>OX463840.1:28433703-28689004 GCA_949825065.1 Odontocerum albicorne
TGTTTAATGCCTTTCTGATTGGTTGGAAGAGGTTGAACGAAAGTACAATACGAAATAATTTAATTCTTCATCACACTAAATTATAATTTCGGTTTTCGGGTTCGATTGCGGATGCTTGACGTTCGTTCGTTCGTCTTCCAGTTCGTCTTCATATACAATGAAAGTTTAATACAACACATTTTATTAAATGTATTCGGAATGTGAACTGGAAGTACTAGTGAAATTAATACTAAAGATAAACAATACTACGAATCAAAATTATGTGCATTTTATCATTGCAGAGAAATTGTATTATATATAGAATTGGTGTAAATATATAAAAAAATTCAATATTAAAATAAATTATCCCTTTTTATAGGCAGAGCCCAAAGATTTTTCAGTACCATTGGTGAGTATAGAGTGATTATAATTTCATAAATGAGGTTATAAGTTAAATAAAAATCTTAACATTAAATTATACACTGGTTACTTTTATCCCGATAAAGATATTCTATGGTTGGTGGTGGTACTACGAGTATCATATTATATGAGAGTATCCAAGTTTCTGAAGCTCTAAACGCTAACATTTTCCTTAATTATTCTACTGAAAACATCCTTAAATATATTCAGTGATTATTGATGCTGTACGAAAGATTGCCCCTCATAAATGTAAATAATAATAAAAAAAAACATTGTTGTATTTGAAATGCATCTGATTTTAACAACACTCAGATTCAATTTAACCTTTTTAAGTAAGTTTTTTGGGTTTGCAATACTTTAATTTGTCATTTAGTGCACAGATAAAAGAAAAAATCACCATATACGAAAATCTTAGAAAACTTTTGCGATTTGGCAGTGAGTGTGTAATTTTTTTTTCTCCCGTTTTCTAGAAAATTTAAAAGGGGTATATAAAATACTATTATTTTTTAGAAATAAATGGAAATACTAGATCGTCGGACAAGACGAGAAAAAATATATTTCAAACGGGTGTATATAACACCAAAGAAAATGAAACATTACATTACGTATGGCTTAATGGAATAATGTCACCATGGCTGGAAGAAGCAGCGCATTGGTACAAGTGTTGCATGGCACAAAGATCAATGGATGTATTCTAAACATTGGTTACAACTTTTTGTTGAACATTAGGCCTTCAGCATGACTCAACATCTACAAAAAGTCGTCTGAAACGGCATGCCTTTAAGATAAAAAGTTAGGATTATTATATGGTCAAAACTTTTCTGCAAATGGATAGTGGTAAAAAGGAAAGGGGGAAGTTATCTTTAAATTGGATCTCAACGGCGAAAAGTGACTGGGGTCTAGAAACGAAGGGCATGCCAACTCATGATCGAAAGCCTCTGGATCAGAAGAGTCAACCCCAAGTAAACGAGATAAGGACAGGTGAAAGGAGTAGACCATGAAATATTTTTTTATCAACGTGCCAAATAACCAAGAAAAAAATAACTGAAGATCAGACATATTAAATACATTTATTCACAAAACAATAATATTATTACAATTCAATGTTTCCATGTTGTATGGGAGGCTTATTAAGCACTGACCTTTCACCAAAAAATTGGATTTGTTTTGTTTATTACTGACTTAATTTTATGTTGATTAGCATCTTTAAAATGTCCACTTTTCGATAAAATATACATTTATTGCATTTAAAATTCTATATAATTATCAAGTTTAAAATAAAGTCGTTGTATAATTATCAACTTCTCTGTATTTTAATAGGTCGAAATGCCCAAAATTAATATGGATATAAAAATTGATGAGTTTTTTTATTTCCTTTAAATTTGTATTTGAATTTTGTTAATTTCTTCAAGTTTGTATTTTTATTTTTTTATATGAAAATTGTAATATATTTGAAGTTGCAATAGCCACTACCTAAGTACTGCTAGGCAATTTGACAAATTCTTTGTTATAAAACCTGCATACAACTTATAATAAACTTTAAAAAAGTATTTTTATTTAAAGTATACTTAATTAAAACAATTTATATAATTGTGGAATTACAATTATTTAACGTTTATTATTTCTTTACTCTTACTTTTCATACAGCAACACCAAATTTAGAAAAAAAGCAATTAAAAAAACACATATCAATTCAGAAGCATTTTTTTCTCCCATTACTCAGCGGTACACGCGTGAACAAAATAGGCATTAAATAGCAGGTTTCCAAATGGGTTTCATTACCAATCGCGTCAAAAAGTTATATAACCTGATTACTCTCCAGCATACTACTCACTACACGTACCAAGGCGTACCGCCTTCTCCAACGTCCTCATTTCGATCGATAAAATATCTTCTTCACCGAAAATATCTGTATCAATCCACGTAATGAAAAAAATCTGTCAATCAATCACGTCTTTTGATGCTTGAGAAAGACATTTCTCGGAGTGTTCCGCAACGGTGGCTCGCGTTACACTCGTCAGCATTACCGTCCTTAATTATTTTATTTTTTCTCTCACAATATCGCTACGGAAAGGGCATTAATAAAACTTTTTTGACATGAGTTTGTTACAAATTTGTTCAATAAATAATATTTTATTTATCCATGTGTTCCTTTCACTTAATGATTTTAAATTAACTTGAAGCTGGGTGGACCTGTTGGTTGGACCGGTGGTGGACCGGTGGATGTTGAAATAGATTTTATGTACAATTTAAATATTTTCAATACAAAAATGAACTGAATAGTACAAATGCATTAACACCATTTAGACATTTTTATTAGAACGGCGAACTGAAGAGTACTAGTGCATAAATGCATAAACACCATTTAAATAGTTTTAGTAGAAAGGGGAATTGAAGAGTATTAGTACATAAATGAATAAACACCATTTAAATCGTTTTAGTAGAAATGCGAACTGAAGAATTCTAGTACATAAATGCATAAACACTATTTAAATAGGTTTTAGTAGAAAGGGGAACAGAGGAGTATTAGTACATAAATGCATAAACACCATTTAAATAGTTTTAATAAAAAGGCAAACTGAAGAGTACAAGCACATAAATGCATAAAAACAATTCAAATTCTTTTAAAAGAAAGGCGAACTGAAAAGTAATAGTATATAAATTCATAAAAAACAATTTAAATAATTTTATTAAAAATGCTAACAGTAGAGTACAAGTAAATAAATGTGTAAAAACAATTTTAATAGTTTTAGTAGAAATGCGAATAGAAGAATACAAGTACATGAATGTATAAATCATCCATTTTGTCATTAAACCCTTCACGAGGTAAAATTGGTGACGAAATGGCCTCTTTCCTTAATTACAACTTTCATATGATTTTCCGTAATACTTAAATACTCAGCATAACCATCCACCCAATGCATTCAAGCCATTAAATGTACAGTACCCGTCAGTAAGTAATACACACCGGGCTTAAGAAAGAGACTGTCGGCCATAATCGACTAACTTCGGCTTTGTAGAGCGTCGTCTCTGTCATTCATACAAGTGTTTCGTCGCGATACTGTTAGCGCATCGTGCGACAGAGACGACGCTCTACAAAGCCGAAGTTAGTCGATTATGGCCGACAGTCTCTTTCTTAAACCCGATGTGTATTATTTACCGCCGATTACTGTACTGAAAAATCCCATGTCCCAAAAAAAATCCCACCACCAATACAGATATGTTGAAGGGTGCCACACAATAGAAAGAAAAACGTTCAAGGATATACTAGATGTTTTGAACACAAAACATAGGGAAAACGTTAAACCATACAAAATTTCTTTAAAAAATGCACATGGTTTGTGCATAATGCACAAATCAAGACAAAATTTCAACTAAAATTAGAATTTCTTTAGAATAATTAGACTCGCATTTAACCTAAATTCCGTGCTTTATATTTCCATGGCGAAATTTATTATAGTTCTCTCGTTAGCTCTTAACTTTCTACATACGAAAAAACCGCAAATTGATTATTTTGCATTTACTACACGTCTTCAGTCGCGTTTACTAAACGTGTTTTATAAATTTACTCTCTGAACTAGGGATGTGAAATGAATATAATAAGATTTTACTATAAAGTTTTTATCATAAAATCTCTTGTATTTTCCATACCTTAATTGCTAGGAAAAACAAGTCTCCATGATAATGACCCCTGTGACCTGAATGGTTCAATGTCTATTTTTCAGCCCGGGGGTAGCGGGTCCGATTCCTGTCGTTAGACAATGCTTTTAAAAAGGGTTCCAGCCTGACTTATACTTACAAGTTGTAAGTTACAACATTTGTTTAATTGGTTGGAATAGATTGATACATGGCGATAAATCTGCCAGGTTATACTATACACAACGAGAGTGGAATACAATATAGTAATGCCGTTACACTCCCGAGGATCATGTGCCTTTTGTCGTCTTCTTGAGGTTCATCAATACCTTGTCCAGCAGTGTATTCCTGGACTGACCATACTACCTGACTGCTAAAAATGTTGACTCCTATCTGCTGTTAACACGGCCGATCATAGCTAATCGCTGACTCTTACTCGTATGCCGTTAGTGATCTGAGATTGTAGAGACAAGCAACGGATTTTTGGTATCCAACTATCTGTTTCAACTAGTCGCGGGCCTACTATCAACTGTATTACATTGTTTATAAAAAAATAAAATGAACATCCCGTTGGTCGTTTTCATCTGCTTATACCATCAGATGGGTGCCCAGTCTCTGCTGTTTGTGTAATTCACAGAATCGACCATTCAATGTTGTCTTTTTGACGGGTAGGGACTACTGGTTTACATATGACGCTGTCCAGCTAGAAATTTAACCTTTTGGGTAGACGTTTGGATTTTAGAAGTTCTCTCATGAAATGCGAGGGATATATCCCAAGTAACCTTTTACCCTTACGATTAGTCCATTACCACAGCTTTCCGAGTCAGTAAAGGAATCAGGGAAATTATTTTTAGATAAAAATGCTTTTAATGTTTTTTTTAAATGTATGGATAAGGATATGTCACATAATTAATTAATTTTATGTTTGTCGGAATACTTGGTAACATTTGAACCTTTCTCGGAAACGTAATTAAGTTCTGTAATCACATCACTAGTTGGTGCTACTGAAAGTAAATCGAGCATTAAGTGCCGCTTACAATGCTACATGTTTCAAGTACTTAACAAAGCCGACGGTGATGGGCATTCATTCAAAAGACTCGCTGCTCCGATCATACTGTAAAGAAGAACGTGGATGATAATGTGACCTCCAGGCGATTTGATATCTCAGTTTGTTGATTCACTTTTACGGTAGTTTTTTTTAATAGTAGTCATATTAATTGCCAAGCAATTGTAGATCAACGGTGGGCTGAGCCGGCTGGCTACCAAAAAAATCCCGGTGACCTTGTGGGCTCGGATAGTATAGTTTTAAACGAAAGAAAAGTCACAAATAAAACAATAGACGGGCAGGGAAAGATCAGAGCTGCATTCTTCAAAAAGACTTTTGAAGAGTGCAGCTCTGCGATATGTTGACTCTTAGAAAAATGTTGATTATTATGTTATTTAAAAGATGAAAAATCAACAATAATTACCAACAAATAAAAAAATTGTCATTCAAAAGTAAAATTAATGAATATAATTATTAAAAAATAATAAATTGAGAAATATTAGTGGTTTTACTCAAGAAAATATGCACTAATGGTTTTTCAGAACATTTGCTTTAGTGGTTTGATACTCGTATCTTAAGAATTGTTAACTTTGTATCAAGATCAAGTCACACAAATCGTATTAATTTGTTCCTAAAAGTGGTGTTCCACAGGGTTCCCATTTAGAGCAAATAAATTTTTTATTATTTATTAATGGCATATTTAATAATGTTGTAATTTTAATATTTGTCGTTGACATCAAAGTATATTGTATGTTACTTTCTTTTTATATACAGTAAAGCCTTGCGGGCTTTTGCTATGTACCGATCCCTTCCAACCATCCAGAAAGATGTTAAATAAGCCTTAAATAAAAACTAGACTGGAATCCTTTTTAAAAATTATCTGGGTTCCCGCGTGAATCGTACTCACAACTCCCGGGCTGGAAGACGAACGTTTTACCATCTGGGTTACGGAGTTTGTTAGAAAAAAAAGTTTTCGCAATGTTGGATTGCGTGTTAATAAGAGCATCCTGTGCAGAGCTGAAAACATATTTGATGAACTAGTCTGCGTTTTTTCCCGATTATTGACTATGCTGACGTATGCTATCTGAATGTTACTTAAGAGGAACTTGACAATATCTGGATATTACTTAAGGTTTGCGATACATATTCAACCTCAGAATGTATAAGTATAATCACATCGCATTATATTATATAATAAAAAACTTTATTTGTCGAATGTAAAAAGTCATTGCGATGTGCAAGTATTGTCACTTATATGTAACATACTCAGCGGTCCCGCTACCTCTACATATCTCGCTGAAAATATTCAGCTTCTCTCCGATCATTCACTTGCGCTCCGATTCAGAAACTGCCTCTTGGTATTTCCGGGTCATCGTTCTTCTTTTTTCACACTGTCCTTTACTGTTCATGTCGTTAGTCTCTGAAAGCAGCTACCAGTTTTTATAAAACTTGCACCTTCAATTAGTTTACTTAAAAGAGTGACTTAAAAATCATTATATATTACTATAATAACATTGCACGTATTTCCCGTTCCCCATTCCATTTTTCTTTTCCTATACCTCCCCTCTCCAAGTCGTTGGTGATGTATTTTGTATATTTTCTTTTCACTTCTTAACTCTACTTTTAATTCTTGGTTTTCGTTCTGATTTTTATAATATATTTTACTGTTTGTGTGTAATCTGAAACGATTCATTGGCCCCACTGGTTGATTGAAAAACAATGCCGTAAGATAATAACTCCGTCCATTGAACCTTTGTGCAATTAAGTGCGAAATAAATAAAAAAATGCTGAATAATTTAAAAAACCTCGAAGAAATATGTATCGTGTCACATTTCTATCACGTATGCACGCACATTCTCACCGTCATCTTCGTCGTCACATTTTATTAATCTTTAATTTATACGAGTATTGCTCATTTTAAGATACCTTATGGATTAGACATATTTTCTCGTTATCACAGAACTTGAAAAAAAAACCCTCTGATCATTTTTGCTCTAGGCTTCCTACAGTTATTTTATTAAATAAAACTGAAAAAAAAACAAGAATGTGCAATTCAACTTTCAGATACATGTCTAAAAGTGAAATTAAAAAATATGTTTTTACAATTCCGATTAATGTTCAACTACTTTGCAGAAAGAGCTATTCAACTTGATAGACAATACCTAAGTAAACTGTTTTATTTTGAAAAATAAATGGAAGATGAAATAATGAGGAAAATTGTTATCACTAAATTTTTCGCATAATATCATTCGGCTGCGAGACATGGAGTTTGACAACCAAGAATGAGGTTGAATGGAGAGAGACAGAATAAGGAAAACTTGGGTTCAATCAAGAACGAAGCTTACCTGTATATCGGTTTGAGTGAAGAGGAGTTGAAATGGTAATATATTAGTATGAGGCATAATACTAAAATGATGGCTAAACGGTGGAGATACACTATAATCCAATGGCATCCCAGAGATAAAAGAAGACCATAAAGACGCTTCAAAACACGACAAATTGATATAATCTTGAAGTTCGAATGTGCATACTGTCAAAGAACGGTAAGAAATAAAACAGAATAGATACGAAACTGGGAGGACTTCGTATTGTACGAGTATTTTATAGATAACAGCTGAAATATAAATACATTTACTGTGTAGCAATAACTTTCGATTAATGTAATGAAATAGTTAAAATATCAACAGATGAAATAGTTCAAGTATAAATAAATCATAATATCATACATATTATTTGCTTTAAAAAATATTTTATACACGTATTTTTTAAATTTAAAAATAATCTGAAAACAGATATATAGTACGTGATGTCAAAATAAATTGCATCATTAAATATTCAACAAATTAGTAAACGTGTTCAGGGACGGGACAGGGAAATCATTTAGAAAAAGAGAATTTTCATCACCGAGCTCATGTAATACTCGTGATAACATTACATTTAATTCAATCGTGTGGTACCCGTCAACAATAAAAATATCGGGGATATCGGTAAGTTTTCTGCGGTTTTCTTAAACAAATATCTTTTTTTGAACATATGCAGATGCGAGGAAGCACCTAATCAAATTACCGCAGACACTCCCTACCTATCCTTATATTTAACATTTTTGTCTATTTATTTTTTAATATTTGTAATCTGTTAATAATAGTGGGACTGAGTCCCGAATTGGAGCACTGTTTAGAGAACAAACCGAGGAGAGTTTGTTCTCTAAATGGCACTATATTAATTGTCATTTTAATTATTATTATAATCGAACTCAAAACCCCTGGGTGGAAGTCCAAAGTCTTACCAACAAGGCAACAAAGACTCACCGTAACATTGAATAAACTATATCAACCAAATTTGCTCGAAAAATACGCCCCTGAAATGTCGAGACGTGCATCTCGTTAAGTAAACTTTGATTCCATGTATACCGCAGTTATAATTCTCGTGCTATTTAATATATAACAATTCGTTACAACTTTTTCTATTCCTTCGAAAATTGATTTCTTGGAAAATGACTTTTTAACAAATGTGACTTTGAGGAACTTCTTAATAACAACCATTCCGATGACATTGATACAGAGAATCCCTATGCTGAGGACGAAGAAAACATACCACCACCATGTCTAATGGAAGTAAAAACAGCCATAAAAAACCTCAAAAATAATAAGTCTCCAGGACATGACGATATCCCTGGTGAGTTACTTAAGTACGGAGGAACTGAACTAACCGCTATGATCCATACCATCGTGGAGAAAACATGGGACTCAGAAACTGTACCAGACGATTGGAGGACTGGAATCATATGCCCACTCCACAAAAAGGGTGATACAATGCAATGTGCCAACTATCGAGGAATTACCCTACTGAATGCATCATATAAGGTCTTTGCCGGTGTCCTGTTCTCCAGATTGCTGCCGTACGCTGAAAACCTGGTAGGCCAATATCAAAGCGGATTTCGTCCGGGGAGATCCACTATAGATCAGATGTTCACTCTCCGTCAAATATTGGAAAAAACCCTAGAGTATAATGTCGATACACACCACCTCTTTATCGATTTCAAAGCTGCATATGACAGCATTAACCGCTCTCAACTCTATGCGGCCATGAAGGACTTGGGTTTTCCTAACAAGCTCATAAGGATGGTTAGACTCACTATGAACCAATCACAATGTAGAGTCCGGATTCAGAATGATATCTCAGAACCATTTTACACAATGAATGGACTGCGTCAAGGAGACGCACTAGCTTGTCTACTTTTTAATATGGCTCTAGAGAAGTGTGTAAGAGAATCCGGAGTACAGACAAATGGGTCAATTTTCTACAAATCAAGCCAAATACTGGGCTACGCGGATGATATTGACATTATTGGTAGATCCCCACAAGCAATGATGGAGACATTTGTTCAGTTGGAGAGGGCCGCAAACAGAATGGGACTTCGCATCAACTCCGATAAGACCAAATATATGATAGCCACTAAAGCACCCCGTAATAACCAGACACCTACCACGATTAATATAAGTTCTCATACAATAGAACGTGTAAACACCTTCACCTACCTGGGATCCATAGTGACAAGTGTTAATGATGCATCTATCGAGATTAAACGTCGAATATTCATGGCAAATAGATGCTTTTTTGGTCTGAGAAAACACCTTACATCTCGGTTGTTGTCCAGAAGGACAAAACTTACCATTTATAAGACACTGCTACGACCTGTCCTCACATATGGGTCTGAATGCTGGGTATTGAGTAAGAAGAACGAATCTTCCCTTCAAATATTTGAAAGAAAAATACTCAGAAAAATATTCGGACCCATACAGAAAAATGGATCTTGGAGAGTGAGATATAATGAGGAGTTATACAGCATATACAAAGAGCCCAACATTATAAAATACATCAAAATTGGGAGGCTACGTTGGGCGTGGCATGTAGCAAGAATGGGAGAAGAGGAAATGCCTAACAAAGTACTCTTTTCCAAGCCTCAAGGAAGACGTAGCGTGGGCAGACCAAAGCTTAGATGGATGGATGGGGTGCAGAATGATGCAAACGTGATTGGCATCAGGGGCTGGAGGAGTGCATCCCAGGATAGGGGGGAATGGCAACGACTGCTGGAGGAGGCCGGGGCCCACAATGGGCTGTAGTGCCATTGATGATGATGATGAACAAATGTGACGCGTAATACACGTAAATTTACTTGTTTGAATAATGGAATGGATAGTTTTTGGATGTTTTACAGCTTAACAAATTAAAATAACTCCACGAAACGATTTTATTTATATTAATTAGCATTTTATAAAACACATTATAAAAATATTCTATCAACTCATTATTTCTTATGAGAGTTTTTAGCTCCACACGGATGATAGGTGTCCATGAAGTACGAAACGAATTTATCAGAGTAGTCTCATAGTGTCACCCCTAAATGACAAACTGAGGACCAGATTGCGGTGGTTTGGGCAGATCACTAGACAACCCGGAGAGTATATTGGCTGATCGTTATTTGGGCTGAAGGTTGACGGGAGAAGACGTACAGGTCGTTCAAAGAAAGTATGGATGGTGTGGATGAGGATATCCTAGCACTGAGAGTTGCGAGAGATCTTGTCCACTACAGGCAATCTTGTCCACAAAGATTGATGGCTCTTTAGTATGTATGTAACTCTACCTTTATGATACCTCGGGATTACCTGACAGAACAATGAGAGATCCGACATCTTGATGATGAAAAACCTACGATTTCAAACAGAGCTTTATGTATCGTTGAGTCTTTTCTGTCATTACCATTGACTTTTTATAATGACTATGCAAGGTGTTTATACCTTGTTTAGCGGCCTATTATTTTTGAATAGGGGTTTCGGATATTGACATCTTCAACATTACAGATTTTTATTTTAATTAAGAAACCATAATGAACTTTCTTAGTAATGGGAGACAGCTGTTTTGGCTAAATAATTATTTGTTATTTGATTGTTTTATATTGTTCATTTATGTTTAAACTTTGAATGTAATTGAGTGTAACATAATATATTTAAGCTACAGATAATACATAAATATTTTTATTCTTTCTCGAAAAATTGTAACACAACGCATAGTAAAAAAATTGTATCAATGTTGTCGAATTTTAGGTAATACGTAATGTGTAGATGCAATATAAGGATTATTTAGATTAATTTAAACATAAGGCAAAACTAGTCATTCTTTGAATGACTTAAATAAAATAAAGGAATAAATTCTGAAATTATAATCGTTTGTTGAACGAATGAGTGACAAAAAACGAGTCTCTAATGCAGATTCAAATTTTCTTTTTGTTATATGTATTTATGGTTCTACGAGTATAATGCCAAAGAATATTCTTGACAGGTGAACAGCAAACAAACAAAAAAGAAGAAGAAAAAACGAAAAGATGTATGTATAGGTATAGAAGATGTGTTACTATATATGAATGTTGTTCTTCTAATGGCAAGTCTTGTATTTTCAGGTCTAGGTAATTTAACAATTAAAAAGCAACTGATGTTACTTAACATAAATAGGCTCCGCAATATCCTCATTGAACGGGGATTATTAAAAACTCATAGACAATATGACAAAGATAACAAATAAATATATTATATGGTTTGAATTTGGAGTATCATAATTTGTGTATGGTCAATAACCATAATAGGAGACGTGAATATTGATGTTATGTAATAAAGTCTATTTATGGTATTTATAAAAGGCAGCTCTACGTATCACTAAATAAATTTATGTGTAATAAATAATTAATAAAAGTATTGGCATCGGTAATGCTGCATTCGTTGTTTGGCAAATGTCTCTATTGTATCTTTAGTTAGACATATTACTTCTGAGTGCAGAACTTTGGGGTCGATTTTATCTTCATCGAATAATTTGATTGTTACGAATCGATCTAATATGTTGGAGCATTTACCGTTGTTGGACCCGTGGCGTAGAACTGTCTGCTTCTAAAAGGAATATGGGTGGCGTATGCATGCGTAATAAAAATTTACGATGTTTTATCAAAATTCACGATTATGTATGAACTCTACAGACATACACTATACTCCATTTAAAGCCTTATGTGTTACTATCACATAAGGAAATATCTACAAAGTTTTGATGTAGCTTATCTTCCTAAGGTACGTTCTCTGTGATTTTCTTACAAAATACACGTATGTTTTTCTAAACATATGCATATGTGGTGCCCAATCTAATGGCCGCAACCGTCACTTTCCTATCGTTTTTATTTAATTTACTTTATTTTTTATACTATTTTTAATCTCAATCAAAAATGTATAATCATCTAGATTATTAAGATATTGTACTCGTAATTATGAAGGAAAATAGGTATTTTGATGTTAGTTAATAAAAAACCAAAACATTTTTTTAAATCGCTGCATCAGGTGAGAAGGTAGATGTTTTTCAATCTCCTTTTATGTATAATTTATACACATCTACTATAAGTCCGTTATCGGTTAAACCTTACCCAGAGATATCTGGGGAAGTCAAATCTTGACCATTGCTTTGTTGGATATTCGATGCGTTCTCCCCCAGTTTAGCATCCATTTTTTGACATCGATCCATGTTTATGATGTTTTTTCTAAATAAAATTATATCTATCAAGGTAGATATATTTTTTTCCTTCCTTATCCTCTACCCGTCCCGACAGGGAATGACGCGATTTTAAAAATGAGTGTACGAGTATTATTACCTACTTGTATAAACTAGCTTTATATTACATAAGTGGATATCTTGATCATGTTTTGATACCAAGTTCAGTGACTATGTACACACTCATGGAGTCGTGTTCCACGCCTCGAGGTCTATGGGTAACATACCAACATTCTGTACCAGGTTGGAGCTTAGTGTTACCGCCTCTCAAATGTCAATGTCAAAAATTCATGTAAACTAGTCAAAGAAAATAAAGAGTGAGGGTAAAGTACTAATAGTACGAATTAGATGAATAAAGCTGAAATTTTGAAATGCTTGGAATTTAAAAACATTGTAATTTCCACAACACAGTGGTGGTATATAAAAATACCTTGAAATATGAGATTTTTATATAACTATACATTTAAGTAGCATATTATTGTTAGACATTTGGACTTATATAAATATTATCATCATTGTTGCTGTCTCTAGAAAAAAATAGTGAGAGAAACATCAATTTATTATGTTAAGATGTATACATTTATTATCAAACCGAATATACTCGTACATATTTTGCGGTATTTCTAACTTAAGTCCGGTTAATTAATACCAGATACGGTACCCAACTGGTATTCTGCGTATACACCAAACTTTTCAACTGGGTGGTTTATGTGATGAGACTTACGATCTTTGTGTAACACACCTCCCAGAGGACATACCCCAAATACACCATGTTGTTATATAATGTTATGCCAGACAGAATTTAAGACTTTAAAAATATATCACACCAATTCGTTTCAAATTTACCAGTAATTGCTGCGTTTTAATCTCTTTTTAACCACTCCAGCTGTGTCTTAGATATACCCATATGCAACACATTATTTTATTTAAAATATTTCTTCCATAGTTTGGTATGAACATTCGTATCGATTTGGATTATCTGAGCGCATAAAATGAACGCGTGACTAGCACATCAAAGAATATTTGGTTTTTAAAAGCGCAAATCCAAGAAGCAAAACTCTCTTAGAAGGTATTTCACACAGCCCACGATTCAATCAATAACATACACTTACTAGGAGAAGATGCAATCAAGTTTAGTTTTAATTTTGCTTCGAACACCCTCTTCGTAACCCTGCATATACAATTAATTATCAATTTGTTTAGACCGGCTGATTCACGTGCATTACATAGTTTAAAAAAATCTGTGTAGATATATGAGACCCTCACAGAGAGTTTTCTCACCTAGTCACTTAGTATACAAAATAAAATGCAGTCGTCTAGATCCTTGCGTTACCGACATTAAAATAAGATTCCTCACAAACTACGAGTGCTCAACCTGTTCAAATATTTTGATTACGCAAATACGAGTATGTTATATAATATTTAGTTGCATTTCAAAGTGATGGAAAACGGTTGAGTGAAAAACAATCTGTTAAGATTGAAATTCATTGTTAAGTATCTTTTAAAATGTTATGCTAAAACCGAATATATAATACATTTTCTACAATTTTATATACAGATTTCCAAATTTCGTAACTTATATAAGAAAGCTTTTCTGGATGTTTTAAATTTTACCTGTAGATTATAATTAATTGGTGTTTCGGAAAAGAAGCTTCCGCATAACCTCCAAATGGTAAAGAAAGTATTCTCCTTTTAGTACTCTAAACAAAACTTGAAAGCGCCGAGCGGTAAAGTTGTCAACACGTTGTGACACGTTCAATGACGAACCGCGAGTTCCGTGCTTTCTCCAGAGGTTCTAATCCCGAAGAATGTTTACTGTGACCGAAAATAAGATTGTCTCTCGGCCACTCTCTTGAATATGTCCAAAATACTGATTCGAATATATTGAAGGGTGCCATACGAAAAATAATAACTCAAAGTCAAAGCTATTGTTCGTATTAAAAATAATAACGGACAGACTACACTGGACAGACATCACTTGTATACGTCTAGCGTGTGAGTATTGCTATCAAACAAACTCTAAAACTAGACTGGGATCATTGTTTTTTTTTTGCATACCATCGGAAATCGAACTAGAACCCCCGGGTGCCGGACAACCATCTTACCAACTAAGCTACGAGGTCGTCAGTAAAAAACTATAAATTATGGGTATAGATTAAGATTACTCTCACTACGCAATGTATTGCACCACAGTAAGTCATTAAGGATAAAGTATAATTAATGGCTGGGTAGTTTTCCACCGGTCTATGTGGCCAAATAAAAAGCTGGCCATCCACTTTCACTGCTCGACATAATATAGTATTTTGGCTGCCTGTTGTCTATTCATAATGCTCGACATTCATAAACATTGTCGAGAATTCCATTACAGACCACAAAACGGTTACATGCTTAGCTTATGTTAAGAAACATTAAGTTTTTATTAACATTTAACGTGATGTGTTTATAATAAAATATAAAACTTATAATGTTGCACTTTGATTTATACACATGATAGAAGAAAAGAAAGTTTCTTAAAAGTTTTATTACTTGTATGCACATTATTTTTTTAAGTCACATCTTATGGCCTCTTTATACGTTAAAGTAAAGAGTAAAGTTAATCTACGAGAAAAGTTCAACTTGCAGCTTAATTTATTTTATTTAATCAAAAACTTTCGTGTAAATGCATCCAGCACATCTATTGCTTTTAAAAAATATCTTTAATCAAACAACTTTTGTTTCAAAATTATTGTCCGCCTTCATGACCACCGTGTCTTAAATGTAGTAAAATAATGTAATATTTGAATAAAATAAACAAAAAATAGATGTCAATAAAAATAGAAAAAAGGATAAAAAATGTATATACATATACCATCACGTCGTTTGCCTGTCAAAGTTGGCAGAGAGAACCAAGCGTTCCTATCGCAATCCGCATATTTCGCATCTTCTAGATCATACACATTCCCATAAAACTCTCTGACTTTCGTTCTTTCAAAATATGTTTAACTTGATCCAACCATACTTTTCTTGGTCTTCCTTTACCACGCCATCCACTCACATTAGCACGATATATTTGTTTAGTTAGTCTTTCTTCATTAATTTGTTCAACGTGAGCTATCCATCTCGGTGTGGTATCATGGATGTAATATACTTTGATGTATCAGCTTTAAGTTCACAGTCATCCCTAATCACTTCGTTCGGTTTTCTCTCGTACATTGTCCGCTCATGTATTTTTCTAAGTGCAAGTACTCAACACCATATTCATTCAATATTTTCCATACCTTACGTGAATCTTATCACGCGGTCAAATGCTTTTTCAAGTCTTATTTTTGCCATACATTTTTCTCAACACTGTTTCCAATTTTTGTCGCACATTTTTCTTCAATACCTCCTCTTTCACTTAAAAAAGTACCCTGAGCATCTTACATTTTTATCCAGTCTTCTTCTTCGCTGTTTTTCTCACCCTTTCTTTCAAAATATTTCCATCAGTTTACTAGACTCAGTGAGCTAATGGCTCTTATATAGGAGTTAGGAAAACGAGTATTTTGACATAAATAATGTATTTTTAGTTTATTCTTAAAAAATAAAATACATCTTATTGAGCTAGAAATATTGTTCGAAAGTCGAGTTGGGTGAACCGCAAAATATGACATATAATATAGTATGATATATAATGCGCCGGATATGAAAGGATCTTACCATCACCATTTTAGAGGGGTAGTCCATGCTCAGAAAGACAATTTAAGTTTAGTTTAGTATGAAAGCACAAATTAAAAAAAATATATATATTTAGGCTCAATTTCGACCATTAACAATTTTTACGAAATACAATTGAAATTCAGAAGCGATTGAAAACAGAAATACAAGATGTTACAATAAAGGTACAAATATTATTATAACGATAACATGATTAATCATTTACAAAAATACTATAAGTATACAGTTCTATTACACACAATAGGGTAGGGTAGGGTTCAAAAAGCCCAGGGATGTATACCGTGCACGAAAAAAAAAACATAATACATTTCAATGAATACCTCAATATATATTATTCCTTTTATTTTACAGATTAAAAATAGTTTTTAATTAAATAAAAGCATCTTCACAATAATATGAATAAAAATTATGATTAAGAAAAAAAAAAAAAAAAAATATATATATATATATATATATATATATATATATATATATATATATATATATATATATATATATATATATATATATATATATATATATATATATATATATATATATATATATATATATATATATATATATGTATATATATATATATATATATATATATATATATATATATATATATATATATATATATATATATATATATATATATATATATATATATATATATATATATATATATTATATATATATATATATATATATATATATATATATATATATATATATATATATATATATATATATATATATATATATATATATATATATATATATATATATATATATATATATATATATATATATATTTAAATATATATATATATATATATATATATATATATATATATATATATATATATATATATATATATATATATATATATATATATATATATATATATATATATATATATATATATATATATATATATATATATATATATATATATATATATATATATATATATATATATATATATATATATATATATATATATATATATATATATATATATATATATATATATATATATATATATATATATATATATATATATATATATATATATATAATTCAGTAAAATGAAAGGATAATAGTCGATACGCACATTAATAAATATTTATACCTTCAAATTAATAAATATTTATACCTTCAAATTAAAGTAAACATATGCATTCATTTTCCAACTTTCTACAAGTCTTTATCAATTACCTGTCAACCTGTTATGTCATCTTCATTTTATCTGAAAAATAATTTAAAAAAAAAACAAACTAATTAATAACTGAGCAAAATAATAAACTTTCAAATAAAAAAAATATATTAAAAGATCCATGCATCATTGTAAATTTTTATTAATAATTATAAACTAGCTATCAACTTGTCACTCCATATTCATTTCATCTGAAAATACGGAATGACTTTCTACGAAGAATGAATTATTTTAAAATTAAATCATAAATTTAAAACAATTCATTCCATAAAATTGAGTATTGACTCGATATTGCAAAATAATTTTTATTTGAAAAACCAACTATGTTACGTAGGAAAACATTATTTCTCGTATTTTTATTACAAAATAAAAACATTGCTGAGGATTTGATATATATATTTTACCGGTTTTCGTAACATTTTAGTTCTTAAGATCTTCAATGGAGTAATTGCCAAAAAATCTAAAGTGACCTGCGGGGTCGCGAAAATGATGAAACATACTCGTATTTTTAAATAGATCTGATTTGGACACGAAATAAAGTGAGTTGCTGGATCCAGTCAATAAAGTGAGTTGCTGGACCCAGTCAATACTCGTACGCCTGAAGCTAACAAACAAAGAGAAATTTGCCCCTCAACTTAATATATTATGCCTTTATTTATTATATGGTGCAAACATTTTTTGTATACAGTTTGTGAAAAAAATACATACATGTATAGTTGCTTTTATTTAGAATAAAAAAATATATATATTAAAGTAAGTTGGATCTTATTCCTATGTTGTTCCACTTTATAACGATCTCCGAGTAGGTAAGACACTTAACTTCCACTTGGGGGTTTTGGGTTTGATTCCTGATGGTTCCTACCTTAAAAAAATCTAAAAGATAAAATACTCATCGCGCTAGATGTTAGTTCCGTGTCTACTCCAGTGGATCTAGACCCGAAAGCTCGATTAACAGGGCCGAAGATAATACTGTCTCCCGGCCATGCCCTTAAATATGTCTGGATCATGTTACCATACAATCAAATGGAACTGAGTTCTTTGAAATTAGTTTTTTTTTTATAAAGACAAAAGTACTATTCACTTCTAATACATTCCTTTTAGGAAAAACTAATATTTTGATTGAATTAACGCAGACAAACTACAAGTACTGATGCTCCATGCCTTATATGTAACAGAATATGTACATATATCTGTTATATGGTAGACTCATCCAAGCCGTATAAAGTTTCGTTAAGTTATACTCGTATATAATAATGTATTGTATAAGTTTTTTTAAAATAAATCAAAGGATTTCGTTGCTTATATGATATTCTATAGGTTATTGGAAGCAAATAAAATTCTTGGCCTATTCACAGTACACAACTCACGAGAATCAGTGCACTTAACCATCTTGATAGAATACATGAATTTGTATACTTAGGTTCTAGCCTAAGCGACACTGGAGGTTGCGAGGTGGAGGTTCGAATAATAATCGGAATGGCCAAAAATGCTATGGGACGTCTTGTGAAAATATGGAAAGACCGCACCATCACAAAAAACACGACAATGAGGCTCCTCCAAACACTGATCTTCTCAATATTTTTATGTGGTGTTGAAACTTGGACATTGGGAGAATCGGAAAGATGGCGGATCGATGCCTTTGAAATATGGTGTTGGCGCAAAATGCTCCGGATACTATGGACAGCCATGATCATAAATGTGTCCATCTTAGCCGAGCTCAAAATAAAAGATCACCTCTCGTCATTGTGCATGCGACGTGTGCCGCAGAATTTCGCCCACGTCATGAGAAGAGAGTCGAATAGCCTGGGGAAACTTGTGGTTGTCGGAAGCGTCGAAGGAACGAGATCTCGAGGAAGACCCCCAACCAGATGGAGTGACCTGATCAGGACTGCAACGGGATCTTAATACAAGATCGTATACTCACCGTTCGACCCGGGACAGATCCAGATGGAAGGAGACCATTAAAAAGGTCATCGACGGCTGCCGCCATTTTCAGACATCAGGGACAGGATGACGGAAACAGATATGAGCGCAAATATAACAAGTAAACAAAGAACAGGAAAATACTAAATAAAACACACATAATGCGTTAAAAACAAAAGAAATTAAAACAAGTACAATAAAATATTTTCAAATGCCATCAAATACAGGGAATTGAGAAACAAACGTATAAGAAAAAGGTTGTTATGATAAAACAAACTTCGTCATTAAAAAGAGATACAATATTTTTTTATCGTTGTTTGAAGCAAGTCAACTAGAGTGAGAATCTTATGACAGGTGGTAACTAGTTACAAAGTATGACTGTATGGTACTCGTATCAAAAGATAGTGTTAAGCGTAAGCTGGTGTGATCGGATAGACGATGAATATTTTCCGAGAAGAAGAATTTATTATGTTATATAAAATTTTTGACATTTCCTAAAAAGTTATGAAGTACTCTGATAATATTTAGAAAGTCAGATTGCCTACTGTACAGTAGTGAGCTTTTTTTTATCATCCATGCATTCAATTATCTCACAACAAAAATCATATTTTGACCTTTTAACTAGGCAGAATGTTCGTTCGAAGAATACGACGGTGCATCTCATGGCATGTTATTCATAAACTTGACACGATATTCACTGTCCGTTTGGTGTATGAGCAATGCCGACCGCACCATATTATATTCCTCCAAGTCACCCACCCAGTCCTGTGATGCCTCTGCCCACAGCCCACTCACGTTAAGGGCTTCAACATCTCAACTAATGTATATAACATTGTATAAAGTATGAGAAATGATTGGCGCAATACTAGTTTCTATTTTTTACTTAAGTCTTAGGGCACAATAGTATCAGTTGTATAACAAAAAAATGTTTTAAATTATATGTTTATTGTTGAAATCTGTTTCCAGAAGATTTCAATTAAGTGCATCAATTACGAGTAATGCAATCGGATTGGTTCTGGAGGCTACTTCCGAAACCGGGTTGAAGCCTTGGTCTTTGTTAGCATATATAAATAAAAGTCTATCCAAAATGTGAAGGGATTGACTTTTGAAACTACAAATAATACATTATTTCATTAAATTATTTACAACCGCAACATATCGCACTAAATCAGTTTTTCAATACATTGATTGGCATATACATTGATTATCCAATACGTTTTCTTGGAGAGTCTCTTTACAGTGTTTCAACTTTGGTAAGATTTTAATAAAAACGTTATCTTGGATATCATCGCTTTATCTTGGATATCATCGCTTAAAAATATTAAAAAATATTTTATTATTGTAAAATCATAATGATTGATTTCTTTGACTGTAAACCTCCCTAAACATAATACATTAGTAGAATAACATTGAGCGTGTGAAAAACCGACTAACATGGCATAATGTTCCCACACAATGATTACCGTAGGCATTCCCATATAAACATATTCGTATCAAAGCGTATGACACTTAACAGCTAAAATCTGTTCAAACAGTTAGAAGTGTTGAAAGAATCGGCTTAAGTATTTTGATAGGTCTTATTTCATCGATTGATCGCATCCAATACTGTACGAAATATTGTATGCATTAGTCACAAAATTATATTTTTATAAAATATCATATGATTATATCAAATTTGGTAAATCGCATATATAGTAGTTTAATGTTGTGTCGAGCATACTTAAAAAACAGGTATTTCAGTTCTCTGTACTTAAAAGGTAAACTTAAGGTTGATTTTTTAAAGTTATGAAGTAGATAATTTAATATTTTAATCATTAGATCATAATAAACGTGATCATGTAGAGGCAACACTGTCATAATTGTTCCTTACCAGTTAAGAAATTAGAATTTGTACAAAAAAATGGAAATAAAGATATAGTAAAAATGTTAATTCTGAGATCTTGTTTGTATAAAATAATACTTAACTGTGGTACCAGCTTCCTCTTTCTCTTCCCCGTATGCTTTCAGAGGCAACATAGGTGATTGGAGATAATGGTCTCGAAGGAGTTTGATCTGTGATCATGTATGTAATACAGGATCTGAAAGTTCTTATTTTAACAATTTAATTCACTATGGGGCAAAAAGATGATAAAAACTGTAACTGAAGATAAATTATAGCCCATTTAAAAATAATAATGATAAGATAATTTATATCGCCGTTTAGAAAGCAGACTCTCATCAAGGGCGCTCCAACTCGGGATTCGAACCTACTATATGTTAGTGTTGACAGATTAAAAATATTTCAAATTATTTGATGAATTTCTTGTTATCCTATTTCTCGTTTCAATGTACAACTTTTTTGAAAACTCCATGAAAGAAATATGATCGATTGCATTCATTTGTATTGAAGAGATCTTGCATCATCTGCAACAAGATAAAATATGTATTCGAAATGTTTTGGATTTCTTCGATGAAAGAAGGGTATCACATGAGTTAACTACAAATAAACGTAAAATTTGCTTAAATCTTAGCGCTACGAAGAGAATAATGTGATTTTTTTAACAACTTACAAAGAATTGGATCCGAAAATTCTTATGAAATAACGAATAAGTAAGCACCTACAATATTTCACAAAAACACCAATATCTTTCTAATCACTATAAAATTTATTGCATTGTTGTATGATTATAAATTTACAATTCTAAGAAACAAATGCGGGTCGTGGAATTTTCATTTTATAAAATGGTAAAACACTTATGAATATAATTTTCGAAAGACATATTATTAAGTAGTTATAGATGAACCCCTTAACCAAGGAAATGAACTACGAGTTTTCGTATATTGAAATAATGAATCTGAGTGTATGAGTCGAGTCCACACGCTGTCTGTTTTCTCGAAATGTGTCGCAACTATTCAATAGGCTCTCAAACGGGCATGAAGTGAAGAGAGGCAGACCATTACATATTATGAGTATATTGTACATTCATGCTTCATATTCATACATACTCGTACATATGGTATATTGTAACAAGTCCATGTACCTTCGATTCACTTTCACGTAATGCAGGCAACGTACTGAGCTCCTTAGCTCTAATTGAGTGGCCTCTTCGTTCTTAAATTGTATTATTTTGCAAAAGTTTCGTCAAATTAATGTTCCTTTGTATGTAATACGTTATGAAATTATTTAAAAATATGCGCAACTTTCAACCAAATTCACTAAAAAAAGTCACAACTG
Source organism: Odontocerum albicorne (assembly GCA_949825065.1). Lineage (NCBI taxonomy): Eukaryota > Metazoa > Arthropoda > Insecta > Trichoptera > Odontoceridae > Odontocerum > Odontocerum albicorne. Next base: position 28,456,400 of record OX463840.1, read on the forward strand.
CCATATAAAAGTTAAAGAAATTCTAAAATATGTTTGAATAAAATTATAAGTATAATTAAAACCAATATTTACTTATTCAGCCACAGCAAAACACCTACAATAATTAAAAAAAAGAAGAAATAATTTAAATATTACCTAATAATTGAATTCTTGAAAAAGATTCTTATAAAAAGGAGATTGTCGTTTAAGATCTTATACATGACGAACACTTATTTTTTTAGATACATTTTAAAATTTATAACTGTCCCCATTGAAAGATGAGATATTGACATCCTAAGAAAGCAATCGTATTACTATTCAACCTTATTTATAAATGTTCAATTATTTCATACGTAGGATCGCCAAGAGAGGACCGGAAATATCACGGAGGCTCAAGTTCGTCAACAGCTATTATACCAATAAAGGTTATATAAGATAAAGTTACATTGTTAAGAAGATTTGCCATCATTTTATTGTGTTAGACTTGTTGTGTACATAAATAACCTGATGGGTTTGTTATCGTGTGGCAATCTTTTCCAACCAATGAGAAATGTGCTAAAAAAACCTTTAGTAAAAATCAATATAGAAACATTTTTAAAAAATCTTCAGGATAACAGGTGTTTTATCATCTGGGCCACGGAAGTCGTCAACCGTCATATAAAATCAAAATATCCCAAGGCATCAAGATAGGAATATTCAAAATATTTTCGATAAAAAAAGTTTTTTAATTTTACGATACTTGTGTCTATATTTGGAGAACGAAGAAATGCGAGAAACGAAGCATCTACAAGTATTTATATATTTATCATTTCCCCATTGCGTTAGCCAGTTAGCTACCTGACCGATTGAGGATGTCCACTGCAATCCACTACGAACAATCTAATATTGAGATAATACTCGACACCTGATGAACAACTTTCAAAATGTTCTTACTTACAAGGGGAAGATATATACTGGTACTTGCAACGACATTCCTGCAACTGTATGATAGAATATTGCGCATCTGTCAGAAACGGATTAGACCTTTAATACTGATTTCTAATACATAAGCTGATCAAGTTTGGGAGAAATACATATTCATTAATAAATTATAATGATAAGTATCTCTTGTTTTCCAGTTTTTTATGCAGTAGAGACACACATTTAGTGCGAGTTAGAATTAGGAAGAAATATACATGAAAAATGTTAAAATGAAGATGGGTGAGAATAATTACATGATTGGCCATGCGAACCTATACCTATCAGACTTCGTTTATATCTGACACATTCTAGCAATTCTTCGAAACATTGTTTGGAAAGAGAATGACAATTTAAAGAGACTGATGATAATAATAATAAAATGACAATATATATAGCGCCATTTAAATAGTAAACTCTCCTCAATGGTGGTCTAACTCAGGATTCAAACCCACTGAACAAATGATAAATTTTGATAAGACCTTTCAAATATTATTGTCTGTAAATGCTTCCTAAAGCTGCATATGCCATCCATATATTTAATACTAAGAGGCAGACGGCAAAATCTCTATCATAATACCTCGCCCCATTTGATTAATTTGGAACAACCAATTTATTAGATGAAGAAGAAATCGACCTGAAAGTTCTACTTCTCTCCGAAAGAACATCCCTCAGATACAGATTTAATGGAAAGATACAATGGAGGCATCCCATTAAGGGACTTGAGTACAAACAGACAAAGTTTGAAATCAATCCGTTTGCGACACTTAAAAACAGACTGGAGCCTAAACATTGCGAGTTACAATAATTGAGACCCGACAAAACAAATTTATTAATATTAGTTTTTATTTCCCTTGTTGGAAGACATCGACGCACAAACTTTAACTCTCTAAAACTTTAAAAACCTGAAGAAACCGTATAAACAATTTGTCTGTTGGAGAGCTTACTATTAAGACAAGCACAAAAAAAATTGTTGCTATATTTTGGAAAGATACTAACACCCATAACTATTCGTATTAAGCATCAAGATGTTGTCTACGCTGTGAAGTCACCAAGAGAAATTCCGTTTTACTTGGATTTAATTTAAAGATGACTGGAAACATGGAAAGGTCAGAGAGGGAAAGGGTAGAATACCGGTTCTATGAATTGTTCAGGCGAAGATTTTTTTATTTCAATTTACTCGTATGTATTCTAAAACATATGGAGAACAAAATTATAAATATTTTGAAACATTCTTGGTAACAGCTCAGATTAAATATCTTATTGACGGTTTATAAATAATAAAAAGTGGGTACCAAGCACAATTGCATAAATAAATGAGTTTTACATAAATATACGAGAATCAAACACGATTATGTTTTATTAAATCATTTTAACATCATTAAAATTTGTCCGTCTACAGTCTACACAGCGAATAACCGTTCAATCAATAAATCACTAGTGTTGATTCAGAACTCAATAAACATAATACTAGATGATCAGATGACATAAAATATTTTTTTAAGCCTCTCTGGAAACATTTGGCGTGGAACAGCAACGGAGGGAGACACAAATGAAACCCTGTGTGTTTGTAGATATTGGGAAAGAACATAACGATGTGAGAGGTGTTGGTAACTAATACGAAGAGTCTACGAATAAATTAATAACCCAGAAAATTGACCCTAGGTGATTTAAAATACCTATTTAACGGAGAAATAATTGACGCAATATGGGTCAAAGAAGACTTGTTATGATGTAATATATAGAACGACTAATTAAATCATTGAAAACATACCACAATATATCAATCACTCGAATCAACATTGTAAACATTAATTTGGATGAGATCGACACAGTCCAGTGGCACATTCTTAGAATATACTAATTGGTTAAAACGTGCAAAAAAGATCCAACCCACATTTTATTTGTTTTGTGATATTTTAGAAAACAAAAATTTACATTGTTGACGCTTTTTGGATTCATTTTTACGGCGGAATTTAAACATGAAATAATCATTCTACTGGTTTAATATTTTGCAAATACAAGATTAAGATATATTAGGTACTTAAATATTTCAAATAAATAAAAATATATGTTTTGTGGGTTGGATTGTTTATATACATATTTATGGTATCAGTCGTATTATGATATAATTGTTTAATTCACTAATATGGATTAAACCTATTTTCGACACACGAGTAATCTGAATTAAGCCTTTTTTCGACATTAATAATGAAAACTAGTCATAACTCTGAATTTAACTCTTGACTAAATAATGATCGAAACCATACACAATCACATTTAATGATACAATTTATACTGACATCGTTTGAAATGGTAAACACAACCTTATTTAATTATTTAAATAAGGCTTTGGTCAAGCGTTTACACAAGAAACAAAAAGGTACTACAAATCGATATTTCTTAGATAGATCTTAAATATTTTTTGTTTCTCATTTTATTTTAGTTTTTTTTATTTCTCATTCTATTTTGTTCGTAAAATTTTTATGTGCGTACATAAAATGTTTTATATTTCAGGATAGTGTCCAATTGATTTCATTTGTTTTTTACTTTGTCAACTTAAATCACAGCTAAATTAAACACCGAAAAAGCAACTGTAGCGTTTCTACACAGCTAATGAATCAAATTTTGTTACACATTTTTAACTTGACCGGTACTTTTTAAAATTCTATCTAGAATCAAATTTGAAACCTGTCAACCAACAAAGACATGGAGGTCGACAATTGATCAGGTTTTTTTTAATGTTTATTTATTTTTTACTTAAATAAACAATTCGTCAAAAGAATAATTATTTATATTTCAATTAACAAAAAACGATCATATTTATAAACTATATACATTCCAAGTTCTGATCATTTTATTTGCTCTACAAGCCGCTATAAAGTTTTAAATAACAATCAAACGAGCCAACCGATAATAGTGCCACTAAAAACAACAGGTCAATGTTCTGCGGTGTATCAGTCGTTGGCATCCGGAAAAAGACAACATATTTGTGGAATGCGCACTCAGAGAAAAAAACAGATGACTGAAAGAAATAAATGTATATACGATAAAAATACTCGTAAATCTATTCTTATTACAACAATGAGAGAAGTAAGAATCAATAAATAACTTTTGAATAGTATATATGATATTTTTACTGTGAATGAAAACGAAAGGAAATTCGTACAATGCATATATTTGAAATGAGCGATTGAGGGAAGTAAACAAAAACGCAAAATTAAAATAACCAAGTGATTTGGAAAGTGAAAATGAATATTAGTCAATAATGTTTAAATTTAAATTGATTTATGTAAACTTGTCAAATAACAAAATAAATTTAAAAAAGTGATATTAAAATATTTGCTATTTTAATTGTCAGAAGACTAAAGAAGCAGTGTTGAGGGATCCAACCAACTGTATAACCCCAGACATCCTTTGTCTAACCACCAGCCCTCAGATCCAAGGTTAAAAGCCAGGCACAATTTCATCAAGCCCACTAAGTATCTGGAACAAACTGCTGCTGTTTGCTAGGATGAATGAGTAGAGAGTAATATCGGACCCCAATGTAATAGGCATTCTACCTCGCTCTAAACTGTCCTGGAGGAATTTGGAGAATCCTAGACCACATGTCAAAATAAGTAATGTTACGTGATGGATCGACTCTGTATCTACAGTAAGGAGCATGTGCGTTACTTGCTGCTGGACCCAAGGAACCCGTTGTTTTGCGCCGAAAAGGACTTGATTCGTGAAATGCCCAGTGCTGTCAAGTTCAGACCCAAAATAATTTAGTACCTTTGACACGATAAATGTATTGTAGATTAATCATTTGATTTCAATAAAAATATCAATGACCAATAATGCTTGTTTATATAATCATCAGCATGGTTTTATAGCCTGGACTGGGCCCTGACCTCCTCATGGAGTCGCTTCTACGGTTCCAGTCATGTAATCCATCATTCCAAGGTTCACTTGTCTAAACACCTTCTTCTTTGTAGTTTAGTAATGTTAAAGTGTGAAGGGGCTCAGGCTCATTTTATCGAATTATGCAGCCAACTCATCAAAAACGCTTTATTTTAATATAATGTACAATATTGGGTTCACCATGAAGATTATAACTTTTTTACTTTGTAGTAGTCTAGTCTTCTTCATGTTGAAGTGCTATGTTTGGTCTGTTATGTTGTATGGCTCGGAAACATGAACGCTGAAGGTTCATACTATGAATCGGTTGAAAGCGTTCGAGGTGTGGTTGCACAGGAGAATGCTTCGTATACCGTAGATTGATATGATCACCAATTCGGAGGTCTTGAGGAGAGCTAATTGCCGTAGATAGCTGCTGACAGGTATTAAGGTCCGCAAGATATCCTATCTGAGTCACATTTTATGTGGAGAGAAGTACGAAATCCTCCAGTTGATGCTGATGGCAAAAGATCGAGGGGCAACGTGGTCCTGGTAGAAGGTAAACATCTTGGCTGCGCAATATAAGAGACTGGACGGGGATGAGGCGTGTGGAGGACCTGTTCCGGGTCGCGCAAGATAGAGCCTTTGTCAGAGTGATTGACAACGTCGGGAGGACCTGATAGGGCACGACAAGAAGAAGTCTTCTTCAACTTTTTTTGTAAAAATTATAATTATATTTAAAAACAGCTAAATTAACCCATTTGCGACACCAGTGAAATAATTTGGAAAGTACATTTTTTTTATTTCATAATATCTCTGTTTAATATTACAGCTTAAGTACAACAATATATTTTTCCTATAACATGTTATATCCTACAGTTTATTACTAATGTTAATATTGCAGTTGAATAAGTACAATATATTTATTTTATAACATGTTTTATCTTACAGTTATTACTGTTAATCTTACAGTTTAATAAGTGCAACAATATAATTCTCCTAACATATACGAGTATCATGTTTTATTTTACAGTTTATTACTAATGATAATCTTACAATTTAATAAGTACAACAATATATTTATCCTATAACATATTAAACCTCACAGTTCAATAGTATAACATGTTTAATTGCATAGTTTAACAGTAACGACTATCTTACAATTTCATAAGTACAAGAAATTTACGGTTGCTATAAGTTCAATCAAAGATAAATATGAAATAGTTTTGCTTGAAAAATGAATGGTTTGTTAAAATTGTGATTTTTTCCCCAAGAACTGTACGAGAGTGGTGATAGTAACAGAAATGGCGGTTAGTCTGATGAGCGAATGATCGAGTGGCTGAGACAGATTTTCAACAAATGTTGGGAATATAACTACCCACCGAAAGACTGGAGGAGTGCAATAATTGTCCCGTTACATAAAGTATGGGTATTCGAATGTAGCGTGGAAGTTACAAAGCCATACGTTTGCTGAGTGAAGTAAGTACACACTGTAAGGAAATTTTTGATAGGAAGAGGGAGAAGAAAGTGGAAAAATAATACGTTGATCAGATTTTCTCTTTGCTTAAATGGTTGTGAAAAATTTATGGTAAAGCATAAGTGAGTGTGTAAGGATTTGGAAAAGCATATGACCGCATGATAAGAGGAAGCTATAGAAAATAATAAATTAATAAATATGTGGTAATGAGTCATCATATGAGGAAAGTTCAGCATGAAGTAGAGTGAATGGTGCCTTGACTGAGTGATTTAATATTTCAAAAGAGGTAAAGCAAGGATGTGCTGTTTCACCCTAGTTATTTAATATTTACATAGATTTATGTGTGGAAGAACTACAGAGACTAACTATGAGCGACATACAAATGTTGAATGGGAATGTATGATAATTACTGAAAGCTGATGACATGGTAGTGTTAACGGAGAATGAGGATAAATTAGTTTGATAAGTAAATTTTCCCTGCGGGGCCTTTTAAACATCTTTCGATTGGAAGAAATTGTCACTGTATACAACGAAAGCTTAATACAACAATACATTAAGCTTCATGGTAAAATACATTAATTTTTATACATATTCCATGTGATTTTATAAATTCATTTAAATACGAACAAGTAAATTCTAAAAGAATCTAATCTATTCTAAAAGAACATAAAAAACATATCTATACAAACCATGCCTAAGTATTTCAAAACCAAACAATCTAATTTCTAATCCGCTCGGTCGTCACTACATATAGTTACTATTGAAGCGCTTACAGGTCATTATTTTTATTTCGATATAATCACGGCGTGTGAATGACTTTCTTAAAATCTGTTCATGTGAATATTATAGAATTGAGGTGATTACTTCATAATATTCTTAGAAGAAAATCAGTTTAACCTTGAGATTTACATCTTCATTTATCAAATGGTAATTCTTTAAACTTGGCCTAGAAAAACTACGATGACCGTTTTCGGACATTACTTTCATTTCAGTCGTTATTGACAGCTTATTTCGGCATCTCGTTCGGCATTGTTTCGACTGTCAGACCTTCAGACAAGCTGTTGTTTTTTTTTCTTTAAAAGGCAAAATTGTTCTTAAAAGTCTTAAATATTTCACGAAGATTTGAATAATATTATGTCAAATATCTTTTTATGATTTATTTAAGGATTGTGTAAGTTCAGTCAAACAATAAATAGAATTTATTAAAAATTTTGAAACCACTTATATTGTTGAATTTAAATATTTTTACTCAAGAAACGCGTTTCTAACAATGTCAAACAAAAAGGACAAATAATGTGTTTGATCAAGGAAAATTGTTTGTTTTAGCCAATTTAAGTTTGAATTTATTTATTGAAATCCAAAATCGAATATTTATTAACCTGTGGCATGAGATAGTCAATAGTTTTTGATACGTTTAGAAATAATAATAAAAATCGTATGAGTTTTGAATTGGTCAGTATCGGGAAAGGTTTCTGGACAAATTATTTGAAAGTAATGCAATTTGAACATTCGAGCATCTTTATATTAAATGTATTTTGAATAAAATGCAGCATTTTAAAATATTTTTAAATATAAACATAATAAAAATATCTTTAAGTTATAATATTGGGATTTTATTAGCAAATACTGGGAAATCATGTAAATTATAGGACATTAATCGAAATTTGACTACAGTTTTGGATAAAAATTTGGTACTTATCTACAGTCGTAATTTTCTTTCGAGTGACTTTTTGATCACTTGGAGTCACCATCAAAGCAACCGTTTTGCTATATTTAAAATAATACCAAAGTACACTCCTATTCAATGTACAAACTTTGCCCTTTTTATACTCAAAATTACTAATGTATAGAAGTGAATTAAACATAAAGATCCAAAATAATTTATATACTCTAATCTCTCCTATTTTTAACCGATACTTAAAATTTACTCGTATTAATTAATGAATCGAATCCGCAACCCCCAAGTTGAAAAACAGGCAACATACCAACTAGGCCACGGAGGTCATGTATGTATATCATTATGTATCTTAGAAAAAACTTCTAAGAACTTGTGTAACGTTCTTTCATAACAACTGTCACCGTAAGAGTGCTCGAAGAATTTATTCACGGTGGTTAATTCAAATTAAAGTGCAGGTGAAAAAAGGTTTGAAAATAAAAGGAAACGGACCCATGACACCTGGATGCCAAGCGAGCATGAGTAGCATTATAACACAACGCCCAGTAATTCGGAATTGTACATATATATTTTTTTATAATGTTGGCGAGGTATTTTTAGTAATATTATGGGTTATATTTTCAAGACAGGATACTTGATGAATTTGAAATGGTTAATATTTATGCTTTTAATTTTAAACTATAACAAAAAGTGTAATGATTCAGATCTAGTCTATCCACACGGTTGCAAAAATAGAAACCGCGATGAAATTGTATCAATTACAGACAAGGAACTCTGTTTTGAGAAAGTGTTTTGTAGCTTCGCACCGCCTGCCTAACGTTTAATCGTGTTTAGAGAGTAGTTTTTGAATATTTTGATCATATTTTTAGTTTCACGAGCACACGTTCTAAAAGTTACAGATGAGGATCAATACTATCTAAGCTACGGTATGTGAGCAGGCAAAAAATAGCCGGTCATACAGGAAAGTCACGATACCAGCTCATTATCCGCAGGGTATGTTATGTTGGACCTGTTTGGACCTATGTTAGCAGCAGCGCAGCGTGCCACTCATTTCTCCGATTCAAAGTCAATGAATTATAATATTCTCTTCCCCATACACCACAATCTGATCTATCCGTGACATGGACACAGTATTTTGCGTTTCGCATAATACATTATTTTTAATTATATTCAATTATAAATGTGCATTTAATTATGAATGTGTATGGTAGGCTGGAAGAGATTGCCTCTTGGTAATAAACCAGCTATATTGTACACTCTATAGTAAAACTTTGAATACAGAAAGAGGATTTTGGATTTAATTCTCTGTAGAACCAAAAAACAAACAAGTTTCCAATCTGATGTTTGTATACAGACATTTTATCTTATTTCTGGATAGTTGTTAGAAACGGACATGAGGTAAAACCTCCCATCGAATTGAACTATATACAACGGAAGTGCGAGTATTATACAATATAATGACTGATGCACTAAGTGGAATAAAAAATAACATTTAGAAGATATTTGGACTCATCGAATGACTGAGCGAACGTGACTTGGAATCGTGAGAAAAGAAGAGCAAAAAGGCATGGTTAGACCAACTAATGAAATTTCGAAAGAAGTATATGTAAGGAGCAAGAGAATTCGATGGAGCTGTATGAGAAGATTGACGGATGTAGATGAGGTGAAGAAAGTATATCATGATAAGACAGTGCGGCGTTCCATGACGTTTGCTTACGCCAACATGGTATACCTAACATATATATATTTAAAATCGATTTAAACTATTTATAATTCAACACCATAAAATACAGGGGAAATGTATTGAATTTGTATAAAGTGTGTGTATTGACGATGTGTTATTCATTCCTATGATATTCTCCTTTTCACAATCTGTTTAGTGGGCCGATGAAAGTGCCGGTTCCTGCTGTTTTGGATATCGTTCTTTTACACTCAGGCTCGTAGTATTCACTCTCTTATTGTAAGAATCATTCATGTTCCAGTATTCCGAGTCGTAAGAACAATACAACAACATTCACTTATGAAATACAATACAACAGTATTCACTCAAATCAATACCAATAAAAGTACCTTTAATTATAAATATAAACAAACACTTACGTTATAAATAAAACTTACCTAATATAATGGATATATTTTAACTTACGTATTGTATTTAAAGTGTTTTCTCTAATAATAATTTACAAAGAATACTTTTATACGAGAACTGAGAATTTAGAGCTGCCATACAAGAAGGAATAAAACATTATTTCGGACAACAAAGTGAAGAAATTTATATATAAATGTATAATATGTTATGTACGAGTATATTGGAAACTTGATTAAATTCAGGTAAAGCATTCGCTATAATTTCGTTTCAAAATTAATCCTTTGTTTTTAACAGGTAGTTTTTAACTAGGAAGACTATTTTTCATTAAAAAGAAATCTCATGAAACTGTTTCCCAAACAAGAGAACGGGTAAACAAATCAAACGCCTTAATTAATAAACCAGTTAGTTAGCAATAAGACTACACCTAAATATTATATAAGTTTCTATTTGTTCTCATAAAATGCACCGAAATAACTGAAAAATCATAAATCCTTAAACAATACATAATAACTATTCACTTTGATTTCAGTGACCCAATAAAATGCAGACATCTTTTAGATATTTGCTCTAATTAAGAAATTGGCTTGATTGCATTTTTTTTCACAGGAAATATTTCACTTAGTAATTAAACTGGAAAGCGTGACCTAATTGGTAAGGTGCTTGTTTTCCAACTCGGAGGTTGAGGGTTCGATTTAGTTGGGTTCCAGATTTTTTAAAAACGTTTCTAATCTAACAATTATTAAGCTTAAGGGCTCTCTTAACATCTTTCTAGAAAGTTGGAAGAGATTACGTCATGGCAATAAGCCCGACAGGTGGTAACTGTATACAAAGTGTTACACAATCCGATACAATTGATTCAACGATTAGTTTACTAGTACATTTATCTACCTAGGTTTGAATGAAGTGCGTTGTATTTAATTGTATTATTATTTATAAATAATATATTGAATACATTACAGCTGGTGGATTTGTTCCTATGTGACAATGTTTTTAAACCACTATCGTTTTGGGTTCAATTCTCGTTGTTTCATAGCTTTTCTCAAACTATTATGATATATTGGCGCTTTATATATTTCGTATATCAATTTAATTTTTTAAAGTAAGATTTTTACTGTTTTATACACAACAGGTATTTAACAGTAACTATATCTATATTTTTATGTTCAACACTTATTACAAATTCAAAGCAAAGTGATATTGAAATGATCTTATTTTTTCTTAATAAGGATTAGAAGAAATTGCCACATGACAATAACACCACAAGGTATACAATGAAAGCGTTATACATGATTCGCTCGGGTGCTGCTATGGTTGCCAGACGTGATTTGTAATAGTGGATTCGAGTTTCGAGTTAGAGCAGCCTTGACGAGAGTAACGGAGATGCTCTCGAAACGGCTCTTTATAAAATTCCCCATTGAATAGAAATTAAATTAGTACCAATGATAAAAGGAAAGATAGAAAAAAATAGATAATGGTAATGTACAAATAATTTTGGTCTTAAGAATTTAAAAAAAATTATATCGAGGAAATGTGAAATTAGTGAATAAATCAATATGAATTAAGAGAAAAAAGATTATTTTCACTCGAAGATTGAACAACACTTTCTTTGTAAACAGTATAACCTGGCGGGTTCATCACTTTGTGGCAATATCTGCCAACTAACCAGAGATGACAAAGAGGCCTTAAGGGAAAACTTGATAGGAACCTTTTTTTTTTAAATATGGTTACCAACGGAAACTGAACCTGTAATAAAATATAGGTAAAATGAGATGTATACTTAATAGAATATCATGCATAACGAGATGTATGAATGTGGAAGAGCAAAAATTGTGTGACTAAGTAAAAAAATATGGAAATCTTTTCTCTTTGCCTAGTCCGCAAGGGACACGGCATAATTATATGTATGTAACATATGTTCGGTTTTTTTAAGAAACATTCCAGTCCTTATTTATAATTAGATCACTCAATGTCACATCTGCACCTTGATTGATATTGATAATTTAGCGAGCTCTTCTTAACGAGGTCAATGCTGGTCAGTCTTGACACCCTTGTTTGATACATGCATAATATTACTTCCTTTTGATAAAAAGTTCCGAATGTTAATTGATTTAATGCGAGACAATTAAAGTATACCTTGATGAGTGTGAGGAAATGCATAATAAATACAACTGTTCTCAATATCAAGTATTTGCTTTTTTTTTTACACTTTTGTTGTGTATATTGTAGTACAACTTGGCGGGATTATTGCGTTGAATATTTTTTTCCAATCTACCAGTAAGATGTCGTTAGACTGTCTAAGAAAAAAAAACACATTGAAATCCTTTTTTGGGTACCATTAAGCATGATACTCGAAATTCTCAGGTGGAGACAAGTATCGACAAATTAGCCATAAAAGGTTGTCTATGTCTGGATAAGTTTTATTTAGTTATTAGTTTGTTTATTTTTATTTATAAATTTTTTATTAACGGTATGATGTATCTTATAGCAAATAACTATTTTAAGTAATGAGTGTTTTGTACGAAATTGAACTACAATCATAAAAAGAGATCTTAAGTGCAGAAATAAAGCAACAAGGAGAAACTCAATTTACAACACGGGCTTAGGATAACCAAATAAATCGTTTTACATATATATCTTTTGAGTAGTTTTTCAAGGTTTATATATTGATATATTTTTTTCGAAACATGAAGGGTCCGTAATTGAAAATATTGATAAAAAATTAAATGTTCTTTTCTTAAATTTGAAAGATTTTTCCATTACATATTTGAAAATATTAACACATCCAAACATATTATTTTACGACATAAATACACGTGTAAATGTGCTATATTGATTCTTGTTGAAGGTAATTTTTAAACCTTTTTTTGTAATTTTATGATTATTTAACATTTGTTATAAAAATAATGATATTTACGGGTGTTGCATTGAAAAAAACTTCTTTTTACGCTAATTTTAAAACTACTCGTATACATAAGTACACACCATTTTGTAGATAAAATGATTTTGAAATAATGTCAAAATACACCTAGTACTTAAAATGTTCAATGACAATCCAGTTATTGAATCAGGAGTGTATTCTGATTCAATAACAATTCAGTTATTGAATCAGGAGTGTATTCTGATTCTATGACAATTCATTTATTGAATCAGGAGTGTATTCTGATTCAATGACAATTCAGTTATTGAACCAGGAGTGTATTCTGATTCAATGACAATTAATTTATTGAATCAGGAGTGTATTCTGATTCAATGACAATTCAGTTATTGAATCAGGAGTGTATTCTGATTTTCATAAATTTTATTTTCTCAAATTAGTATCGGTCTGACGACTTAATGTCACCAATCGCTCGGAAATGGGGGACGAGATGTAAAGGAAAAGGGGAAGGAAAAATAGAAAACACAATCAGTGAAAAGGGATATAATATTTTCATGTTGCTTTTTGGAGCACGTCTGATAAGTGCAATTTTGAGGTTGATGCTTCATTTCTGAGGACAGTGGAATGTCACGAACAACGTGAAAAGGGTCAAAACTTGGCTGAAAAACATTGGAAATATTTCTGGGTTTCACCCACTCTGCTTTGTGGATGATATGTGAATCTCTTTGCGGCTTGAAAAATGAACCAAGTACTTTTGATACCCATTCTTTCTCGTTTTTATGTATTTTGTTTTATATTCTGTTTCCTTAAAGTTCTTCTCCTTTTCGGAGATCGACATAATAATTAAAGGCAGCAGCTTGGAATTAAAGGCAGCAGCACTGAATATTGTATTGTATTACGATGAAACCAATCACATATTACGCGAAACCAAGAGACGCGTCTTCATCCCGTTTTTCGGTTACCCAGAACTTTCCCTGCAACTACAGTTTTAGCATCTCATTTGTTTTCTTCTACTATTATAAGAATATGTCTATAGTCCTCAAATATTTTCTTGATGGTTAGTAATAGTTCTCTATCTTGATTCATCCGTTTCTATATGGCATCATTATGGACTTGGCAAACCCTTTTATTTTTCTCTTACTGAATATTTGGCTCTATCTATAATGGTTTATTTATTCATTATTATACAAAAAGGTAATAGAATTTTTAAATTATAAAAAAATTAAATGAAATATTACATTTAAATTGAACGGTTTTTTTTTAGAAAAAAGTTACTCCATCTGAACGTCTCATTTTGGGTACGAGTCTGCGTTGGAGAAGATTTTTATGAAATGGCGTACTTAATTAATCGACTCAGCGACCCGTCAAGTACGTACGAACAAGTGAAATGACTGCCAAGTTGTGTAATTTGCATAAGTCTGGGTCTCATCGCGGAATAAGTGGAGGAAGAAAAATAATTATGAAAAGTGTATTTTTTTGTTGCAAAATAAACATGATAACGAACTGTGTCGCAAATTACCGAAGATTTTTTTGTAGTTACACGTCAATATTATACAGAATTTAAATTATTTTAGAACAACGGTTCATAAACTATGGTATGCGTACCATACTAATACAGGAGCCGGAACGTAATATTTTAAAATTACTTTTAAGATTTTCATTTTTTAAGATCATTTATAATGTATTCACGCTTTCTACTAGTGAAGTTTCATTAATTCACTCTTATAATCATGTAAAAAAGTGCGGACTATCAGATGACCTTTTTAGTCTTGTTGGTAAGATGCCAGTGTTCTAGTCCGAGAATTGCAAGTTCGATTTCCATTTGAACACTCATTTTAAAGAAAAGGATTCTCATTGGTTGGAAGAGATTATCACATGGTATTGTATACATCGAAATTGTATACAATTTTTCATTTCCATATCTTTCAATACAATTTCATAATGATAAATGGTCATCGTCGTTACTGGGCCTCGTAGTTGAGGATCTTCCAACATCAATTCAATTGGAAAGGGAAGCTGTGCCGTGGAGTTTTTGTTCCTTTCTTCTTCTCTCTTACTTACGTGAGTGAGCCGTTGCACATCAGCAAACTCACCGCCCCCACCGCTGTACTGGATCCGATGGCACATCGGAGTAAGACGATCGGAGCACACCGGCGTGTTTTTTCCCTCTTTTTTTTTTAAGAAATATGTAACCAAAGTCATAGGTATCTTTATGTCCTCAAATTCTAGGTGGAATAAAATACTTATACCATTCGAGGGAAGTAGCACGGCGCGGGATTCGTACCGGAAACCTTCCGCTCGGAAGTTCAGTCCGCGTAGCCATGCACTTCATAAGGGTAATGGGAGTTGGTCACTCACTGTAAATATATGATACGATAATATGATTATAAAAAAGTTTGCGTGCTCCTGCTCAAGATTATTGCCTCGAGATAAAAACACGTAATTTTTCTTCATCGCAATCCGACAACGTGCGGACTGTACGGATATCCGCAGTCATCGACAAATTTTGACTGACGTGAACAAAATTTCGCCTCCATTTCAAAATCATTTTTTTTCAATTAAGGAAGATAAAACGTGTGTGCACTATAATAAAAAATTAACACACGTCCCAAAGACCAGTTAGTTATTCAATTTGTTACATTCCAAAAAAAAAAAAAAAATATATATATATATATATATATATATATATATATATATATATATATATATATATATATATATATATATATATATATATATATATATATATATATATATATATATATATATATATATATATATATATATATATATATATATATATATATATATATATATATATATATATATATATATATATATATATATATATATATATATATATATATATATAAATTTGGGTTACCATACCCCCCATATTGTCCTTTTCTCCGACAATTTCCGTGGTCGAGTTGGTAAGACGCCTGTCTCCCAACACGGAGGCTACGGGTTCAAATCCCGCTGGAACCCAGATTTTTTTAAAAAGGATTCCAGTCTGGGTTTCACTTAAGACCTCTTTAACATCTTTCTATTTGGTTGGAAGAGATAGATAAACCCGCCAGGTTGTAGTGAATACAACGAAAGTGTAATACAAAGTAGTACCAATTATAACTTAAATTTAAATGAATACTCCTTCCTTTCTTTCACATAATATCTGATCAACTTGATATTATCAAGGTTTCCAGAAAGGAGTATTTAATGACGTCATATGATTTTGATTTGTAAATTAATGAACTAATTCATTGTAATTTGTTTTATCGATCACAAACAAGACTCTTCTGATGATGAGTTGAAAGCCTTGAAACTGGTAGGGTTATACCGTTATAAAAAGTGGAATAAACAGTGTTTGATAAAACCAATTACAATGTCTTTAAACCTCCACAACGCTAATGCCTTAACTGTAAAAAATATATAAGTAATTCATTATTTAAATTGCTCCATTACAATTTATTTGCATGCCCTACAACCTAGTGGGTTTAATGCCTTGTAATAATTTCATCTAACCAATCAGAAAAATGTTAAAGAAGCGTAAATTGATAACTAGTCTCATTATTTATTTGTTTAATACTTTGATATGTCGGAAAGTATTGATTTGTTTAATACTTTGATATGTCGGAAAGTATTTTTTTAATATTATTATTGTATTATTAGTTTATTTGTTATTTTCTTAAATTGTTGAACAATAGTTCTCACAACTATTTATTCGAATAATATAAAGAACTAGATAAATCAAATGGGTTTCAACGGAAATCGAACCCGCAAAAACGGGTATCTTAACATATAAGCCATCTGGTCCTTAATTAATTGTTTTCATGTATAGGTAACTAAATCATATATGTATACATGATTTTGTTTCACTCTAATTATCACTTTTTCAATCCATTTCCAATACACATTAACGTTAAGTAGTTTTTACCACTTATTAAGTTTACTCTAAAAAATGACAATAATGACGCGTTTTGCCGATATTATCTTGACCCATAGTTTTATAATTATGTTAATTATTTTTTATCTTGTTGAATAATTACATTATATTTTTACGACTTTTAGAAATGTAAATTCTAAAGACGTGGAGTGATTTTACATGTAATAATTATAATTATACTATACCAAAATATAATTATACTATACCAAAATTAAATCTATTATAACAAAATAAAACAAAAGGATAATTCTACTATATTTTGTTTATTATCCATATACATATTGAATGTTTCAGAAAGATTTTTTCTAATGGACAAACCAATCCAATCCACCCAGACCAGGATGATAAGTGCCACCAAATTCAAGTCATAATGCAATTATGTGAGTCAATACAATAAAACTGTTTTTTTAAATACTACAATTTTAGACCGTTTAAAGCTTCAGCTGATTCAGTTTAAACAAAATTACATTATTTTTTCAATATTTTTTTTTATTTGAATAATATAAACCGCCATTAGAAGCGCTCAACTTGTAGAATACAAATATTTGTATTATCGGATAAATCATACAGAATAATATATTTCCCACCATTTTTTAATGTTTCATTTCACAATAATTCATATTGCGTAACAAGTTTACAAGTTTTCAGGATTATTCATGTGTTAAACACAAATAAAGAATGAAAAAAAATGACAATTGACATGAACCTACATATGAACGACAATTGACATGAACCTACATATGAACTTGTAGAATACAAATATTTGTATTATCGGGTAAATCATGCAGAATAATATATTTCACACCATTTTTTAATTTTAATGTTTCATTTCACAATAATTCATATTGCGTAACAAGTTTACAAGTTTTCAGGATTATTTATGTGTTAAACACAAATAAAGAATGAAAAAAATGACAATTGACATGAACCTACATATGAACGATAATTGACATGAACCTACATATGAACTTGTAGAATACAAATATTTGTATTATCGGATAAATCATACAGAATAATATATTTTACACCATTTTTTAATTTTAATGTTTCATTTCAAAATAATTCATATTGCGTAACAAGTTTACAAGTTTTCAGGATTATTCATGTGTTAAACACAAATAAAGAATGAAAAAAATGACAATTGACATGAACCTACATATGAACCTACATATGAACAACAATTGACATGAACCTACATATGAACCTACATATAAACGACAATTTACATGAACCTACATATGAACGACACATTTTATTGTACGAGTATTTGTTCTTCGGGTAAATTTTGCTTTGTTAGCGAGTAGTCAGCCACTTTCGATGCAGCGTTTGACATAAATATTTCTCTTTAATGCCTATCTACGAGTACATTTGTATTTTCTGTTTATCTCGTCTCCGATTTCTCCCCATCACCTGTCGATTGTCATTAGATCATCTTTCCCGTGGTCCTCTCACATTCCGTCTGCCAGTTTAGGTCTCCATCGAAGAGCGTTTGTGGTCCGTCTATCATTCCTTAATCATATGCATGTTTACAATGCATATTGCTGACCAGTGAATAGTAATTAGATTCATAATTGGATAATAAAAAAACGTAAAAAATCTTCAAGATGTTGATGTATTCGCATGAAGCATAGTCGTATTAAAGAATAATTATCACGTGAAATATTCTTTTGAATGCGAAACTTATCCGCGCAAAATTAATTTTCTTAGTTGATTTTATGACGTTTAGTTGTACCTCGTGACATGATAACCGTGTGGATCTGACTTAACGTGCGCGTTATCAACCAAAATTACGGTAGCCCGTGACTCGTGAGTGTCACAATTGGTGCCGTTGATCTACGTAGGTGATTGTACGAGTATTGTACATACATAAGCAAAGTTATAAGTTATATTTTACTATGCCAATAGTTAAACATCGAAATAAATATTATTGTTCATTTAAACGCTCCTCGCAGTTTTATCAATCTTCATCTATTTCATACACCAATATAAGCTTTGATAATAACGACAACATAAGCAATGTGTCGTGTTTTTGTCGAGGGTGTTTTTTCTCTTGAATGAGCGATGTGGTTAACTTTTGCAGCGGAACTGTTTGGACCATTAGTTTCTGTGCACCCAGTATTGAATTCAATATGAACCAGGACTGCACTGAAACATGATCACATCTTTCATTGTACGAGTAGTCCTGGCTCATGTTAAATTCAATACAACTTCCCAAAGTATTCGGATTTACTTAACCACGCGCTTTTCCAAACTAACATTATTTATTCATTTAATGAAGTTAATAATCCTTTTCCTACACACTGTTTCCAGTCAATCCTTAATGTTCAGCTACTAGAGAACGAAGACATTTATTTGTTCATTTTGCAATCCATAGGATGTGAAATATTCGTCACCAACATTCCAACGTCACACTCCCAACATATTCTGTTTAAGTATTGAACTAAAATGATTGACGATTTCAACACATACCGAAAGTTGAATTTCAAGGCATTAAAAGCTCGCTTGAATTTAATATTATCACAATTTGACGAGAAAATTATTAGCATTCAATTATCGGATGCGTTAATTTAACTCATTGTTCTTAACATTATTATATGAAAAAAAACGTATTATTTTTTTTATTACACATTAGATACACAATATAAATCAATGTAAGAAGTTGTGGCTATTCTCCTCTTAAAAGTGAAAAACCCACAACTACACACAATATTAAAAGTGAGATTATTTTTCATAAAAACTAGAATATGATCTGATAAAATGAAATAATTAATTTTATTTTATTATCACCATAAACGTTTCTTATGGAACGCATGGATGCATAAAATGCCTCCCCCCATGTAGTTTCACAGTTCATCACTTCACGTCCTTCGAAGCTGTTGCCTAACCAGTACGGATGTGATTTATGGCTCGTGCATTTAAGAGTGTTAGCTCTATATAACAGAGGTATTAGCTTTTCGGTCCAGAGACTTAGGAAACCCTAAGAATGGCGCATCCTGGAGACTAATTTCCGAATATCTGCTATTGCAGATTACAGAAGACTACCTGAGAAAGATAAACGTTGCATTCTTCTTGTCACGTGATCCCATGGGTTACCAAAAAATATACAAGGACGAATCTAAAGGATGTGGTAAGGTCATGTTAAAAAGGAGAAACCACAAAACAATGTATAGTTTGATGAATAATCTGCACATAAATACTCCTTGAAGATATGACACAAAAACTACGGTTTTTTGCTGCTTCTAAATGTTGTTAATTTTGGAATTCATTTTTTCTAAATGTGTGTAAATAATTCAAGAACTGTTTTTACCAAAACATTATTTTTAATGTATATTATCCTGAAATCGATATTTCATATGATATTTTGCATACCATTGATACCCATATGAAATATTTATACTATGGGTATTATTATTGTAGCTCTCTTCATTTAAACACATTTCATTCAACTACAGATTGAATAAAGTATGTTTAGAGTCCATTTCTTATAAAAATGTATAGTCTATGATACATTGTACCTATTTGCAGACTTGCTGTAATAAGGTAAAAATAGAAAAATTACAATTTATTGCAATATACATAAGTATACATTACTTTTTATTTGAACGTATTTTATTTAAGCATTAAAGCAGTTAAAAGAGGATTAAACTTTGTGAAATAAATATATTCTTGCTAGCAATGGTAGTTTCATAAATTCAAAATAATCGTTAGAACAAAACTTAAAATATGGGTTATAAAAAAATATAAATCTTATTTTAAGGGTTTTTTTAACATTTTGATTGATTCTACTATTAGAATTACAGAAATTCTTTTAATCACATCATTTTAGTTCATCTCAACAAGCGGGAACCTTTCTGACCACCTCCATAACATGATACGCCTGTCTTCAGATTCGGGAGTTGCGAAATTGATTCCTATTGATGTCCACATATTTAAAAAAAGGGTTTCAGTCTGGATTTCACGTAAGGTTTGTCTAATATGAGTACCTTTCTAGTTGGTTGGCACGGCAACACATCCGCTAGATTGTTATTTATAAAACGAAAATATTATACAAGAATGCAATACAACCATTCTCAATATTAAAAAAATATGTCAGAAAAAAATTAGAAAAATTTAATTCAGATAAGAGGCAAGGTACTTTAATGTACGCTATCAAATGAAAATCACACAAGTAATCAGCTGTTTTTTTTCTCCTCAGAAATATCATACTTGTAAAAGTAACATTGTAATATTAAGACCCGTAATTATTTTCAACAATATAAAAACTTGATAACTTTTTAACAATAAAGACTTTCAAATAAATGTTAAAAATAAACTCTGAAAACACGGCTGAAAAAGAATGTATGTTATACGCCGTTAGTTGCGCAACTTGTCGTCAGCGGTGACGGTTTCCTCTCTGCCTCCGTCTCGAGGTATCATCATTATATTTGAAGTTACATCAGTCATCGTCGTTTGAAGAATCGCACAATCGCAAGACACCGCTTGACCAACGGATCGTGACGATAAAAATGGGAACCAACTATATTATCGCGAAAGGATTGATCGAGATTGACCAACCCCGCCCAAAATTATGTTCATTGCCCGCTGACCTGATTGTTCTCAATTTTACATCAACAAAAAATTTATTGTGTGGAGTATTGTGAAGTACAATTATTTATTGCTTCAAAATAATAAATTTTGAGTTTTATAAATTAAAATTATGTTAGTAAAGTCCGCATAGGTATTGCCAATAAAACAATAATAGTATATACGAGTATTTACAATACTTTGGCTAATTGTGACGCGTTTCTGAGTCTCAAAATATAATTTATTAGGTCTTACAGCAGTCCTTGAAATCTACATAGAACATTAAATATGTTTTAAAGCTTTCACAGTTCTTCGTGTCAGTTGTATAATAAGATGTGAACGTTTCGAAAACGTAGCATTTTTATCTCCAGGACTTGTTGGTAATCAACTACCTGAAATGGTAGTCCAGAAAATGGAAACTGCGCCGTTTTCTAAACTTTGGCATCATAAAATACGGGGTATAAATCTCTAAAAGAGCTTCTTCTTCTAGATCTTGCGATCTGTTTAAACAGGATTTCAGTTTTGGTCCTGTGACGAAGATGTCTAACTTTCTCTCCATCTCTTTGGTGGACGTCCCGGTGGTCGACGACCCTCTGGAATCTCGTACTACAAAACTGGACTATCTGGACCATTATACAAAACTGGACCAACCGACCATCTGGAATCTCGTGCATTATGTAAAATACCTTATACAACTTATACATACATCCTTGACCCTCAAATTCAAAATACTACTCCAGGTGGAAAGACCCATGAAGATTTTTATTCCCCTCTCTATTTCCTTCGTTTTCTTTTAATCACAATAATTTAAACGAGGTGACTTCCGCAAGATGCTTGAATTCCACCCGGGGGTTAATGATTTGACTCCCGATGGTACCAGAAGAAATAAAAAGGGACCCAGTCTGTTAAAAGAGTTTAACTCATTACAATGCTCACCCGCGCTATACGTGGTGCGGAGCGTTATTACCTCTTCACTTCCGGTAGTATTTTCAACACGTGTGATAATAAACTGCGAGTTACATGCTACTAGAGTGGTTTGAAACCCAATGGCTCGGTTAATAGGAACGAGGACAATGTTGTCTCCTAGCACTTCATTGTATCATCAATGATTTAATATGAACGAGGACAATGTTGTCTCCTAGCACTTCATTATGTTGTGTTGTCAATGGTTTAATAGGTGCAAGTATTACGTAATATTATAAACAAGAAAATAATTTATATCTCACATACGCAAAAAGGGTGGAAAGTTTTTACGAGACCAGTTGTGTTTACATAAAACCTGTATACTGCATAGGTATGTACCTCCTTAAAGTTGAAATCTTAGTTGACAACATTGTTGCAGGCAAGTCAGGTGGAGGCTTCAAATTAGTTTTCAAAAACTCGATACTGTAAAACCGGTCCAAGACATTTTTAAACTTGCTACCAATCACCGTCAATACTTTTTAAATGAACGAAAGAAATATTATAATATGCATATAATAAAAAATATGATCCATAAAAATATAATATCTAATAAATATTCTTAAATGGTACCTTCGTTAGTATAACGGACCAAATTATGTGTAACGCGCTGTTTCTGTCCCGACTCATATTCTTTAAAATTTCGTTATGGTAAGCTCAAAAATAGCTAACATATGTCATAGATATGGGATCCAAAACTAATTTATAAATACAACGACCTAAACTAATTTTAAAAATGTTGCATACAACTTGGCTCAAATTCATATTGCGATCTTAAATCTAAATACTAAATCTTAATATTTAAAAAAAAAATTGTAATTAAAGTTAAATTTCGAACAAATTTGTCGAAACTTGCAGAAATAAAGGAGTCACGTGGTTTCATTACCTGACTTTAAATTTAGAGTATAAAGTCCGACTCAAAGTACAAATCGGGAAATTTTAAAGTTAGCAAATAGTATTTAGTATTTAGGCTTGTCTATGAATTCGAGCTGTAGACTAGTTTTCTTTCCGTACGCTTAAAAATTTCACAATTGGTGATTCGGATATGTTTAAGAACGTGGCAGGTAGACAATTTAGGACCACTGAAATAGGCACGGAACTCGTGGGTCGTCATTGTACGTGTTGGCAACAGTACCGCACATGAGGAGACAATAACACTCGCACATGTACTCGGCGTGTATATATTCTAACGTAACTATTTTACCACACTCGGACCCTTTTTTTTAATTTTTGAAATCTAGCATTTTATCCACTATCCTACGGAAGTCGTCGGGCTTTAGACTGAAAAATCTTACAAATTTGCGTATGTTAATCTAGCTTTTGACATATTCCATCCGTGAAAAAATTCAAAATCAGAATTAAATAAAATAAGAAGATTTTTAATGAGAACTATAACTTAGGAAATTATGTAAGATTTCTGATTGAAAGAAAATAGTTTCACAAAGATATTGAGTATTAAAATGAATCATACACGACTTAAAACAGCCCCCGGTCCCGACAATATACTAATGAGCGATTTTTTTTATTTCAAAAATAAAAATATATTTATGCATTAAATATGTACTGGAACATGAAAAATACAATAAAACCTTTTTTTTTTGTTTTTATATATTTACATTTAAAAAAAAAGAGTAAGGTTCATATATGAATCACTGCGCATTTGTAAGTTAATTATATGATACTATATAATGATATAAATGAAATTATTGTAATTTATTTTTATTAAACACTGTTTATTCCACTTTTTTGTGACGGTATAACCCTACCGGTTTCAAGGTTTTCACCTCATTTTCAGGGGAACGCAAACAAGACTTGTTTGCGCTCCCCTGAAGATGAGGTGAAAGCCTTGAAACCGGTAGGGTTATACCGTCACAAAAAAGTGGAATAAACAGTGTTTAATAAAAAATCATTACAATGTCTTTAAACCTCCACAACGTTAATGCCTTAACTATAAACAACATATATAGTAAATGAAATTAAATATTTAACTTCACTTATTTTACACATATGTACTAAAGAATAAAAGGAAACAAATAAGATTACCTTGATTACCAATAATAAAGTAATTTGATTTCAAACTGGAACAAATCACAAAAGTCATCTACGCGCAACAAGTCAAACTTCAACTGCCAAATTGACCGGTAAAACAGTTTTCTATTAAACCTATGTGGTTTTAAAGCATGGAGATTATTGTATCACATTTGTAACAGCGCATGAGTCGTTGTTTATACCACTCAACACAAAAATATTTAGAAAAACTTTGGTTGATTCATATGTGCATCATTGCGCACTGTAGGGTTAAACATTTACCACTTAAATTGAGATTTTTTCTTACTAAAATAATAAATGCCTCACTCCTTAATGGCTGTTTTCCGAGTATTTGGAAAATAACCAATATTGTTCCTATCCACAAGCCAAATAAACCTACACAAAATCCAACCAGCTACAGGCCCATAAGCCGTCTTTCAGGTCTTGGCAAGATCCTTGAGAGTGATTGCCTCAAGGCTAGTGTTCCATCACGAATCCAATAATACATTCCCTTATGAGTAATTTGGATTTAGGACAAGACACAATACACTCCAGCAGCTTACCCGTGTCGTGGAGGACGTGTCGATGGGTTTCAATAGGAACAGAAGTACTGGCATGGTACTGTTGGATCTTGAGAAGGCTTTCGATACTGTCTGGTACGATGGTCTTCTTCACAAACTTCTCCTTACTGGCACTCCACTCTATCTTGTGAAACTACTTCAATCCTACCTTTCCAATATAAGTTTCACAGTCACCACTTATCATTCTACGTCATTCGCCAGGCCCATCCTTATGAGTGTCCCCCAAGGTAGTATACTTGGACCATGTCTATTTGACATCTACACACACGACATACCTACTCCCCCTAACTATAAGCTCGCACTCTTTGCTGACGATGCGGCATGCTACGCATAGTCACTCAAGAAAGATCAAGCTGGTCACCACCTTCAGATTGTTCTTGAGATC
Organism: Odontocerum albicorne; assembly: GCA_949825065.1. Classification (NCBI taxonomy): domain Eukaryota; kingdom Metazoa; phylum Arthropoda; class Insecta; order Trichoptera; family Odontoceridae; genus Odontocerum; species Odontocerum albicorne. The sequence continues at coordinate 28,481,791 of OX463840.1, forward strand.
CTTGATAAATACTATCAGGACTGGAGGCTCAAAATCAATAACGCCAAAACTGAGGCTACGAGTATCATGTTCTCCCGCAAAGTCAAGGAAAGAATGCCATCGATGCCCTTTCAAGTGATAGATAGCTTGTTCGGAGTTTCGGTCCGATGGTAGGACACCTTACTCCTTCATCGGATAAGTTCTGACTGTTAAGATATTTATTGGAAATTTTTGGATCTTTTTGGGAATCGGGAAAGGATAGGTTTGTGGTAATTGTTTTGGTTTTATGAATGATTATGAGAAATTATAAACGATTAAATACATATATAAATATGATGATATATACATAATATTAAATACAAATATACATAAATTTGTGTCGTCACACACTGTTTTATATTGAATGGGTAATAAAAAATAAAAAAAATGAATTGTGAATAAATTATAAGAATGAATATAGTATATGTAGATAAGTAAATGAGTGGGGAAATGTGTGTGACTTTTATAAATATACTAAGGTGTAGAAAATGTTTATTGAAGGTGAGAAATGCGGTTGCCTATGGGGGTAAACTGTCTGCCGGAGGAATTATCGATGATGGGGTGTTCAGAGTGACAATCGGTGGGTCATTTGGGGGGATGATTAGAGTTAAAGAGGGGGGGGGGGGTCGGAGGGATGTTTCGCAATATTGATTTCGGACGAGTGTGTCTGTAACTGGTGTTCGCGTTGTAGTTATCTAAGGTTTTTATGACTGGGTTGGGATGACGGGATATAGAGCTGTAGAACCTTTCGGCCAGAGCGCGCATATGTTCGGGGATAGTATGTAGTTTGGTATCTGCGTGGAGTCTTGAATTACGGACGATGTAGGGTGCTTTTAAAATTATGCGGAGGGCTTTGTTTTGAATGATCTGAATGTGATGTAGCGTTGTTTTCTTCGCGTGGCCCCAGACCGGAAGGGCGTATGTCAGTTGCGGTCTGACGATCGCTTTATATAGGTGGAGTTTAGTGCGCGTGCTAAGTTTGCTGTATTTACTGATCAAGGGAAATAATGATTTGAGTGTTCCGTGAGCTTTTGATTTGATATTGAGGGCGTGTTTATACCACGAGAGTCTACTGTCTAATGTGAGGCCTAGGTATTTTACGTGTTTTGACCATGGGACGCTCTGGCCGAAGAGTTTAAGAGTTCTGACGGGTTTGATGTATCTGCGTGAGAAGCGGACTGCTGTGCTTTTGGTGGGATTTATTTTGATCTTCCATTTGGTGCACCAGTGCTCCAGAATGGGAATGAAGTCTTGCAGTCTGTTGTGGGATCGATGCCCTTATGCATCGGTGGTTGCCTAGTTGAGTGGCAGGACGCGCTTAAATACCTCGGCCTGCACCTCGAACGGCGAATGACGTGGAAAACTCACTTGAATACCATCAGACAGAAGGATCACAAAGGCATAGGGGCTATCAGTTCGATATTTCATCGACGCAGCTTCCTTTCACCCAAAAATAAGCTCCTCCTCTATAAAACCCTTATTCGTCCTATCTTGACCTATGCTGCACCCGTTTGTGGTAGTGTGAGCGACACAGATCACCTGAAACTCCAGCGAGTGCAGCACAAGGCATTAAATATATATTTTAACACCCATCCCTGAATAGACCTTACCTGACTTGACGCCGAACAGTGAGAAGAAACCCTACAACACCACGTCCTCGCTTGAACCGTAAAGTTATATAAGAGTCAACAAAATCACAGCAATCTCTTAGTCGCTGCCCTGGGGACTTACGAGAGTAAATTCGATCTACCCTTCCGTTATAAACACAGGCTCCCGAAGCATTATCTGTTGCCTGACTAGTCCACCTACAGTATTAGCTGGGAGGACCAAGGTCTGAGTGAATGTGATGGAATACAAGTAGCCTGAACGAGTGGACTTGTTCTTGCTAAATAATAAGTTGTAAGAATTGTTATAAGTAGTATGTAGGTGTTAATTATTTCATAGAATTCATATATTAAGATTATAAAAAATAAAAATAAAATGAGATGTAGGAAAATAAGATTAAGTAACTTCATAAATTATAATATATAAATAAATATAGCATTGGCTAATATTTGTACTCTATATATGTTATGTAACATATTAACTTGTTTAATTAAAAAAAATATTAAATTACAATCTCATTTTTTGCGTTATTATTGTCGACACGTAAAATTTACAGTTATGTGTTTTATCGAGTTTGTTCATATTTAATAATTAAATACAAATATTTTTCATTTTTAATGATCATATATAGTACATATACATTATTTTTATTTCAAACCATTAAAATATTTTTTCTACTTCACAATAAAACGATTGATGTAATTTTTTTCTATGTACGAGGCATATCCAGAAAGTAAGTGTACTGAATTTTTGTAGGTTACAGTTTTTTTTATTTAAACAAAAAAAATACGTGGTTACCGTAGTACATATGTAAGCTATTTTTGGACATAGTCGCCATTCCTCTCAATGCAGGTGGTGAAGCGGGGTATCAACTTTTTGATGCCTTCCTCGAAGTAGTTTCCCGCCAACCCCTCCGTCCACTTCTCCACCTCCTCCTTTACCTCCTCGTCGGTTGAAAACCTTTTTCCACCCATGTGCAGCTTCAGGGAGGTAAAGAGATAGTAATCTGAAGGTGCTAGGTCAGGGGAATGCGCGGGATGGTTCAGGACATCCCATTTAAACGAGACGAGCAGTTCCTTCGTGGCGTTGGCCGTGTGTGGTCTGGCATTGTCGTGCAGCAGGCAGACTCCCTTTGTCAGCATGCCTCTCCTCTTGTTCTGAATCACCCTCCGCAATTTTTTTAGGGTCTCACAGTATTTTGCAGAGTTGATGGTCTCCCCTTGAGGCATATATTCAATTAAAGTTATGCCTTGACAGTCCCAAAACACGGATGCCATGATTTTCTTGGCAGAAATTGTGGTTTTGAACTTTTTGGCGGAGGGTGAAGAGGTGTGACTTGACCGTTTTTAAATTCGCGACACCACTTGTACACACTCGTACGATTCATAGCTTTATCACCATATGCAGTTGTCACCTCATTATAAACCTCAACCGGAGGTTTTCCCTTCCAAACGAGATAACGGATGACGCCGCGTATTTCGCACTTGGCGGGAGATTGGATTGACATTTTTCACGAAACGTGTTGTCGCGTCGACACTTCTCAATGTACTGACCTCGAACCGGTCTCGTTGCGGAGGGGAAGGGTCAGGCTACACGGAAGTGTAGCCAACATGTCGAAAATAAAATCCATCCGGTCGTGAGAGCCTCAGTACACTTACTTTCTGGATACGCATAGTATATTCCCGTGAGGCTAACAATAGTAAATGTGTAATGAAATATATTCAAGCTATCGATTTAAAACCATATTAGAAATATGGTCTTTATGCAGAGGGGGAAAATATAAAGCAAATTTGCCTGGATTATTAAGACATCAATGCAAAAAATATGTCTAGCATTAATATCCTTTGCATTGACAAACTTATTTCCACTATCGAGAAATTACTATAATGGTTGGTTGTCGTTTTATTGCAATGGAATAACTGCAATATAATTGTGAAAAATAAAAATAAACACTTTTTCAAAACTCATATTTTAAAGTTAATTTGTAATAACAACCTAATTGATACCAATCATAATGTGTAAACAATTCAAGATAAACTACAACGATCGTGTATATAGTACAATCACTGCACTCTAGTTGGCTGTCAACAGACTGGTGGGTGGTGTAATGCGAGATGGCGAATATGGTGGGGAAAACCATAAGGGTAGGCAACGTTCCAAAATTAAGATATGTTTTTAAGGCAATCCGCCTCCAATGCCACTAAGTCTAATCTGTAGAGATGCATTGCGACAATATGTTAACGATACTATGTTAATACCTCTCTGTTCAATCTAACCTTATTAAACCATAGTTTGAGAGGAATGTATTGTTGTATCGATTTGTATCAGGAACTTTATCGATGTTTACTGAATTCCAAAGTTCAGACCATCAGTCCCAGATATTTCGTTTGATCTTAATAATTATAGTAGATCTGATAAGGGATCAGAGAAATTGACGGAAGATAATCCGGTTGCTTCTTTTGCCAATTTATCAACGATTTCATTTACATAAATGAATCCATAAGAATAATCGAAGGTTAATGTTAATCAACTAAATTAGTGGTAAGCGGACAATAGTTATCGAAACGTTGGCAAAATCCAAACCGTTACCATTTATAAGATGTACTCAATCATAAACTTATGTCGCGTAATACGATTGCTTGATTTAACAAAAGTGCATGCATATGATTGAAAATTGCAAACATCAGTTATACGAAGATGACTAATCAGAATATAAATAAAATAGACTTGGATTCAAGAATTTTTCGGAATAACATTAAGAGTATTTTTAAATGGATTTACTCAAGGTAAGGTTGACTTCGAGCCTTAATAAAAAGCAATCAAAGGAAAAATAAAGATTAATTTTTATAAATATGGCACACAACATAAATATGGCACACAACATAAATATGGCACACAACATAAATATGGCACACAACATAAATATGGCACACAACATAAATATGGTACACAACATAAATATGAGTAGGACAGAATCAAAATGTTAAAATTATGTACTTACTTACACGTAACATATGCACATACAAAGGCCATGCTTAAGGACACAGAGCAGATAAACCAGCTACAAAAGATACAACTTAGTAAGCCTCAGAAGGCGAATAAGCATTTACAAAATATACAACTGGTCAAGCCTCAGAGAGCATAATGTCATATAAACAGTTGTAAAACACATAACGGGTCAGGCCTTAGAAGACACAGGGCAGAATAAACAATTGCAAAACAAATAATGGGCCAGACCTCAGAAGACACAGAACCAAATAAACAGTTGCGAAATAGTCAACGGACTAGGTCTCAGAAGACACGGGTCAAATAAGCAGTTGGAAAATATATAACGGGTCAGTTCTCAGAAGACACAACACCAAACGACTAAGCAAAAATACAATGGGCCAGATCTCAGAGGGCACAGCGTCGAATAAGCCTATAGCCAACAATTGGAAACAAAATGGATTAAATATTAAAGTAATCAAATGTAATAAAATACACGAATCAACAGTTTTATTTGAAAATTTACAAAAATACTAGATTAGTTGGTAATGTTAAATAGAAAAATAATGTTACAACATAAATAAATTTTATTTTCATTTAATAATAACTATGGATTTTTATGAACTTAACGCTGTCTCTTTTAACTGTTTTTAATAAACATGTTGACACAGTTATATTTTGATTGCCAGACTCTGAAACCAGAGAGAGTAAATGTTGAATAAGATAAGAGTATATGTTATAAGAGATAATACGAATCCAGAGGAAAAACATTCGACATAAATTTCTCAACACCAAAATGCGTCTGGTAAGAATTCTTATTTTCTCCATAGCACTACGTGTATGTTGTGGAAACATGACCATTGAGAAAAAAAGACGAATATTATATTTGCTTGATGTTTTCAAGGTGTGGTATTGGCGTCGAATGATTCGCATATCATGAAATGCAAGAGGTACCAATGCGTCTATCCTCAAGGATCTAAAACTCAAACTAAGACTGCCAAAGATATGACAGAAGAGAATATTATCATATTTGGGGCATGTCGCTAGAAGAGATGAATACAGTTTGGAGAAGCTGGTAGTGGCTGAAAGCATTGAGGGACGGCGAACAAGAAGTTGGTCTACATCGAGACGGATAGATAAAATCAAAGAAGTGACTAGTTCATCATTGATTGCTGTATTCATCATGATTTGGGAAGGAGAGGATTTAAGACGAACATCTGCTCAGTTACAGATCATCAGGGAATCACGACGCTCAGTCATTAGCAACACGACTTAAAATAAGACTTCACATGTAAAATAAAAATATAGTAGATTTGTGCTTAAAATACATAGCGGTTAGCATAGTTAGCATAGGTTAGTTTAATTCCTATCGGATTGACTTCTGGTCTGGTTTTACTCTTAAGCCATTAATCATCTGAATTTATGTTATTTTTAGCTTATATACTGCTTGCCATTAATTCTTATAGTACTACTAAGCAATATTATTTAAAGTGCTATATGCAAAATTAACTTTGGTTAACGAACTGCTGCAGCAGATTAAATCTGCCGATCGTGTTGGAAGTTTGATCTCCTTGCCATCGAAACTTTGGGTTTAATCTTTCAAGTCTGCGCTTTCTGAATTGCAACATCTTGCACATAATACAACAAAACACGCACAAGCGTTTTTCATGTACCATCATCCATCATCACGAGGGATAGCCTATCAGACATTAAGATATTGATAAATATTCAACCATTAGAACAAGAAATACAATTTATAAAGTTATGAAAATAGAAATATATTTAAATAATGAATGACACATTGTGTAGTAAATATCACGTCAACACGTTTCAATTTTATTGAAACGTTTAAGCAGTAACACATGAAAAAAAACGCATGTTATGCTTTCAACTAGATTTTGTGAAAGGGAGAAACCGCTATAGCGACAACATCTCAAAAGAGTTGATATAATATGTGTCCATTTCACATATTAGACAAGTGCAAAGAACCCGGCAAAAAATATTAATTAATATTAGGATTTAAATACTCAGATGTGAGCAAACTTTGGAAACTGTGCCAATGAAAATTAATCAAATCCTTCAACAATGATTTAAATAACACAATAATTCAGATTTATACATCTGTTTCACAAATATAACATTTCTATTGACGATCTATGTGGCCTAGTTGATTGGTGGATCGATTCAGGAACAGGTTAGTACCGAATTTTATAAACAAGGGCTGCAGTCTGGTTTTCACTTAAGGCTTCTTTAATATATTTCTGATTGATTGAATAAATTGTACTATATACAATGAAAGTGTAATACAATACAAACTTCCGAGACAATATTTACGATGCTTGTGGTAAAGAAGATAATCATTATTTAAATCCTGGATTTAATATTATTTTAAGACCTTCTTCCGCCTAAATTTATTCAGTGGCGTTTATGAGTGACACTTTATTAAAAAAAATTATCTATTATTATTAAACAAGAATTTTAGATAAGAAGACTTCTATGGTCTCGTAAGTAAGATGCCTGTCTTCAAGTACGAAGGTTGCGGATTTGAAATAACTGATTTTTTTTTACCAAGACTTTAGTTTGGTTTACAATTAAGACCTCTGTAACATCTTTCTAGTGGGTTGAGATAAAAAGCCACGTGGCAATAAACCCGCCAGGTTGTGCTATAATCAACGAAAGCGTAATACAAAATACCATATTTTTATTGTGAAAATCTACGCTAATGAGCATTCGCCACTATTGAACAAAATTTCTAAACTTAATTAAATATTGTACCGCTCCCAAAGGTTTATGAACAGCTTATTTTTTTATAGTTAGATCAGCTGGATCACAGTTATTAGAGTACCAGCCTATTGCAGTTCCAGAAAGCTGTTTCAAGCTCCTAAACCTCGAAAAACAAATAGTGGCGTGTTATTTCCTACAAGTTTTTTGATAAAAGAGTGGGTCCTGTTTGTAAAATGCTGCGACATCGAGTTTTAATTAATCATTTAAAATTTGCATACGATATGAATGTTGTATAGATGGTAGGTCTACATTTCTCAGCACCAAAATTCGTCTTGTGAGAACTTTGGTTTTATCCATAGCACTCTATGGAATGGATACACGGAGATTGAGGAAAAAGAAAGTACATATGTTGAATGTTTTCGAGATGTAGCGTTGGCGCGGAATACTTCGCATCTCACGGACAGCAAGACACACCAATATGTCCATCTTCCAGGATTTGCATGTCAATGAAAGGCTGACAACGACATGCAGGAAGAAAATATTGTTATACTTCGGACATGTCACTCGAAGAGATTAAGATAGTTTGGAGAAGCTGGTAGTGATTTAAAGTGTTTAGGGGGGGGGGTGGGGTGGGGAGTGGGAGGTGGATTGTCCAAAGGTGTAAGATCCAACTTGACTTAGAACTTGACTTAGAAGAGTTTTAGTGAATCATCCGTTCAGCTTTAAATCTTCAATTTCTCCTTCATATATTCGCGGACAATTCTCCTTTCTTTCAGAATACGGACGTTCTTTTCAAAAAGGCGATGGGAGACCCCTTTGCGTACCAACATACCATACCACACTTTACACCACTTCACTTGCGGTTCACTCGACGTAGTTGTGGAATGAACTTCCAAGAGTTAGATGTGCACGATCTTTATTTACGTTTAAGAGAAAATTGAAAATATATTACATTACTCAGATTATTCTTTTATCCTCATTTTCCTTTATTTACCGTATTTATCATTGAAGGAATTCCTTTTCCTTGTACTATTTTTGTTTCGAGATTAGTCATTTTTTAATTGGATTAAAAGATTTTTTTGTAAAATCTTACATGTATTAAAAGAGTTTAATGTATCCGAGATATGTTAGTTGGTTGAAAGAAATTTCTGTATAGTAAAGTCTGTCAGGTGTACCAAGTATACGTATAACCATGTACACAAAACATTATTTTTTTTCTCTCGGTCATTGGATCAAAGAAGGGAAATTTAATCATGTCAATTTTGTTAAATCTCTTTTTTATTTTCTTTTGTTTTTTGCCAAAAATTATCGATGTATTGAACCCGGACACGATTCGGATAACGTTATATGTGGCTTAGTTGGTAAGATACTTATCGTTCAAGTTGTTCAACTTAGAGTTTGCAGGTTCGATTCCCTTCGGAACACATTTTTTCTAATAAGTTTTCCAGCTTGGTGTTATTCTTTTCATGGTTAGTTGGAAGAGATTGTCACATATCAATAAGCCGGTGAAGTTATACTGTATATAACATAAGTATTACACATCAAAAAAGTTAACTATTTCCTTTGATTATTTTTTCTTAACAAACTGCCAAATTAATTTAAAGTTTTTTTCTTCGGTTTAGGCAATTCTCCCAGTGTGCTTTCTTAAGATTAAGTTAACTCAATTAATACCAAAACATTGGTTGCTTCTGACAGATTACAAATATTATAAAATTATTTATACGAGTATAAGCCTTCTTCTTGAACGTTAGGCTCTCAAACGCAGTGTGTCCTCTCCAACGTCCGGTGATAAGTTGTACAGCTCTTCAGAGAACGTATGCAGTAGGCAACTGTCTATGATGTGGTGCATAGTCTGGATTTTCCCGCACTCACAGAAAAGCGACTCCACTAGGCCCTACTTGTGCATATCATATGTAGTACGATCCATTCCACCTCTGATCGTATGTGGAGTACATCACTCCTTTCGAGGTAGGAAAACCCCAAGCGACTCCACCGCCAAGTCACTCACAAGATGCTTGTTTTACGTCACACTCCCGTTCAACGGGACCGCCATTTATCGGCGATCGATCTGTTATCTATTTGGTCCAGAGTTTTCTAGATTGGACGACGGAAAGTAAGATGAAGCGTAAATTTATATAAGTTGAGGGTTAGTGTAGGAAAGTAGGGACTGCGGCCATTAGATAAGGTATTTCTCCGCGTTTGTATATGTTTAGAAAAACCTATTTCGAATTTTATTCATACAACCATATTGAAAGTTTTTGTAGGTACGAAGTTAATAATAAATTATAAGAAATATTTCATCATAACTAACACTTTAGTGTCCGGCACATCTTATTTGAACAGCGTTGCAGATAAACATTATCGATGCAATTAACCTTGGAATAAAAATGAAGAGAAACAAACCTTCAGTAATATGGCTATCTATATGCTTTATCTCAGGTTTGTACGCCATTAAAAAAGATTTATAGGTTATGAGAACTTTGGTGAAGCTGTCATTTCCATACCTTGAACCTATTCTGCACGTTGCTACTTCCAATGAGTTGTAGTGCACCCTTATTGGGGACCGTTGGGTGAAATCTTCAAACATTTACATATGTCGTCTTAGTAGATTTAAAATAATTAAACATTTTTTACAAAACTTGAAAATAATTTAATCTTTCAAAAACATCTAAATATGTATGGTATATTTTTATCTCTGTAGGGATTAAGCCGAAAAAAGTGCAATTATTTTGAAAAGAAATTTATTATGATTTTAACAGTTTTCACAACAAATACACAGATCTATTTCATCGTTAAACTGTGAATTCTCGATTAACCTAGAGAGAGAATGAGTCAATTATTAAGGGAATTATAAATCTTCAGGATCGACTTGCTTGGCCTTATATGTTTACAGTAGGTGCAAGTTTCGAAAATACCCTTCCACGGGGAAACGGGTTTATCAATAATTATTACTGTACTTTTGGAAAGTGGATTGGGTATATAGTTTACTTCGAACACTTGTGATACATAAAAATTTGATAAAGATGAGAGTTTTACTTGCACAACTATGCTTTACTTTGGTGTAGATATTTTTCACATCCCTTTGAATATTTGTATACTAATAACAATAAGAATAGTAATAACAATATCATGATCATTGTTTATTGTCATTATTTTAAACATTTTTTTGTTTGAGAGTGGAGCTGTAAATTGTCTACAATCAGTTCACGAGACAGCCTGTTCTCAATAACAACAGTTTGGCATACTGGTGATTACTGAATATCTGAAAGACTTAAACAAGATTTCGCATAAACTATTCTGAACAATAAAGTTGTAATAAAATTTACTTTGTCAATTCCATAAATAAGTAAATTTTATTATAATTTATTTTAATGGAGTTTCAGAAAGCAAATCACAATCATATCAAAAACTGTACTGAACAATTGACGACGTTGCGAAATTCCCGTTAACCGCCGCATTCCCAACTGTGGAGTGTCTCTGTATGCGGTGAATTCTTATCGAGAACCAGATTAGTGCTCTAATCTATCAGCCTACTAGTTAGTGTTTTAATTTCTGATCCAAAAAATTATTTTTCCTACAGTACTCGTGCTTCTTTCTTTTAGGTACATTAAGTCAAAATAACTAGAATACGAGTATAACACATGTAACGCAGACTTGACATTTATACTCTTGTTTATACCAATTTTGCGATATGTATAAAAACAATTATTATCCAGTCCTGAACTCGAACTGATATACAAATTAAGGCTACAAGTATATTTTTTCAACGTATATAAGCAAATGTTAAGAGCTCAGTTTTCCAAAAAGGATATTAAAAACACCTATCAGCGTGTATGTGATTTTCAGGATTATCAACTAACTGTTTAATGTTAGCTCTTAAGATCCATAAACAAGAAAATAAATCTAGATTCTTAAGAACTGCATTGTTTCGGATTATTAAGTTTTAATTCTTACGTGTATTTTAGGTAATGCATTTGCGGTTACTCCGTTAATATTTTAAGACGTAGTGTGGGACGAAGAAGTAGTAAATTTCAATTGACCTCCAAAGTCAAAAATGTGATGACATAAATAGGTGTGTTTGGTGTCCACTCCAAGTGAATGCGAAACTGTACAGGCAAGATGAATTATCAACGATCTGGCTGAATGGAAGGACAAGTAACAAAATTGTCCACAATGGAGACTCAATTTTATAGATTTGACCTCTGTAGCCAAGTTGGTAAAATGCTTGACTTCCATACGAGGGTTCCGTAGTTGATTCCTGATCGTATCCAAATGAAATTTAAAAGAATTACAATGTTTGTCTGGTGACAATAATCGTACGCATAAGATGTGCGCGAGCGTTGTTGCCTGTCCTCGTGCGGTAGTATTTTAAATACGTACGATGGCGAACTGGTGATGGTAGAAAGCAATATTGTCTACCGGTTACGCTGTATCCGCATCACCAATTGTGATGTGTTAAGGGGATGGGATGGATTCGATACAATACTCACACGAATAAATATAATGGATTCGATACAATACCCATATGAGCGTGAAATTATATTTCACAAATTCATTAAAATAATGAGTATTTAAAAGATAGTCTGTAAAAAGTTCTGAGGATTACATAAACCGATTTAATGTAATCATTGCTGGAGAGTGTGATTAGTTCTAGGGGGTATTTGTAATTCCGACGATATTATATTAGTTTTTAAGATGAAACAGGAATTGGTAAGTTATTGAAATAAATCACTGTATACACGTTCATCGTATGAATACAACACAGAAAACTAGACTGGAGTCCTTTTTTCATCTGAATTCTAATGAGAATTGAACCCGCAACTCCCAGGTTGAAAGGTCATTAAAAATAAACTTCCAAATTATTATGTTAATTCCAATATTTTCTCCTTTGCACATATTGGGAATGTGGACATTTTCAGTTGCTTCAAGAGTATGCTGACAACTAAAATATTTAAGATTTTTCAACCTGCTTTTTATAGATTAATTATTAATTTAACATGAATAATTTTAAACCGCATTTCACTAAAGAAAAACAAAATATTATTTTTTTAATATGCTTGAGCCATGTATATTTCTTCATTATATACAAAAATATTTCATTATGTATGTATACACCATCACAATTTTTTCATTATATACACCATCCCTAGAAATAGAACATTTTTGCCCAAAGGCCTATTTTGGCTCCCATGACAACATACAATGAGATGCCAAATTCAATAAAGTCAAAAGGGGGCGAAAGATTTAGGTAGTCGATCGGAGCGTGGTTATGATTGCGACAGGAATTGAAATACTTGGGCTTGCTGAAGGAATGACTTGTAGCAAAGGTTTGTGTGGGCTCTAGAGTGTGGTGTGTTTTTGATGATTATGTGCGGCATATTGTGGTATGAACTTTATAGTCTGTTTGGAGTGATGAAGTGTGAGGGGTTTGATTCACGTGATATATACATATGTAATTGAGTGTCACTATTTATCGAGATGATGAGAGTGTGCAACGGAGGATTGTGTAATAAAACATCGGAACGTATATATTAATTCATTTTTTCGTGTTACATGTCCTCAGTAAGATACATGCAAAAGCCTAGTTTACAGGGGATACGACAAATGAAAGGCAACACACTCAGATTCATTGAAATTGTGTGTCCACATTAAATTACCTGTTGTTTTTTCACAAATTACTACTCGTATTTATAAAATTTCTGGTCATATATGGTACGAGTATAAATAAAACATTGCATTTTGATTGTATTCAAGTTTCAACGTTTTATAATTTTGCTGCAGATTTGCATTTTTTGTTACATGATATGTTTTAAATTTGTTAAATGATATGTTTTAAATTTGATTTGATATATTTTTTTGTATACTTTGTATTGAATTTTGATTTTTTATAAACGTTGCGGCCGTTATTAATGAATAATGGATATATGTTATCTCATGCTATTTAGGAGTATATTTATTTGTGGTCCCTTAAAATTGACGATAACCGTAGAGAAAACTTTATCGTCAGCACAGGACACCTCTCAATTATCCGTATACTCGTATGTGTCCTTTTTCAGATATTGGATATTTCTAAGAGGCAGTTCTCACCAATTTCACGTCGATTAGTAATTTTTATATTTAACGTCTGATTAAATAAATCAATTTATTTTTAGCTTGATGGACATAACACATAATTTATTTTTAGTGTGGAAGTGTTATACGATCTGATAGAGTTATATTATTTATTAGCATTTTACGGGCATTCATACAATACCAATTTATGAAAACACTATCGTGTATAGTAGCTATTCTGGCATTCAATGTTTTTGTACTAAATTAATAATAAATTGTAAGGAATATCGCAGACAAGACAAGTCTTTCAGACTGAAACACCAGTACTATCGTTCTGAAATGTCGATTGTTCTGTCACTCATACTGTTAGTAATATGGGAGAAAATAATTAGCAGATATTATGAATGTAAATTTGAATGATGTTAGTCATACAGCAAGGTAAATTAGCAAATTACCTGTAAGGGAAATCATTTTATATTTTCAACACTAATTTGATCAATTTTTTTCGTTCAAAAGAGAAAAATTCTTAGATTCTGTGTAAATTATTTCAGTTATAAATTAAAACTTATTATTGCGTGATTCTCTAATTATAATTTAACGACGCCTCAAGTGTGTTTAAATGTCTATAATAGTTGTATTTTGCATCTTATTTCTAACTGATGAAGCCTCTGAAACTTCCGTGTTTAGATGGATTTATATTATTTATTTAGTGGTTCAAAACTTATAGTTACCACTTACGCTTCTAACATGGAGCACGTGGAGGCCACAATTGAAAATGAATGAAGAAAGAATAATAAAACAAATATATTTTGCAAATGTGAGTGGAAGCTGTGTGAGAGGAAAACCAAGGAAAGTATGGTTGAATTACATTTTATTTGTTAAATTAAAGACAGCCTCTGAGTCTTAGTAGTAAATCTTCACTAGAGTTCGACAAAATAGCCACTTATGTTTTTATTAGCGAATAAGCCTTTTACGCGGGAAGGTCAATATATACATTGAATGAAGGGGTTAAGGGAGGGGGCGGTGGTGCGCATGTACATGTTCAGATAATATGACTCATTATTAGTATATTCACCAAGTTTAAGTCTTATTTTGACAGTATTGTTTAAGATATCGTCGGGAGAGTATGTCAAACGTTAATAACATCCCAAGTATGGAAAAATTGAGTGTCGTGCCGTCACTAAGTTTCTCACAAAACAAGGAAAAAACCTTCAAATCATTTTGTAAGAGATGTTAATGGTTTATAGAGACTATTTCCCGGGAAAAGGGATGGTTTACAAGTGGCATAGTAGTAGTGACATAAGTCTTTTTAAGCAAGGAAGAGAATCGATCGAAGACGACCTCCAACCAGGACGATCTGTTGATGCCACTTCTTCAAACATCGTCTAAAAAGTAGAAAAGCTTGTGCTGGAAGATTCCTGCCTAAACAAACAATAGCTTGCTAAAATTGTTAGAATATCACTTACTCGTACAGTTATTTTGAATATTCTCCATCATCATCTAGGGATGTCAAAAGTCAGTGCAAGGTGGGCACCCAAAATGCTCACGCCACTTCAAAAACAACAACGCTTCGAATGTTCACGACAGTTTTTGGACCTCTGCAGAAACAACAATGATAAGATTTTGAGTCGAATCAACATTGGAGATGAAATTTGGGTTCATCATTTTGAGCCTGAGCTGAAGCAGTCTGAGCCTGAGCTGAGTTCATGCAGTGGCATAAAAAGGGCGCACATCCCCCTAAAAAGTACCATGTATCGCAATCGGTTGGAACAATTATGGCTACATTTTTTTGGGACGTGGAAGGCATGCTGGTGATAGATTACAAAGGTAAGGGCATCGCAATAACCGGAGAGTACTACTCTGGTCTGCTGATGCAGTCAAAAGAAGCTGTGAAGGAGAAAAGGAGAGGAAAATGGGCAAAATGTGTGCTGCTTTTGCATGACAATGCACCTGTGCAATAAAGCAAATCTACATTGGCTGCTCTTCCCAACTGTGACTTCCAAATATTAAACCACCCTACCTACAGTCTAGACCTGGCTCCGTCTGGCTATTATTTGTTTCCAAATATGAAAAAAAATTTCGAGAAAATAAATTTACGGACAATGAAGAAGTTAAAAGTGCAATTTTGGCCTATTTTGAGGGTAAACGCAAATCTTTTTTTCGTGTGTATAAATAAGCTTATTGAAACATCTGAAAAATGTATTAAAGTTAATGGTAAATATATAAAAAAAAATATTTTCCCCTTTATTCCGCGAGTTTATTGACCTCTCCTAGTTAAATATGTCATTGGAACTTGAAATAAATGTTCTAAATATTGTAATGAATGGGAAATGTAAAATACATGCAGTTTTGTATTGTATTGAATTAAAAAATTGTATCTCTTCCAACCAACCAGAAAGATACTACCTATAGAGGCTTCCGTGGCCTATTTGGTAAGACGCCTGTCTCCCGACCCGGAGGCTGCAGGTTCAAATCCTGCTGGAATTCAGATTGTTTTAAAAAAGATTCTAGTCTGGTATTCAGTTAAGGCCTCTTTGACATATTTGTTGTTGGTTGTAGGAGATTGTCACATGGCAATAAGCCAGCTAGGTTGTATTGTATACAACGAAAGTGTAATACAATACAATACAAAGATGTTATAGAGGAATTAAAGAAAAAACTAAACTGAAATCCTTTTCGAAATAAATTGGGTTCCAAAATTAATCGAACCCGTAACCCCCTGGCTGGAAAAAACATATGTGTTACCAATAAGGATAACAGCTCTTAAGTCGCATGAAATAAGTTCTAAAAGTGAAACCACACCTGAAACCCACTTTTCAGATCAATTAGATCACTGACCTCGTTTCTTTTAAAACTACCTTAACAAGCGTTCAAGGTTTTTTAAAAGTACATATTAATATGCTATGTCCATGAAAAAATATCAATTAATAAATTGACTGGCCAATATTATACATCATAATGGACCTGAAAGAGACTGAATACCATACAGCAGAAAACATGCTGTAGAAATGTGTGTACTTAGCAGAATACACATGGTGACAATGTAAGACAGAATACTGAATGAAGTAATTAGAGAAAAATGTGAACTAAGGCTGATGTGTTGAGTAAGATGAAGAAGAAAACTCTGAGATGGTTTGAGCACGCGGAACAAATTAATAAAAAATGCTAACAAATATATAGCACAAAGTGAGTCAAAAGCGTGATACAGGAAGACCAAGAGTGTGGTTGGATCAAGTGGATAATATTTTGAATGAAAGAAAAGTAAGAAATAATAGACATCGTAGGAGCTATGTGAGAAGGTGTATATATGTGTGTATATACGTGAAAGAGGTGATATATGTGTGTCGAAATAAGAAAGTCTGGTGATCCGTTCTCACTGGCTACCCCAGCAGGGAAACGCCGTGATGGTATGTTATGTATGTAATATTTGTCTATTTACTAAACCAGTGTAAAAATATTTTTCTTGTTACCGAAAGTATTTTGATATAAAGGTTAATTAATTAGAAATTAGTTTAAAATCTTCATATTCTTCCCATTAGGTTGACATTCACCCTTCTAACAAAATTGCGATAAAAGCAAGTTAAAATTGCAATAAAAGCAATTTAGCAATAAAATCATCCATGATAATGTCCACAGTGAAGAAAAAGTAGAGTTTCAATTCCCAGAAACGATCTGGTGTACGGTGTACTTAGAAAGTGAGCATTAAGGAAGAAAAAGAATTTTAATTTCATTAGAGTTCAGGTTTGTGGTTAACATATTGAAGGTGTTATGCAAAGATCTGAACTGTTCGCGTTTGTATCGTTACTGTACCTATATAGGTAATGGGTTCAACTCGTACAGTGAAATTTAGCTATTATACTATATCGTCATACAAAGCAAAAATCAGTGAAACCTCATTTTTAACAAGAGTAACAATGTAAAATCAGCATACTCGAGTTAAAAAGTATCCCATCTTAAATTAAGCTACAATATTTGGTTAGATATCCTTTACTATTGCAATGAACTTTGCATTGAAGTGAAAACACATTTTTTTTCCATGTACCACTAGGGTGCAAACGTTTCTGTCCTGAACAAGTCAGAGCGTGTATGGAAAGAGACTACGTCGGGCCCGTTCATCTCATGGTCAGGCAATATGACAGTTAAAATTTGATCAATTAAATCCGATGTGTCGTTTCGTTATCTCGTGAAATATTAAAAAAAAATCACGGTTATCAAGTTTCTGTAAAATGAAGTTAAAAGTCTGACAGAAATTTAATGACGTTTAGATACTGTCTACGGAAAATCTTTTCCGTCATATTCTATAGAGAAAGATTGGACTAAGTGGTTTCACTTAGACAGATGATCGATCGAAGAAAACTCTCATCAATGAAGTTCTGTGATGGAAAAGAAAACGAAAATAATGGAGTGAATTGTCAAGGAGAATAAAATAATGCTTTTTTAACATACCATGATCTTCTGTCGAAAAGGGAATCGATGGAGTTGAGTTGTTCACCAACGCCCAAAAGAGTCACGGTGATACAAGCTCAAAAAAGATGATAACAACAATTGTTTGGGATTGTCAGAAATTTCTATTAATTTACTTCAAATTAGATAAACAGTACGGTTACTGGCGAGTATTGTGCGTCACAAATTAAAGGATGTCATAAAAACAAAAGGCTGAAGAAAGCTGTCACGAGACGTGAGATTATTGAACGACAATGCGCCTGTGCACATTGCTGTTGCTGCAAAAGCTTTTATTCAACACTGCGGTTTCCGAAAATTGAACCACACATCCTATGGTCCCGACTTAGCCCCATGTCATTATTTTTTACTTTCAAAATAAGAAATCCGATTTGAGTGTAAAAAATTAAAGTGAGTAAGAAGTTATCTCCACAATGCTTCGCCATTCTGGAAACTAACTTCAGTATACTTTTTCAGTGGTATTGAAAAATTAATGTATCGTTCTTAAAATATATATTGAACTAAAAAAAACGTTTTACTGGATCATTTTTTTTATATCGTTGGGCAAGAAACTGGTAGATCTTACTATATATTGTATTACACATTTGTTGTATGCAGTACAACCTGACGAGCGTATTGCCTTGTCACGATCTCTTCCATCCGACCAGAAAGATGTTAAAGAGATTTTAAGTGAAAAACTACCAAAAACCCTTTTTTTCAAATGGGTTCCAACGAGAAACTAACCACCTCCGGTTTGCGAAACGTGTGTCTAACAAATGGATAATACACAGTTACGACCGCGGAGTTCTATTTAAATATGGTTCCATTTTAATAATTCAAGTTTTCCAAGTAAGAAGTATCTAGGATCTGGGAGAGAGACATTGTTTAAATCAAACCAGGTGAAACTGAATGAGGAATGACGATCGTGACGAAGCTTACTTATGTAATCAAGTCGCAGAGGTAATGCCTTACTCTCGTAATATGAGTATAACCTGGTTATATTGCAGTGCTAAGGGGATATTAATTGACAGATACTGCTATTTAGTAGTATCATATCATATATAGCCGTGACAATAGTCATTTAAGAAGATGCCTCAAAACATACTGAATGGAGACAATCCAAAAGTTCATTGTTGCATGTTTGCAGGAGACGGACAGGAATAGAAAGAAGTGGGAACGTCGCGAGGCATTTATGCTACAGTGAATAGTCAAAAAGTGATGAAAACGAAGATGATATACAATGGTGAGTCATTCTTTCATTCATATGGAAACTCTTTAACATATCCAAATCGGTGAATCGGGGATATTGGAACGAGTAACCGAAAAACAAAATTGTCTTCGAGCCTTCGGGTTTAGAACCCTTAGAGTACGAGTATGTTAGGTAGAACACCGGGTAGAACACCTAAAGTAGGTACACAACTAGCGACAAACCCGAAACCCCTGGATGCAGATATACATCTTACCAACTAGGCTACAGAAGTCATCAAGATGATAAAGATGGTATTCATATATCGACATTTCCATGATATCACTCTAAGGCCCGAATTCATAGTCTGACCAAGTCAAATATTAAACCTTAATTATTTTTTTACTCAAGATATTAATTAATATTGAAAGTTAAATTTCTTATAAATTTGTAGAAGTTTCCTTAAATAAGGGAATCACTCGGTTTAGTTACCTCAATTTAAAGTTTGGAGAATATTAGGTTCAACACTGAATATAAATTACATTTTTAATGTTAGAATTTAATATCACGACCAGACTATGAATTGGAACCTAAGGCCCTTATTCCTAGTCCTACCTAAAAATACTACATACTTATTTCTAAATTTCGTGCTTTGTAATCAGAATTATCTTATTCTCCAAACTTTAAAGTGAGGTCATGCAACCAGGTGAATCCCTTATTAATGGAAGTTACGATATTTTTTTACGGAATTGAACTGTAAACACTAGTTTTTCAGTAAACATAGATACGATTTCGAGTTTAGTAGGTCGGTCTATCAATTTAGTGTTCTTAGATTTCGGTAAAGTAATTATAAAGTAGCAATTTAAAAAAGATTAAAGCAGGTCTGAAGTAATGTAAGCTCAAAATCTTCTTATAACCAGATGACCAAAATATTATGCTTACCAACGATACACTTTATATTTTTAAAGATTTAAAATTTATTGTGGCTTTCGTAAAAGATTTCGTAGTCGGGTATCAAAAGTATGAAAACCTTGTAACGCACATACATTTATTTTTTAATGAATTTTCGCAACCTATTAAAGACCAGCGCAGATTATACCATTTTCTTCGTGAACACTTTTTTACATTTAGGCAATTATTTTTATACATTCTTCATAAAATAAAAATATAATGTGGTTTTTATTTTATACAAATTGTTAGTAGTAGGTGATAAAAACATCTTAATAAATTTATATAAAGATATATTTAGGGTATTAAAAAAGGCATGCTTACATAATGTGTGTTGTAAAATATAAAAAATACTTCTATTAAATTTTGTTTTTTTTTTAATATCTTAAATCAATTTCTCTTAAGTTTTTTCATAAAATCTAAATAGATTTCTAAAATCCAAAAGTGGGATAGATTTTTTTCTATACGCGTATTATAAATAAATTTATTATATTTTTCATGTTAACATGTTAAAAAGCAATATTTTTTATGATCCCTAAAAACTCATCAAAACTAAGCTAAACTGTACTGCAAGTACGAGTATATTGTTTTTCAAACTTTATAATCTTGCGAAACCCCAAAAGACAAAAATAATCATATTAGAATTCGCGACCCCCCCAGCTGCAAAATTTAATATATAATTTATGCATGTGCACGTGGACGCACAAATGTTGTATTGGTGCGTTTGAATTTGTTTTTAATGAAACACAAACGCAATCACCACATTGATTTTTTTTTAAATTGTCGATCCGTAAAGCCAGTAACTTGCTTAGTTAGCTTTTATTCCTAATTTTGATTATGATCACATAACTTACACTACCTATTTCACACTATATAATATAATATTTTACCGCGACGCTCCTAAGGGTTGCGACCCACATGTTGAGAAACGATGTTTTTAGTATATGACATTATGTTTCTGATTATGTTCTTAAGTTAAGTTGATCTAATTAATGCTTATAATAAATGAATCATCGATGTTACCAAATTTAAGTGCACGCAGAAGAATGAGATCATAAATTGTCCCAACCCGTATTACAAAATATATCTCAGGATTGAGTAGTCTTATGCTCCGCTTTAATGTGGTATTGTATTGTGTTACGTTTTTATTTTACACAGTATACAAACTAACAATTTTCTTGTTATGTAATAATATCTTCCCAGCAACCAAAAATATTTAAATAAGCCTTAAGTGAAAATTAGAAAGAAACCTTTATAAAAAATCTAGGAATCGACGAGAATCGATTCCACAACTCCCGAGTTGGTCAACAGGCGTCTTACCAACTATACTACGAAGGTATTTCTATTATTTTACTTACATTTAGACGTGCCTAAACAAAAAGAGCTTAACCCACATTTTGAAATCAGTTAAGGAAATATCTCCTCGCTATTTATGGGCTCTTATCGAACAAATAACTTGATGATGTATTTTTATTGGTCAATTCTCCAAGATTAAGGATCGTGATCCATCTGCCCAGCTCTGCCCACGACGATTTAGGGTCTATCGAAATGCCGCGTCACAAAAAATCATGTTGCATTCCTGAATTAATCAATCAAGGACGTAATTTAACCACAAAATCCCCATTAACGGGAATTGATATTTTTGCAAATGATGGTTTTCCGATATTAAAAAAAAAACAAAAAATGTGTTTTGTGGATTGGGTTTTTTACACAGTAACCTCAAATGTTTATAGTACAACCTGGCGTTCTTATTGAAATGTGGAAATCTCTTCTTACCAACCAAAAATATTAAATAGGCCTTAAATAAAAACTAGACTGGAATCCTTTTTTAAAAATCTCGGTTTAGCCTGGAATCGAACTCGACACCCCCGGGCTGAAAGGTAGACATTTTACCAACTAGGTCAGGGATATCGTCTAAGTTGGTAAGCCACTTTATTATGACGCTTTAGTTAGTAAGATGCCTGATTGTTATCAGCCTTCCTTATTCCAACGTTAGAGATAGACCTCTTCTTTGTATTTCCACTCGGTCCTATCCTGAGCTATGCGTCTCCACTAATGTTCTATAATGCCTAGAATATTATTCAATACTATTAAAAAAGTTTTAAGGATTTTAATGAAACAGATTAAATCGTATTTAATTGTACTTTCAAGTAAAATAATACGACCCGGCGGGATTATTTCTACGTGGAAATTTCTTATAACCAACCGGAAACATGTTAAAGACACCTTAAGTGATAACCAAACTGAAATCCGTTTTAAAATAAATCGAATCCGCAACCTCCGTATTGGAAGACATAATCTTACCGTCTAGGTCACGACATCTGAATTTTTTTGTATGTTTTTTTTTAAACCTGGCGAGTTTATTGCCACGTGGCAATCTCTTACAACCAACCAGAAAGATGTTTTTATAGGCCCTAAGTGTTAACCAGATTGGAATCCTATTTTAAAAAATCTGGGTTCCAGCGGGGATCGAACCAAAAACAAATAAATTATGAATAAATTATGTTTGCAATGCAAACAAAAAATAGCACCCTTAACTAGTTTCAACTCATTAATCGGAGTGACTTTGAAGAAAAAATCTGATGAAGAATTTTTGAAAACATGATATTTTAGGCTAAGAAACAATGATACTAAATTTTGAAATCTCGATCCCTCTTAAGCAAGTTGTAAACTTTTGACAGTTACCCTAAAAAAATCCTTTTCAACATATCCCACACACGCTTACCAAAGCTCAACATGTCTCAAACTAAGGACCAGTTGTTTCCCTTTCACTAAAATAACTTCAACATTCGACAGGGAACAATAAAATAAGTTACTCGATTTCATTTTTCCAACCTGAAATTTCTAAGAAAATATGTACGATAATTTTAGAAATAATTAACATAGATCAACGTTCATTTATTAAATTTTAATATTTTTCCTCTGGGAACTCACATTTCAAAGACAATTTAAAATAGGTTAAAGCTATTAATATATATACTCGTATATCTGAAACAATACAAATGTATAAAATTCCAACCAAAGAAATTCTGACGAATTGAAAACTTGTTGATAGTAAATATGAAGTCTTCCAGCACCCCTCTGGAAATTATGACTTTTCCGTTGTCCCAAGCGAGTATTGTTACATATATTTTCCGTTGTCCCAAGCGAGTATTATTACATATATTTTTATTGTACGCGAAAAGAATGATAATGTGGGAAGAAGCAAGAATCGTCACGCGCCCGCCAATACAACGCTATTCCCCCGCTGATAGCGCGCTATATAAGCGAGAATCTTCTGCTGATTGTCATCATTTGTTACCTGTGAGTTAGTGTGGCAAGTTCGTTTCTGCTTTAGCTTTAATTCTATATACAAACGTCGTGATGCAGTTGTTCGTGGTAGGTATATTTTTTCAGTTATCGGTATATACATTTTTTCCTTCAATATTAAGCAGGTGAACGTTCAAAGTGATGTGACTTTCAATAAAAAACGGAAAGCTAGACAGTCGTTTTCTATTTTGTGTTTATTTTTTTATAATATAGAAGATTCAAATAAAAGTTGGTTAATTTATTTGAACATAGCGTTGATTACTTCAACGGATACGCAACTTTTGATGCTGAAACGAGCTTTTATATTTAAAGCTTCCCTTTAGTGCCGCGCTATGATTTTCTTTGACCTTTTATTGAGTTTTTTTTTATTTATTGCTATTATATTGAAAGATTATCTATACAAATATTTTTTTAAATAAATTGTTTTCTGCATATTTTAGATCCTCAAGCTGTTTGAGAATACATCATAAAAGATGTGTAAATTGTTTTTAAAACAATCTAAGACAACCATCGGTTGTCATGTTTTTTCTTCTTCTGTAAGCGATTTATTTTTAAGTTTCTTAAGAATTAAATTTATTATTAAAATAAACGTATATTTTAATAATAACATTTACATTCTTTACCATTAACGAGTGTTATGAAGTCATGAAAGAATTTAGAAAGAGTGTGAATGGAATGAAATTTATCAGGGGAGTGAATATCCTTTATTTTCTAATTAATGTTTGGTTTTAAATTGCAACTTTGTACAAAAAGCTAATTTATGTCAAAGTCAATTTAAGTTTGTTGTGTGCAAGATTTTTAATGTATTTATCTTTGTTAAATATTTTTTAAATTTTAATGTTTTAACATTAAAAATTATAATAATATTGAACAAATTGGTTGTTATAAAAAAAATTTGGTTCAAAAATATATTTATGAAATTTAAAATAATTATTTTACAACCAATTTTTTAAATTACAAAATATACTGATTATATATGGTAAGTTAATTTGATTTATTGTATTGCATAACACTCTCGTTGTATACAGTACAACCTGGCGGGGTTATTGCTTTATGGCAATCTCTCTTCTTACCGACCAAAAATATGTTAACGAGGCCCTTAATGAAAATCAGACTGCAATCATTTAAAAAAAAACTAGGTTCCAGCGAGATTTGAACCAGCAATCTCCGGGTAGTGTAATAGGCATCTTACCAACTAGGCCAAGAGGTCGTTTTAATTTTTTATTTAAAAAAATACAAAAAAACCTTATATAGTTTAACTTTAAAATTTGAAGTACCGAAAAATAGCCCCTTGAAGTTATATGCGAAGAAATACAACATTAGTGTAAATGAAAAAGGGTGTAAATAAAATATTAAAAAATATTATCAAAATCTAATTCAATCATTAGTTTACTCTCATCCAGAAAATTTATCGAAAATTCAGTATATTCGTATTAAAATAAATATTAAAAAGGACTTCTTGTTCTTTTCAATATTAATTTATTTCACAATATTTTTCAATTTTTATACAATGATTGGCTCGTTTTGAGAGGTGTAGATGTATTTTTTTTATTCAGTTAAATAATGGTTACTTATCTGATTCGAATATGAAGAATCAAAAGGAAAACTTATTAAATCGAACCAACAAAATCAAAAGTATTTCTTCATGAATAATGCTAAACCAAAAAAAGCATTCCTGAGTATTTTTCTTATACCATATACTCATATGTAAATAATATTTTCAAAATTATATATTCAATTTTTTTATTTTTAAATTCCATTATCTTTTTTGTCATTTGTTTTAAATATCACTTTCTCACTAATGCTCAACTCAACGTCATTCGTTTCGCACCTTTCATTTTTTTCGCGACACTTTCTTCTTAGGTCTTAATTATCTTCGTATCGTACGAGTATGTTCCACGCGTTAAAATGTTTATTTTAGTGTTAAACAAACTAGGAATATATTATTTTTTCAGGCTGAAATTTTGCTATTCGTTTCCAAGATCACTTTCTTACTAATGCTTCACTCAAGACCATTCGTTTCACACCTTTAATTTTTTCCCGAACACTTGTTCTTAGCTCTTAAATTATCTTCGTATTACAAACTCCATGCGTTGAAATCTTTGTTTTTAGTGTTGAAAATTCTATATACTTTATGTATTTGATGCTGTAATTTTAAAATTACTTCCCCCATTGTTTTAGACGTATCATAATATTTAACAAAATATACAATAAGACAATGGTTTTATAAAAAATAGAACACGTGATGTTCTTTGAGAATTCGTATACATAATTTCATTTATATTTTATTAACTATTTCTTATTAATCTTCCTCATTTTTTTCTATAAAAAATACCCATCATATATTCTCAATCATATTTACTGTGTGATCTAGATGGTTAAATGTTTTTCATCCACCGTAAAAACAAAAAAAGATCTCCGTTAAATTTTCACAAATAGTGTTTTTTTTATATATTTCGGTGGATGTATGAATTGTCTAAATGGCAAAACGCCCCCAATTTGTATTATTTACAACTGAAATGTAATAAAATATAATATATTTTTGAAACTTACTCCTAATTATGCATCTACTCTAAAATTATTCAATTTTAGCGTATTTAATATAGAAAACATTAAAATCAAAGTAATATGTGATCAACTTAATATAAATAAAAACATATTAATTTATGTTAAGTATTAATAAATTAAGTAAAACGGTAAAACATATCTTAAAAAGTTACAGGAAGAAAAGCGAAAGCGATAGGTTTACGTACATATTTCCCTAAACCACTTTTGATTTCAGTAAAAGTCAGTCGATGTATACTTATTTCATTGCATAGGTTTCTGACAGTTGCATTCAGTAGTTGTGCAGGGTCATCAAAAACAACATAAATTAATTGTTACCATAATTCTTTATAACATTTACATAGCTCAGCTCTTAGAATAAACTATAAAAAGATAAAAACAAAACTTAATTTCATTCAATTAATAATTAGATAGCATATCAAGAATTTTTAGGTAAAACATCATAACATGGACTTTAGATTTATTTACGACAAAATAAGGCTCTAAATATTTTTTTAGTCTCCATTCCATACTTAATCAAAAATGCTATATTTTATATAGATTTATTAACTATAATTTTTAGAACTACAATATTTTTTATAAATTTTGTTTCGCTGTTCTCAATGTGTTACCAAATATCGTATAGTATTTCTCGAAACGTTTCAATTGAACACGATAGAAATTTAGCTCATTTGCTAATAAAGATCTATTTACTCGAGCTAGATGGTTAATGCATATACGAATATAATACGGAGAAAAATATTTTTCCGCAAGCTAAGTCCCAGCAAAAATAACATAGCACTCAACAGGACTAAAAATAATGTTCCTCTTATTTTAACTTTATACAACGAAACTGTTATAATGTTGTTAATTTTTATTACAAATTTCTTAAACACAGTTTATTGCCATATTTAGAAATATCTTCCAAGCAACTAGAAAAATGTTAAATAGTCTTTAGTAAAACCAGACTGGAACACTTTTAAAAAAATATATTAGAACCTGTAACTCCCAGGTCGGAAGACATGCGCCTTAGTAACTAGACTATGGTGATCGTCATTTATAAAGAAATAAAGGGAATGTGTTAAAAAAACTAAATATTTGTTGATAGTTGACAACCCTGGTCCAGCGTGCAATGCCTCGCTCTGAGTGATGCACGCACGTGCACAGGGTAGTGGCCGGCCTTGCTCCGCTCTTCGCAATTCACGTGGGTCTGTATTACGCACCTTCTCAAACTTGTATACACGAATAGTATATCGATTTCAAAATTATAAATCAGAAGAGTTATTATAAAAATGTAGGAAATTTTTTTACGAAATTGAAATGTCACATTTGATCAACATAAAAGTGAGGTGTATTTATAATTTGAGGATTTTTCAAATCTAATCAGAGTCAGTGACTTTAAAAATTGCCTTGGTTTTTTAAAACCAGTCCTATTCAATGTATTATCCTAAATTATTACGATGTTGAAGTAAGCTAGTAAAATATCTAAAATTAATTTGGCAAAAGACAGACTAAGTATATTTTTTGACTACGTTGTTAAATCAACTAGTATACTTCATTCCACCTGAAATTATAAAATGGTTATTTTGTGATTTAGCTGTAATAAATTCAAAACAAAATGCTTATGATTTTATTAAGAAACCGCAATTAAGAACATTTGTTTAATTTTAATCATACGAGTGGTAACAATTGAAATGTATTTATCATCGCTAATTTTTTTGGATCCATTTAGTGACCAAATATCAATTCAAGAGAGCCCACGTTTCTATGTTACATGTTTCAAATAGTGTAAACTTGATAATCCTCTTGAAGTCTCCAAGTCACCACTCTGCCTACACTCTGGAAAAAGTTTATTCCACGCTATAAACCCAGTCACTAAACACCAATCGAAAGCCCAGTTCAATTTACACAGGTTTCTAAGAGGATTGTATGGCTTTCTCTTCGAGGGTTCTCAGACCACTTGACTCGTCATGTATAAATGTTGGAAAAATACAAACTATTTTTAAATTGTAAAACTTCAAATTTATTTATTTATTTAATACTCAAGTATTTGAGAAACACAAGTGTAGAAAGTTCAGTAGTGGTACTCAATACTTCGAGTACCGGATGACACGATCATATTTTAGGATATAGAAGTAAACTGGTTTGATAAGCTACTCACTTTTCTGTTTATATAACAACAGGTTTTATAAAGACAACAAAAAAATATTGGATCATATTATACATATATGTTGTTAATCAAGAGAACAGAAATAAAAATTATATTATTCATCGATTCGCTTTCACAAAGAGATATACATGTACATCAAAAGTTTGTGATTAAAAAATGTATTAAATCGTTATCAAATACTCCCAAGTAATTTTAAAATATACACGTATAATAAGAGTCTATAAATCGAGTGAATAAATCTAATGTATTACAGTTACATTCATAAAAAATGTCAGTAAGTTGTATACATAACAACCTATTGGGTATATAGTATTACCATGATGTAATATCTTTCAATTAACTAGAAAATTATTTAAGAAGCCTTAACTGAAAACCAGATTAAAACCCATTTTTTTTAAATGGGAACTAACGAGATTCGAACTCGCAAACCCTGGTTTGAAGTCATACATACTTTAAAAACAATTGGTTTCTATATATTCATATAAGAAAATATATGAAGCTTACATTCTTCTTTAATTTATAAACTACTATAAAATTTACAATTTTGTACATGGTATGAGAAAATTGATGTATCCAACCAAAACATATTAATTTCGTTATAAGCCCATTGATAAAAATGACCAGTAATAAAGAAAACTTTCATATTAAATTAAATTAAAGCAACTCGGTTACAAATTGGCTACCACACTATTTGTAGTGTGGTAGCCAATTTGCACTTGGTATTTATTAACATATCGCGATACGTATTTTTGCTGATACCGTGGGTTAAACGCGACCACATAAAGTCCTTATTTTACGACTGTTCCAACCCGAAAAACCACTTTCGGTTTTGAAAGTACTCAATTGGCCGATCAACTTTCAAATGAATTATGGCAAGATCGATTGATGGTACTGAATGGGTAATATGCTGTGTCTAATTATTTGGGGAGCATTTACTGAACTGGTTTGATTAGCTGATTTTTTTCTGTTTATATAACATCAACTTTTAACAGAGATTAAGAAAAAAATGTTGGATCATTTCAATGCGTTATCAATCAAACAAAATATTTGATGCATAAAGAGATCATTAATTAATTCTTAGGACTTTCACAAAATGTTATTATGAGGAAGTCAACTTCTTAATGAGAATAAATTATTAATGTTTTTGTTTTTCGTCGATTTTTTTCTATTATAGAAACATCTTGTTATATAAATTAAAAATAGATTTATTTTTTTATCATCTTTAAAATCCTTGATTTTATATTAAGTTAAACATTTGTCGTCTAATATTAGAGAAAAGATAAATAATTTCTCTTAAGGGTTTTAAATTATTTTTTCCTTGATTTAGTAAAAATGTATAATTTTTTATTGGAAGTACGAACTCCTTGGGCCAGTTAAAGAAAGTTCTGTTCCACTTGTTTCATGTTCTATTCCCGGTAAGATCCAAAAAATATTATAAAGCTTAGTAACATATTTATTTATTTCGTATTTTATTGTAAAATACTCAAACAACGCGTTTATTGACAACCGCCAACATGTTCCATCAAACTAGATAAAAGTTACGCAAATTAGTGCCAATTGTTTGGTAAAGGATTACAAGGTTATTTTTAAAAGTGAAAAGGAAAACTTTTACATGCATAAAGCATTAAAACAACAAAAAAGTACTAAAACAATACATTTGTCACAAAAGATTATGAAAGGAGAAAGAAGGTATAAAATGATAAGAAAACAGGAGTGCCCAATTCAATAAAGGCAAAAGGGGGAAAACAATTTAGGTAGTCGACCGTAGCGTGGTTGTTATTGCGACAAGAGTTTGAATACTTGGGCTTGCAAGAGGAATGACTTGTAGCGAAGGTTTGTGTGAAATCTGCAGTGTGATGTTTTTTTATGATTATGTGCGGTATATTGTGGGATGAACGTTTTGGTTTGTCTGGAGTGATGAAGTGTGAGGAATTAGATTCGGTAATTGAGTGTCACAGTTTGTCAGGTTGACGAGAATGTGCAACGGGGTTTTATATAAGTAATAAAAAATCGGAAAGAAATATCGATTTACTTTTTCATGCTATATGTCCTCAGTGAGATACAGGCAAAAACCTAGTTTAGTGGGGAAACGACAAATGAAAGGCAACAAAGTCAGATTCATGAAAAATTGTATGTCCAAATTAAATTACCTGTTGTATTTTCGCAAATTGTGTATATTTCTTATCATGTGTAAATAAAATAAAATGAATAAACACATTTTTTTTAACTTGGCGAGTTTATTGCCATGTGGCAATCTCTTCCAACATTTCGTCATTGAAGAAAAATATTGTAATATGTTTTAAGTCACTGTTAGAAATAAGGCATATTTCTGGTTATTTATTATTTATGCGGTACTGTTAGAAAAAAAAATCAAAAGGATAATTTAAAAAAGTTAACAAGTACTTTTTTTATTAAAACCTATTAAATAAACATAAGATAATATTATTTCACTGCACTCTTATTGAGTATTCATAAAAAATTAATAATATTTCATATTAATGAGTAAATTGACACTGAAAAAAGTAGTAGAAAAAACAAGTCAGTTTTTTGCCAAATGAAAGTGCCAAGTAAAACATACTAAAATTACAGATGGCAATGAAACTCGTGACTCGCTCCTTATATCGAACCAAGTGAAAATAAACTCATTTTTTTATTCTATCTGCTTTTTTACCGAACTTGGAAAGAAGTGTTACAAATGATAAAATAAGTATAAATTATTTAAATTTCTTTTTTCACTAAAATTATACGAACGTTTATATATACTCGTATGTATTATTAAAATAATTTATTAAGTTGTTCGCAGATATAGCGGTTAATTTATAAGGGCAAACTAAAGATTTTGCGAATATGAGTCAGGCATACTCATGTTAATATTGTCGTGGAAAACCTGCAAACTAGATAAACAAAAAATCGATGAAACTGATTTATAATGACTTTCGTAACTTAGCTGGTAAATCGTTTGTCTTCCCACCCAGGCGTTGTGGGTTCAATTCTTGTTGACCCCAGATTTAAAAAAATTGTTAAAAACGGTGTAATTTCAAGCCTGTAAAATTTCCTCACATAGTTTGGAAGAGATTATCACATGGAAATAAACGGAGACTGTACTGAATGTAACGAATCCGTAATAGAGCTCATTACTATTTTCCAAATCAGTGTGATTTCGTTTATATTATCATAAAAGAAAACCTCACAAGTCTACTTAATTTTCAATTTATGAAAAATAAAACGTTATGTTCTTTATTTAATGCGTTAAACCTCATTGTATTTTTACTATGAATTCTACAATTAAAGCAATACGAACATCGAATCATTTTATCCATAAATAAACAAGAAAAATATTTTAAAACACATACTTGCATAGGTTATAATTATGGAAAAAAATCGGAAAAATCATATATTTGTATTGACAAAATAATAAACTTGTACGCTATATATTTAACCACAACGTTTGAAGCTTATTTTATTAAAACATCGGTAACATTTTTTTTCATTCATTGGTAATTTATTTGTTGTGAATTAAAGTTACAGTAAGATGGCATCGTGTAATAAAAATAATTTGAAGAAAGAGTTAGTGCCACGCACAAGGTATGATAAAAAGCAGGGTTGACGACAGATGTTTGAATGCCCAACGTGCCTTCAAGTTAAGCACCCAAATTAATTACTTCGAAAATTAATTTTTTTGTTTTACCATCTTTGTAAAAGAGGAAATAAAAAATGTTAAATCGAAAAGATGACAGATAGTTGATCGAGTTTTTATACGAATTAAACGGTTTATAATATACTCGTATAATATTATGGTGATTAAGTGTTGACCTATTGGAAATATATATAATACTATGAATAATATGTCTTTAAAAATTCATCATTAAAACTTTAAGTTGAATGCTTATAAAATATCAGTTATGCAGCTAGCATAACTGAATTATAATCAGTCAAATTCAGTACACGTTGAATTAGACATTTATAAACTATTAATTTCTCTATATTATAGCTTGCAACATTGTTGCATTTCAGATGGCCGAAATAATTATTATGTTACAAACATGTGGCAATGCTTTTAATACAATTAAGATAAAAAATAATTATGAATGAAATTTATTCAAAATAAAAATTTATTTACCAGTCTCTGATGTCTACAGCCTTCCTTTATGTGACAAGACAAGAAGATATTTTCTTGACATTATTGGAATGGTTAAGAAATAAATCAGTTGTAAAACACTGTTTTCATGTAAAATCTCTCCTCAATAAGGTATGAAAGTAAAATAACACTACACGAGAATTTCAATAAAGATCAAGTTTACTATTCACCAAACGTATGACATCGGCAACGTAACTCTGATGTTTGGACATATATAAAGATAATTGGAGTCAAATATTAATGCACAAAGTTGATTGAGCGTTTTTAAACATTTTCCACCTTCCGCATTTGATTATTACTTCTGGAAGGCATTTATTTTATTTGATGACGCTTCATAACTTCATTACAGAAGTAGTTCATAACTTTTATACCCTGTAGAAAGTTTCTCACATTTGAAAGATTTACTAACATGACATATGTAGCCCATTCTGGAACCTTAAATAGGTCAATTTGATGAAAGCACAGTTATAAATATTAATGTTTTTTTTTCGATGCAATAAATTGAACATTTCTCAACTAAACGATTTTTCATCTTTATAGTTCGAACTAAACTGCTCCAAAAGTGTATTGGACAAAATGTAGAAAAGCTATGCATTTTTCAATTTTTTTTTTTTTTTTTTCAATCTTCAATTTCAATCTTCACAATTTAACTTTAAAACTCTTTCCAATATTTTGATACTTATAGTCCGAAGCTCTTGATAATTGCTAGATAACATAAGCCTGTGTCTAAGTAAAGCACTAAGATAAAGTCGAATGTTTTATCACATTTATCACGCAATATGTAGTCAAGTAAAGCAACGTTCAGTTCGTATTATTTGTATTTAATTTCCCTGCAAACAATATTGAAAACTTAATTTCTTCAATAATAACAATAATTGTTAGTATTTTATTTGTTTCACATTACATGAAAAGGAAACAATAAAACAATGTGAAAAATTTCACTATTAAGCAGATTTAATAATTTGAGATCAGAATGAGTGATGTCAGAATTGAAACAAAAACATAAAGGAAACATGTCCATTTCCGCTTTTCAAAGCGATCTGAAAGATGAATAGGAAGTCCCCGTACATTACAATACAAGAGGTCCATTTTCAGTTCCTCGGTGAATTCGGCGTTGCATAATATACGAGTAATAATGAAAGAGTAGAAAGTATGCGGTTTGAAAGAATTAAGTTTAACGATTGCTAAAGAAATGGAATGATAACATTTTTAGAATTTTAAGAAGACACTCGTTTTTATAAAAAAGATATCAGTCCATTTTTTTTACCTAAAGGCCTATTTAGTATCTTCCAGGTGGGTTGTAAGATGTTGCCACATAGCAATAAATCCACCAGGTGTAATGTTCATAACGAAAACATACAAAACAACATTGTTAGCAAAAACAAAGTATGTACAAAAAACAACCAATCAAGTAAAAATCAAATTTGAGCACGTTTATTTTTTTATCAAGTGCTTAATTATGAGGTTAATTTACTTAAAATAATGGCGGAGAATCAAAATTTAATCAAATTAAATAGGAATCTTACTACATATAGTTACTGCTTTAAAGTTTTTATTAGCAATGGATAAGTGATAATTAAAATTTATACATAAAATTTTTACTCGGTTGATGTATTGCGATAGTTTATAACAAAGCTAGAATTTGTATTTTAAATCAAATGATCGATCAGGTTTTATGAAAAGTTGAAACTTAATTAAAAAATACGCGATTAACGTGTACCATACAAACATCAGCCAAGGGTAAGAAAATACTGATAATTATTATACATGCCGATTTTTACACGATGTTTTCGGCCAGTTTACTTATTTAATGTGTATCGTAAATTATTATAAAAATATAATATAATGCATAAAACTGAGCCCACCGAACAGGTAATATTTCTGAACTTTAAATTAAAGAATACGTTGAATCATCTTGCTGCCTTTATTTTGTATACCATATACTAATATTGTTTTGATATAATGAATTTAATGTTTTGTTAAGGTATAAAATATTACATCAAAACCGCTTTTAAAAATATTTGGATTAGTGTATCGCCTAGCCCAACATCAAGCTGTTCAGATATTATTTCAAAGTCAAACACCAAAAACTGTTTTTTTATTATTATTTATTTACATGACAAACAATTATAAGTATACAAAGTACATAAAAAATGAGGCAAACAAAAGAATATCAATGATTTAAAGTGAACATTCTCAATTTATTTGGATCTGGATTTGTTGCCTTTTATTTGTCATATACATAGTTAACTTGGCTTATATTTATAGACTGAAGTCATGTAAGCATGAAAAAATACGATGGTTATTTTTGCCGATTTTTTATTAATTATTTAATACCTCTGTCAGAAATTATCAATAACTTGATGACTAATTATAAGTATGTACCACGTGAGTCAATCCTTGACGAACTTCATCGTTTCGGAGAAATTGATAGCCTATCTCACAAAAATTTAAAAAAATTAAAAAACTTCATCGTTTCGGAGAAATTGATAGCCTATCTCAAAAAAATTAAAAAATTCAAACAAATAGTCACTACAGTTTACTCCTGTATATATAATGCAAGAAAACAATAAGTCTATCTTTAATAAATTGAATCAATATAAAGTAATTTCAAAATTTCCAAGAGAATAAAAATGAGGAGATGCGTTCAAAATTTGTCGATAAATTATTATAGGGAGTCTTCAAAAAGTTTTATAATTATATACATTCCACTTATTAGTATTATAATACAAATATTAAAATTGCAAAACATCCTGACAAAAATCTTTGCAATTCAAAGCGTCATTACCGCTGCGTTCCAGATAAAAAATTATTGTCTATGGTTCATGCAATCAAACCCACTTTCCAAAGCAAATGCTTTTCCGCTTCAGGTGGTCACTTTTACTTTCAGGCCGGCGCGGTGCGTACACTGCTATGGCTGTCAGCCGTCATGCACGTAGCGCAGGCACGCGCGTCCTATTGTCGTTTGTCATGCGGCCATTGTTTTCGTCCAACCGATTCGGAAGTTGGACCAATAATTATGTATATGACATAATATATTATATTATGCGGTGTCACATAGGTGGAATGCAAAATTTACATAAGATGATAAGCCCCTTTCTCTGTTATGGTTTTCCGATCTGACATAATAAATAAAACTTTGATTTAGTAACCATTTTGGACCTGTTCCAGAAAGTTAACCGTAAAATTGGCAGCCAAATTTCGGACTCTTATATAAATCTACGTGATTCGTTTATTTATTATTGATAACCAAATTGTGGATCCTTGTTATTTTCTTAAATGACTCATCGAGAAAGCTCTTTTGAAAAAAATAGGCATTTTTGTTGGCTTATACAATCGTAAGATTCACTGCACCAACTTTCTAGCCAAATCAAAACATTAAAAAAACTTGAAGATAAATTTTATCAGGTATTTTTATGGTCATGCAAATTTATGGTAACACATAAACAAACATTTAAAAAAATAAGTTAAGTCGACAATTTTTTACAGTTTTACCTATGGATTTATATAGTGGATATATTTTGCAAAATACAACTATTATGATTACCATCTTACTGTTATTTTTTTTTAAATTAATCTTGGATTTATCTATTGATTTACATGTAATTGTCTGTTATTGTTACAGACATGCAGCATGAATTGTCTGTCATTTTTACAGACATGCAGCATGAATTGTCTATTACTGTTACATACATGCATCATGAATATCTACAAAAAGTTTAATTTTTATAAGTTCACTAACTCGATTTTTCATATGTATGCTACATTGAATAAAAAAGTTAAAAAACATAAATTATGTTAACTCTTTATACTGAAAATATTTGAAATAATGTTACATGATATCTACACATTAATATACCAGTAAGACGCAAGCGGGATATACAATTATAATAATACATATATAATTATTATATATTAATAATAAATTAGGGAAATATTCCAAGTTTAAGAAAACACCTACTGTTTTTAACAACAATTACGTTAGTCGAAAATATATTTAAATGACTGAAATATTTCTTGTCCCTGTTTCGTGAAAGTAAACAATTTATTTCTTAAATTTGAATGAAAAAAGTTCGAAAGCACATTGGAATTCATAGTTTGTTACCAAAATTCAACTGCACGTCTCAAATCAATAAATTACCACAGTTAACCAACCGAAATGTCGAGATTTTGTTGACTGTTTTCAAATCGAATAATTTTTAAGAGTAGCCCAAACACCTGAATGCGATTCACATTGAGTGCACGACACTGCAGGCATGCACCAGAAGGATTGGTTAACATGTTTGACTTTCACCTCGTTTTCGATTTCGACTTCCCGCTAAATAATTTGCATTTTCTCGTTACAACTTATTCTCTCTTATTACCTCTCTCTCTCGCAGTCAAACATAGAAAGTATAAGATGCTATTTTGCAAATATGGTGCTAACTAGGAGCACAAGAACATCAATTTTTTTTTCTTAAAACAGTGATTTTTAAATAAGATTAGCGATTTTCCATTTTAAGTCGAAGATTATTTTCCTAAATTTAAAAAAATTAAATAATAACATAATATTGTATATAAAAACATTCTGTCATCATAAACTTAGTTCTTACTAATCATATTTACACAAAAAATTCGACTTTTTAGTATTTTATCATATTGAACGATTATTTAAGCTTCATATTTTAGTGTTAAATCCTTAAATAAAGTAACTCGTATTACGTGTTTGAATTTTCCATAATTTATGTTACATTAAATTTATCAGGTGTTCCAAATAAAAAATTCTTAAATCAGTGAGTTCATAAACCTAAAATTGCTGTGAAATATATCTGTTTACCAAATGAAAAAAAAAATAATGTTTCAACTCTTGTTATGCCCTTTTGTATACAATTTTGTGTATTTATTATTTATATTAAAGTTACCACCCTGAAAAATGGTTAAAAAAACATTTGAATGCCAACTAAACAACTCACTGTCTTTTGTAAATAGTGAATATTATTTTAAAGCTGGAGAAAGAATATAGATAATGTATAATATGAATCGAAAAATATTGAATAATGAGTTATTCGTCTAAATAAAATAATACCATAACGCTATTGTTGTAAGTAAACATTATGTTAAATGATTTATACGAGTACATCCGAATATAATACCATAATTACACACATTTTCCGTTCCAATCTGTGAATACTGTAAATGCTACAATTTGTATGTTTTGCGTGTTAATAGCTTAAACGGTCGAATAAATATAATTTTGTTATTATTTAAAACTGTTCATGAAATAATATGTTGAGTGAATTATTTTACCTGATTATAAAGTATAATAACTTACTACATACAATAGTTATTGTATGTAGTAAGTTAACTTTACAAAGTAACAATAACCAATTGAATTGGCTTTAAGAAATGATGATGTATGTATAATATAAATACAATGATAGTTTTGGCTAAATCAATAACTTAATAAATTTAAAAAAAATATATCAATATTAATTAATAACTGTGGATTTAATTTCGTACACAAATGATCAACAACACATTGACTTTTAAGAAAATCAAACAGGAATGTATGCTAGTTCTTCTTTCTTTTACTTTATCTTCTCTCAACCGCGTATTCACTTTTTGATTTCTCCTTCTCGATTCTTTATTGCTTTTCTCCAAAAAAAAATGAAACAGAAATGACACATCTGAAGAAATAAAATTCCGAGTAGTTCAGCATGCAGACCCCTAATTACGAGACCATTTAACCGTTTCTATTTCAATTGAAAGTGATATGTGACGCCAGTAATGTGCGATAAATTATTGCAAGAGTACATATAGTATATAAGTTTCAAATAATATTGAAGCGTCACGCAGAGAAAATGGTTGCTCGCAGAGTAAAAACACCGCCCTCAGCGATGTTTTGCTGCTTCTAGTTTCCTTTCAGACCGAGAGCCGATATTAGTTCGGCCGCATTTTTTCGCAAATGCATATAATTGGTCGTGACGTACTCATCAAGGAAGCGAAAGTTCAGGAGGATTTTTGCGACTCCGTTTCCTATTCATATACAGGGTATTCTAAATTTATTCCACGAGCTTGTTATTTATTTTAAAAAAAAAATCATACATTAAATATGAACAATCATGAACATTAGCAGATTTTTTTAGGAATTTGAAGATATTTGTAATAATAATTAATTTGTCGGTGAATTTGAATTTTAAATAAAACACTTTGTGAAATTATCACGTTATAGTTCCTCCATAGTCTACTTAATAAAACGCTTGTCTTGTACTTGGCGGTTTCGGGTTCGATTACAGGCGGTTTCCCAAAAAACAACGGGTCTAAGCCTGTTTTGTCGGTTTTTAGTTCGTTTGTTATTGTTATTTTTCTTTGTATGATAGTATTACCACCACGTGCGACGACGAAACGTGAGTTAAGCTCCTATTCCAGTGGTGCTTAACCCAAAAATACGATGAATGGGGTCAAAAATTATAACTTCAACATCTCTGCATCACCAGTGCAGATACGAATTATACAATAGTTTTTTTATTTCTCTATGTTAGTTTTTAAAACTAATATTTGAAGCCTTCTGGGTGATATCATTTTAACACAATTTAGATTTAAGGAAAATTTAATTTATTTTTGTAAAAAAATCCCCTTCAATTACGAAAGATGTAGCTTCTACGAGCATATTGAGTGTTTCATAGATATTTCAAAAAAGATAATAAAAAATAGTATGCATTTTTAACAGGTAAACTTAAGAGTTCAAATGAAAGGTTGAGAAAAAATATTGACACAAATGTACAACATTTTTATGGTAGAAAAGAATCATGTCGACCCCGTTAGAAATGTGATTTATCTATTAGCAAACCTTTTAAATGTTTATTTAATGACGATCACATTCTTTGAGATTCAAAAAACTTAAAAAATGGTGTCATATATTTTTTATGTGAAAGTTTAAAACAAACTAAATCTCAAGTAATATTTTGAAATGTCTTGTATTTTGTACATCCTCAATATATAAATATAATAGGGAACACAAACAACAACGCTGCCGGCTTCTTAACATAATGGTATCTTATTAAATCAATGTTGTACTCGCGTTGAATTTACATGTGTATTGTTTGTATGGCATTTATAGCCTGCCTGGTAACATATTTGAATGCTACAAATCGTAAATAACCAAATATAATAAATATTTCTACAGATTTAACAAAAAATAACAAGTAACATATGATACGATTGGACAAGATGTTTATTTTACTTTGATTTGCTATCAAATTAATTTCACGTGAATGAAACGTGAGATTCTGATCTTCTTTTTGTCGTTTATAATCTCGTGTGTCTTTATCTATATTGCACTATCAATTTCAATTTTTTGTTGAAAATAAATCATTGGTCTTTTCGGAATCAGAGATATCAAGCTGGTCATTAGTGGCGAAGAGAGGGGTTTTCGCATCTTCGTCATAAATCATAATATTTATTTTTTGTTTTTTTTTTTTCAAGTATGTTACATACTCGTATATTGTATAAATATAACAAATAACTATGAATGAACTCAATTATGAAATATACCATAACAGTTCAAAAGTTATAGTATTCTAAAAATATTATCATTGCTAGTTTTATTGCTTCACATTTTTAATAGTTTCCATTCCGAAGTGTGAACCAAATGTAAAGCAAAATACTTTGGAATTGTGGATGAAAAAAAGCAGTCTGACGCTGATAAGACGTGGCAAAATAAGGATAAACTTTACAAAAGTATAACTTTTGGTTTGAAAACTGTTCTTCTCTGCCCCCACCCACTCCCATGCTACGCTTATTATAAAACTGAAGGAAATCTCTCAAATCACATTATTTCTCAAAAAATACAAGTATTTTCATGCTGGTTATTTGAATTAACAGGACATCTTCAAAACACTGATCTACAATCGCTTTGACTAATTGATTCAGTTTGGGTCTTGTATCAAGAACTGATAATGTCCGAAATGTTTAGCAGTCTGCATATGTTCAAATCCCGTTATTTAAGCAAGAAAGCTTTCAAAACTAGGTTTCGAGCACAACTTTTTCATAATAATGTGTTTTACTGTGTTGCGGATATACTCGCTTGAAATATTTTTCAAAGCCAAATAAAGAATTAGTGGTCGAAAAATGAACGAAATTTTCAGTTTTCTTATCTGGGTATTAATTATATTACACAGTCGCTGTATATTATACTGCTTGTTATGTTTGTTGCTATGTGGCAATCTCTTTCACTGAGCCAGAAAGTTATTAAATAAGCCTAGAGTGAAAACCAGACTTATTTAATTTTATTAAAAAAATCTGAATGCTAACGGAAATCGAACACGCAACCCCTGGGTTAGTAGACAGGCATCTTATCAACTAAGTCACGGAAGTCATCATTACATTACATCTCTCACAAGTGAAATTTGTCCATAAAATTCAAAACAACAATGAAATAAATTTCAAACTTCACTTTCCACGGCTTTGACAGATGAATCGCTGCGAATTTGAATTGAATGCTTGGAAAGATGCTATTTTATAAATATTTGCAGACAAAGAAAGGGATAAATATTTCCCATTGTTTGGCGCACAATTTTCCAATTGCAATTGCTGCCTCCGCAGGGTCGGAGTTACTGAACTTCTTCAATAGTAAACTTGACTTTAATTTAACCAAAACCATAGTTTAAAAGATTGAAATATCTTGAAAGGTTAAAAAGGTTTCCCTCTTTAGCCTCTTCTACATTCATACACCTTCTCATAAAACTTCTGCGATTTCTTTGACTGTAAACATTTCCTTCATTCAAAATATCACTCACTTGATTCAGTCATTATTTCCTCGGTCTTCCTCTAACACACCTTCTTTTCACATTTGCATTTTTTTTGTGTCTTTGTTCATTAATTCATTCATTATATATGCCAAAGCCTTTCTCAGTGTACTCTTCTTCATCTCATTTAATAGAATGATATGCTCACATTCATCACTTCATTTCGTATTCAATCATACATTGTAACGTGATGTATTCTTCTCAGTACAAGTGTTTCTACAACATTTATTCGGCTTCTTTCTTTTTCCACGTCCACGTTTCACTTACATACATCAAAGTTGGCACTAGAATACTTTTGTGAACTTTTATCTTAGCTAATTTTAATACTGTTCGATTCTTGAATACAGAATTTGGTTAATAGAATATCCATATAATAGTCAAAATATCCATATAATAGTCAAAATATCCATATACTCGTAATAGTCAAAATATCCATATAATAGTCAAAACAAAATTGAGGATCATCAGTGATATACAATTCTTAGTGCCACACAAATAAGATGAATAAACTAGTAAGCAAATAAGAAGTGCAATGTGTGCATATTTTAAGTAAGATAAATAAGAGAGTGTTAAGACGGTTTGGACATGTGGAGAGAATGAACGATTAAAATAAACTATGTCAATATACAATTCAAAAGTGCAAGGTGTGCCTAGATCGAGGCGAGTATGTCTGAAATAAGTGGATCAGATTTTAATAGAAGGTGAGATGTGTAAATAATAGACAATTTAGCATGACGAGATATTTGAATATGGAAAAGGCAAAAGTTGTGTATTCGAATTAAAAAATATGGAGATCTATTCTCTCTGCATATCTCACAAGGAACACGGCGTACGTACAAAGAAGATTTTTGACAGCAAGTCAAATAATTATTCTTCGTTTTGACTATAGAAGACATTGAAGAAGATTATACAGCATTTTCGAACATCTGATAATATATTCGTGAAATTGTATCGATTCAAGTATTTTGTTCAGTTGATAAATTCTTGGAAAGTTAACAAATGTGTTCTATACTAGTTGAACACCTTAATTTCGATCGGTGTCCATTTCGTAGAAAACACTCGTACATATGTGTGTATGTTTACATCGCATTTAATTTTTTTCAACCAATTATTCTGGGGAAACACTTCAGTAAACAAAACGATTTGTTTTTATTCAGAGATCATATCCCTTTTTATCTTAGTTTCTTGAGATCTCTAATGTTTTTTTCAATCCCGATAGCGATTCGCTTTTTGGAAAATTAGACGGTGATTCATTTAGCTAAATGTGCTCTACTTTAAGCTAAGTGTGCTCTATTTTTATGTACTACATCCAACTATGTGTGCTTTACTTTTATGCCCTACATCCAACTGAGTGTGCTTTACTTTTATTCCCTACATCCAACTGAGTGTGCTTTACTTTTATGCCCTACATCCAACTGAGTGTGCTTCACTTTTATGCCCTACATCCAACTGAGTGTGCTTTACTTTTATGCCTATATTCAACTAAGCGTGGTTTACTTTTAGAGCTAAGTGTGCTCCACTTTTTTACCCAGTTATTTGATTCCCGTTGTTCTGGACGATCTCCGTAGTCTAGTTGGCTAGACGCTTGTCTTCCACCAGGGGGCAGAAGGGTTCGATTCTCGATGATACCCAAAAAAGATATCTTAGTCTAAAGAGTTCGTCTGGTAACAATACTCGCACTATGAGTGCTCTCTGCCGACGCGCGGTAGTATTTCCAACACGCACGATGGCGAACTTTGAGGTTTTTGCCTACGCCAGAGGTTTTTAACCTAAAGACTCGATCACTGGCACGCTCTTCAAATGTTCATATCATCAATTTGAATGTGTCGAGGATGTATGAATTACCCTCCGAATTAATGGACAAGAAATAAATTTAGGTATTCATACTTTTCATTAATTTCTCCGAAATGATGAAGTATTCCAATAGTTGACTCACAAGATGCAAACGAGTTGACTCACAATTATGCAATAATCGGTAAAAAGCATCAACCTATATTTTCATGTTAATATATTCTCAGTAAAATACAAGTAAAAACCTAGTTTACTGGGGACACAACAAATCAAAGGCAATATATCCACATACATATAAATTGAGTGTCCACTTTAAATAACCTTTTTTTTGTATTTTTTCCATATAACATACTATGCATCCATACAATTACTTGTCATGTAAATAAATAAACAAAACTATACGAAAATCCATTCTCTAGAAATATAGTGTTACGTATCCTTATAGGAAAGTTTATACCTTATCACGTAACCAGTAATCAGTAGCTGCACTCGTACACAGCAGCTGGGTATACCCTGAATGTTACGTATCCTTATAGGAAAGTTTATACCTTATCACGTAACCAGTAATCAGTAGTTGCACTCGTACACAGCAGCTGGGTATACCCTGAATGTTACGTATCCTTATAGGAAAGTTTATACCTTATCACTTAACCAGTAATCAGTAGCTGCACTCGTACACATCAGCTGGGTATACCCTGAATGGTGTACTCGTATTTCTCCTAATGTGTTTCCCCGCATTCACTTTCTAAATAAGGCCTACTTTTTACAAAGATGATGGTTTTATTGCTTTCAGCGAAATAAATTTAATTTCAATGATTGTTTTAGATGTTGGAAATCAACATCTACGGAATTATATTAAATATTCACACCATCAACCGTTGTGCAACTCACTTCAGTGTTTTGGAATGGTTTTTCGGTGATTCAACATGGTAATTTGATTATTTTACTCCATTTTTTTAGAACGAATACTTAAACTGTTACTATATATTTCTACTGTTGTATTCGATGAAACCAACAGAAAGAACTACATATATCTAACTATTGACATTTCTAATCCAGTAGTGTAATACATATTTTGTTTCGGATTCGATCTCAATTTATTAAATCTCATTGTATTTATAGCACTTTCGTTTTATACAGTACAACCAGTCTAGTTTATTGGCATGTGGCAGTCTCATCCACCCAACCAGAAAGATGTTAAGGATAACCAGACTAAAAACCTTTTTAAAAATAATTTGGATTTAGGAAAGAAGTAAAAACAGGTGTTT
Organism: Odontocerum albicorne; assembly: GCA_949825065.1. NCBI lineage: Eukaryota > Metazoa > Arthropoda > Insecta > Trichoptera > Odontoceridae > Odontocerum > Odontocerum albicorne. The sequence continues at coordinate 28,525,754 of OX463840.1, forward strand.
TACTATCTAAGCTACATATTGAAACTACTTCCTTGTTTGATGAAGAGAACTTGTCAGGTTGCGTTCAATAAAAATATCACAAAATTAATATTCATTAGTTTTCTACAATTTAAGTATGTTTTTGGTCCTTTTTAGTGTTTTTTTATTATATTTACCCTAAATAATATACAAGTATGCCGTTCAAAAAGACATTATCTTCAAATTGCTCATTGGGGAGGATTGCCAAGTCTGTATAACTTCGTCACTTCGAAAATTCATCATGCATTATAACTCAATTATCTAACTATTTTTAAATTATATTTTCAAGATAAACTCCCGTTCTCTCAGAAACGTCGTTTTAAATTTACCTACGATAATATATGCCCATGCTTGGCCAACCCGCGGCCACGTGTGGCACCTGTGGGTATGGAACCATGTTGTGCGCCTCGCGAGCTGTTTTTTTTTATAAATCATGGAAAAGTAATAATTAGACATAGATGTTTAAATAAACTTTCATGATAAGAATAATATTTTCAGAAGCACCTGATGGTGAGTCCACGCCATACTAAGAGGGTGTCAGCAATGGCTCTCTACAACTCAGTTGTCAATTTGTTGTTCATTTTATAATCGATCAAAATGTTTTATTTAATATTCTCGTAAATTGCCAGTTTTAATAAAAGACGTTTTATTTCATATTTATGCTGAAAATTCAAGAAATAATAGTAATTATTTATAGCAATAAATATGTGATGTTAGCGTAGATAGTAAAGTGCTGAACTTTTAAGTGCCGTTTGGGGTACGTTGCCTAATTTTCAGGCATTCAAATTTTGATTTAGTCATACATATTCATGTAAAAAATACACGTGTTTCCCGCAAGCCTGAGTCTATCATCACCATCCTTAAACTAGATATTTTACAACACAATGCTTAATATTAATTTATCTCTCCAGGTTGGCTTATATTATACGCAAGTTGACGAACAGAAAATCTCATCGATTACGTATGTAAATGGTAGTAATTTAATGTATGGCATACATTTGAGCTTAACTTCTAACATGGCGATACGCAAAAACTTTGAGATCTGAGCACTAATCATTTTGACATTTAACGTAATTATACCCTCGATCTCTTAAAAACAATATGATCCTATCTTGCTGCAGGTAATGTTGGCAGCGACGGTGATAGCGGTGTCAGCTCGCCCTGAGCCTCCCGTGCGGTACGGCCCTCCTGCCCCCGTGTATGGGCCACCAGCACAGGCCCCCGTCATACATAAGCACGTCTACGTTCACGTGCCCCCTCCAGAGCAGGAATACTATGCCCCAAGGTAAGAAATGTATAATAACTAAAATCCATACAAGGACCACTACTTTAATAACATATTCTCAAGCTATGTCCCCAGTATTCTCGATTTGTTCAACATATTTTGATAAATGTATGTAGAATATTGTGAGATGGGTGTTTATTTCTCTAAATAAATGTAGGGTTGACTCACTTGGTATATACTCATAATTATGTCTCACAATGTATCAAGTTGATGAAAATTTTCAGCAAAAGGACAAGCAATAAACCTAGATCCTTATGATTTGAGTGATCACTAGAAATTATTTATTTTGTTCGACTTTTTTCTTCTTCATATATTATGTATACATATCATATATACTTGTCCAGTTACTAAATAAATATGCTGAATTGATTGACATTTCTACTTGACAGTTCAACTTCTTAGCTTTGAATCTGTTTATACTGATCTATGTGAAAAATAAAGTATTTCCTGGTTGTATACCATATATATTGAATATATTGAAAAAGATCGTTTATGTCTGATAAGAAGATTTAAGAAATATGGTAAAAATAATAGTACCAGCATGTGAAACATTAGAAAAGGGTAAGATGGATTGATTAGAGATTTATAATGTGATAAAGTCTTAATTTTTTGATTTACCAATGACGTATTTTCACTAGGTGAGTTTTCAAACGGTTCCTAGCATTCGATATGTAATTCAATAATTTTAAATAAATTAAAAAACAAGCATTCAGTCGTTCGCCTAGTTAAAAACGCATTTAAATCATATTTTTGCATTTAATTTAAAACATGCTTAATTTTATAAAATTATTGATCATACATTATAACTAGTTTCAAGAAACCAATATGGTCGTTTTTTTTAAATTAACTAGGTCAAATGAACATTTAACTTCAATGCATACCTTAGAGGAATCTTGAATTCTTCGAGATATAAATGAGTCTACGCAAATGGTTAATTATTCATATTAATATTCAGTTTTGCACACCTCATTAACATATGTATAATAACTTTAAATGGGAAAATATTGCTCTCAATGCGCAAGTGTAGTACGAGTAAATTGACAACGACTACCGCCACCAATTGCAAGGACGTACGTGCTTGAATTTCTAATCCTTTCTTATGTATATAATTGCCCTGAAAAAATAACACACTAAGTGTCTGTATGTGAACAGAATTACAATATTTGTGACTTAATATTTTTAATGAATATTTACAATATTGATATTATTATTGTATAATTTATATATAACTGTTCAACAAATAAATTTATTTACAGAGACAAACTACAATGTAGAAAAAATACTTTTGGAATGCTTGTCTTTTATCAAATATTATATGTCATATATTTACTTGTAAGTATAAAAAAATCTAAACATAATACCAACTGTTAAGAATGCCTTCCTACCAAAAGTTTATTTACATCAATGAAGTCCTGAATGACTAATATAATTATGGTAATCAGTGTGGTCACAAAGGTCGCCTGAATGTCTTCGAATATGTTTATACTCGAGACTTTTGTGGCTTCTTTTTAACCACAATCTCTTCCTTCAGTTCATTCGAGTATATTGGTAAGACATAAAATAATAAAAAAACAAAGAACAAAATGGAATCGGTGAACACTATAAAATTCCTGAAGCTTTCATAATAGTAAACACAAAATGCTAATATTGCATAAATGGGTGTTTATAAATAATTTGTTATTTCCGAGAAAGTTCTCTTTCTTGAATATAAGACATAATCGAAAAATATTCTCCTTTCCTTGCTGCTGAAAGCGCTAGACAAAATCTCTTCCATTAATTCATACTACTAGATTACAATAATAAGACATAGAACAAAATAAAGTTCCTGAAACTTTTACATTCATAATTTCTTATCTAAGGGGTATTTTATAAATGATTTTCCCATCGTGCTCAGCGAAGTTTCCACATCTTGGATATTTCCGAGAAAATTATCAATCTTGCATACAACACACGATCGAAAAATATTATCCTCCTTTCATTCTAGCTGCAAGTGCTACAAGTAGACCAACAAAAACACTTGCGCAACATCAAAGCGGTGTATTATTAGTCACGAGTGCATCACCATCGCATTAACACGCATGGAGGGAAAACTCGCTGTAAGCACCAATTAGTAAGCTGCATCACCGCACTGCTTGCTGCAGATTGCAGTTGAAAAGGATGGGACAAATTGCCATTTCTTTCAAATGATACATTACACAACAGATTCCTCGAGTAACATTAATATTCCGTGTCGGTGGTAATGAATACAACGATTATTCGCAACACTTTTATTACGTAACTTGTAACTTTCGCTATCCTAATGTATTCACCGCAGGGACACGGTGGCTATCTAATGAGGCCAAAGATGCCACCGTAAATAATTAATTTATTCCTATCCGTAATGTGTTTGACAATCATAGACGTGTGCGAAACTTGAAACACGTTCACGTAAGAATGCCGTAAAATTAAGTTCACGCAATGCGAAAGTAAGTAATGAGCGGACGATGATCATTAAGATACTTAAAAGCCAATAATTACGTAAATTTAATGAATGGCGTTAGTTCATGAACTTGAATTAAGTAAAAGTATTTTTTTCTGCATTGACGTTGATTTTCTTTATAATTTTTTCCTTTATTTTTACTAAAGTTTAACGTGTTTCTTATACAAATAATTCGGGTATTTTATAATACCATTAAATAATCTTTATGAATAATCCACCCCCAATACACAAGAGTTTTATATGAAACAAAATACTATGATATGTTATCTATAAATTTACCTGAAAAAGTAATAATCGCAGTTCGTGTGTAATCCCCTAATTGTTTATATACAATAATATAAAAAAAATTGCTCTCATAGCATGACAGATTAGTTGGATTCCGGAATACCTATTTCTGTTTTTACTATGCATCCTAACTAAAGAATAATTCAAATAATCAGTATTTCTTCTAGTGATCCCTCGCCAATTGACGATTTCGATAGATTCATGAACTCGTCAAATGATTGATTACATTTGGTAATATATTTCATGGAATTAACATGAATATTCTAAATCATGTTCAAAATAATTTTTTTTTTGTTAATAATTTAACAAAAAAAACAAGCCTGAAATAATATAAACAATTCGTAATCTGTAATTATAGTTGAATAAAAAGCTACGCCTGATTAAAATTATTTTACAGATACGGAACAAGTAAAAGGAAAACCATGTACCGAGTATTTATGGTACACACTACGATTCATCTAAAGTACTCGTAATTTATCATTAGATTCATTAAGCACGTGCTTTAGAAAGTGATAATTACGATAATTGTTTTAATCAGAGTCTAATTAGATTCGGTAATTGATGGATCAATTAATTTTGGTTGATGTTTATCCAAGTATGGAATAAGCTAATACTTATGCTTGGTTTCAATAATTCATTAGTTTATCCATTGAATATGAAAACCAAGTGAAACTATTAGAAATCGTTTCTCTACAACTTTTGAACTGAATCTGGTCGAAAGGGTGTTCTTATTTTATCTTAATATATTACATATTAACAGTGCACTAGTATATATTTATACTGTGTTTTTATATAAACTCGTTTGAATGTATCATGAAGCCTTTAAGTCAAACTCTCTTGAATTGGTTTCAAGAGAGCAGCCTATATAACGAAATCATCCCATTACTCAATATTTCCAGTTTAATATTGAACATATAAAAAAAAAATATATATTAGGTTTATTGATAGCAACATAGTATGTACAAGATCACACCTGAATAACACTTCTAAAACACATAAATTGCAGACAATACATCAGACACAGAAGCTGTCAAAATATCAACCATGGAGAATGAGCGTGGGAAGAAAGGAACGCCCCATCAAACTGTAGATGTTATAACCCATGAAGTGATGTATTAATGCGATTAACATAATCATCTTCTAAATAACAAGAAAATAATCAATACTTTATCAAAGCTTTCAGCATTGATACTATAATCATAACAGGTTAATTTATATAGCGCCGTTTAGACAGCAACTCTCCTCAAGGGTGTTTTAACTCGTAATCCATACCAAATATTATTGATACATAAAAAATATTACAAAAGAATTGAATGTACGAATATGAATGCGCTGAATCCATAGATTGGGCACTTCTCTGCATCTGTATATATTTAGAAAACATATATTAACCGTTTTACTGCTGGACATTTATTTCAATACTATGAAACGTCTATATAATATAGACTCTCAGCACTCTAACGGTTAATAAACAGTGCAAAAAATACTGTTTTATTACACAATAAGACCTGTTCAACCAAACTTGTTTCTGAAGTTTCATCTGAGTTATGTTCAATTGAATCAAAATTCCAAAATTGTCAGAGATATAATTTAAAAACACTGCTCATGTCCATTCATGTAACCTACACCTACATGGACATTACAGTTCAGCTGGGTGTTTAGCGATTCCACCCGAGAGTTTTCACGTTGCATGCAAATATATCAATTAGCCGTACCGTCTGAAGACTGCCCGGCATTACAATACAATGTTGTTTCCTAATCAGTGTTTACACAACTAAATGATCTTTGATAATACAGGGGGCGTGAATAGAGCCTTCACTCGAGGCGAAAGCATTGTGAAACATAAAATATACTAATAAAATAAATAAAGATGGTTAACTGAATACGAGTAGTATAAGTGAACTTTGATCAAAATATGGTATATAGTATGTTACATCAAACTATGGTATATAGTATTGTATGTTTCATCAAACTATGGTATATAGTATGTTACATCAAACTACGTCAAAGGATTTAGAAATTATATCAAATTGACAGATTGAGGAAACCTTTGACGGTACTTATATAACAAAAAAACTTTCGAATTGATTGATACTTTTTTAGTTCTACATTCGTATGTATATCAAACTCTTATTACTTCTTATACCTCATCTTCATCCATATATCTTAACATACAGTTCCTTCGGTCTTCATGCTACATATTTTTAACTTCTCAAAATTTCATTCACTTTGTTTTCTTGGTTTTCCTCTACCACGACTCGTAATCACCTAATTTAGTGCACACTGCACGTAGTTGAAAATCCAAGATTGATCCGAGTTCAAATGACAAACAGAACAAACCTTCCATATACTCGTGTATTTGGGTACAACCTGGCATTTTTGTTGATCTCGACTTTCCGCTGTTGCGTATTCTTTAATTGCAGGTTTGTTAAATCCCTACCTGTAAAACTGATTTTCTTAAATGTAAAAGTCATAAAATTGGGACACTTTTCTCAATGTGTAACAGAATTTCATCACGTTTCCTCGATTAGCGTACCACAATGTTAAGGAAATACTTCCATGTAATGTAAATTACTGAAGTATGTACAACACGTTCCAATTATTAGGCTCCGAGTGCATCCAGCATAACTTTTATGATCTTATCGACAAGTAATCAGCTCTGAATCTTGTTCAGTTTGTTTGTTTCAATATTTCAACGGCTTTCCTACACTGATGCATTCATGGATTAACTATTACAGATAACATTATTTTTTCAACTAAGGGAACAACAGACGATAAACATTCAGGTCAATATAATTTATCTTACTATTCAGATAAAGCTACAAGAGTTTTTTGTAATGTTCAATCACTACAGTGATCTACAGTTCTACATTACACATAATGAGCTCAGTGCTTACTTATTTCAATAACTAATGGTATGATACACGTGTAAACTAGCATACAATTAATTACAATAATTATGGGGTTCTTTTTGTTAGCAAAGTGACATTTTATAATTCGTATTTTACCTACTTTGGTAAAAAGTGGATAAAACGATAACAATAACAATAAATATGTTAGAAACGCTACATTGTTGTTTTTTCATGCTTTTAAATTATTTATACACACTGTATTATTTTGTTAAATTTTTATCGGACAACTATTTTTTAAATCGCATCAATAACGTACGAATACAAGTCATTGCCATCATTTATATAATGAAAAATATTTTACTTTTAGATAAGCCATGTAGATATTGGATGTCTTATTGTTCAATGAATTTACACATTTATCGTTCGTAAATTGAGCATTGTAAAACCTTTGTTTTCTTAAAATGCAGAATGAGAAGCAAGAATATAATATTAAAAAATCATAATTTTGATCTTCTGAGAACTTCAAGTCGTAAGAAATCTTGAATTAATCTAGTTTTTAAAATAGACCTTCAAATGTGTTAAAAGTGTTAATGAGAAATATACGAATTGAAAAATTCTTTGTCGGGTCACAAAAAAAGTACATCTTGGCCACGGATGCAGTTAATGAGTTCCTTAATTTAATCGAAATTATATTCACAGGAAACCTATTGAAGTACCTCCACCACAGAAGCACTACAAGATAGTATTCATCAAGGCACCAACTCCTCCAACCCCCACCGCTCCTGTGATCCCTCTGCAGCCTCAGGATGAGCAGAAGACCCTCATTTATGTGCTGGTCAAGAAGCCCGAGGAGCAGCCTGACATCGTCATCCCAACACCAGCACCCACGCAACCATCCAAACCAGAAGTCTACTTCATCAGATATAAGACACAGGTATTCGATCATTTATAAAATTTTCATTTAAATTTGTCAATGCTATGTTTTTACAATATTGTTTTAAGAACAGTCACTGAAGTAATGCACTTGGAAACATCTGAGGTTTAAATTTACAGGCAAACGCTGAAAGTCAATTAATTGGCCAGAGTGAGAAATGATGATATGCTGTTTTGGAAGGGCAAGAAATTAAAAATCATTATAAGCAATAAATGCCGAAAATGTCAACATTTTGTGCATACCAAGTACTAAACATAATAACGGTTACTATACGTATTACATATGACTACACCATAGGCACATCGAGTGAGCGGAAAAGGTGACAAATTCAAATGATTCTCAAAAATATATAATACACTTGGAAAATTTATATAACATAAATTATCTTCCTTAAATTATACTAGCAAAGAAATGTTTCACGAAAAAAAGAACTACAGCTGTTCTAATAAAAACAATATGATATTTACTCAATGACAGCAATTCATTAGTTTGACAAGTAAATACGTGAATTGTCTGGCAAATTGTCTTTTTATAACTTTTTGAAATATTTAATTTGTCCTGTTAAATTTCTTCAGAGATTGAATGCAGAAATTGGTAAAGAAATACACCTTTTCGATCTCAAATGTTGTGGAAACAATGTTTTTTTTTTATAAATCGTATTTATTCAAACGCGTCTAAATAATTTACATCTATATTTTTTATTGAAATTAAAAATATATAATATTTTTAAGTATTGCAATAAAAGTAGGACACTTTGTTATAATATTAGGGTAAATGGTATTTTTATTTAGCTGATTGAGTTGCATGCTACTTTATATTTCAAAGTAGTTGTGATATTTTATTATTATTATTATTACACATGACAAGAAATATACACAATTTGAGAAAAAACAACAGGTAATTTGATTTGGACATATAATTTTAATGGATCTGGGTTTGTTGCCTTTCATTTGTCGTATCCCCAGTAAACTAGGCTTTTGCCTGTATCTCACTGAGGATATTTAGCATGAAAAAATAAATCGATACTTCTTTCCGATTTTTGATAACACAAAAAACCCCGTTGCACGCTCTCATCAACCTGACAAACAGTGACACTCAACTACAACTGGAAACACCCTGCGAAACTCAACTCCTCGCTCCAGAAAGACCAAAAATATTCATCCCACAATATACTGCACACAATCATAAGAATAAAAATCAAAACAAAAAAAAGAAAAACACACAGAAACACAAACACAATAACAACCAAAATTAAAACAATAATAAGAGACCCACACTCACGAGCTCACATAAATCCTTTCCACTCGTCATTCATCCTGAAAGCCCAAGTACTCAAAATCCTGTCGCAATAACAACCACGCTCCGATCGACTGTCTAAATGGTTTTCCTACCTTTACTTTTATTGAAGTCGGCACGCCATTGTATGTAATGGGAGCCAAATAAGCATATTGCCTTTGGGCAAAAGAGGTTTTAACTCTAGGGATGGTGAACATTTCATTAGTTGCCATGCGTGTCATGTGTGTCTGCTGAGTTTGCATCTTCCCCTCCTCTCGATGGTAGTGCCAGAGAATGGATTTGAGATGTAAATTGGCTATGTTCAGGACCTGATACTCTCTGAAAAGCTCCGCCGTGGGATACCGAGCAGGAAGTTTATTGATTATTTTCACAATCAATGTTTGGGAAACCTGTAATATGTGTTTCTGGGTTAAGGTGCATCCCCCCCAAACTGATATACCGTAAGAAAGTGCTGACTGACATAAGGCGAAGTATATACTTTTAAGAATATTTTCACTGAGCACATTTCGAATCATACGGAATATGTATCCTAGTTTTCTGATTTTTGCGCTCAAAGTGTTAATATGGACCTCCCAACGAAGGAACTGGTCAACATAAACTCCAAGGTACTTTATACTATCAACCCTTTCCAAGGAAACACAACTACAGTCAGACATGGGTGAACAAGTGTGTAGTGTTATGTATTTATTTGTAGGTGCTTGAGTTCTTGTAGATATGCTAAATGTGATGTATTTAGTTTTTTGGGAATTTAGAGTCAATAAATTTGAGTCCATCCATTCTTTAACTACACGCAATTCTTCGTTAGCCTTTAAGAATACATCATCCCATGTTCGGCCCTCGAATAGAAGAACCGTGTCGTCCGCAAAAGTAATAATCTTACCCCTGAGAGAAAGATTACACAACTGATTGACATATATCAGGAACAATATAGGTCCCAGAACACTACCTTGAGGTACTCCGAATCTTACAAAAAGAGGCTCACCAAATACACTATCACCCAATTTGACTCTCTGAGTTCTATCAGACAAGTAAGAAGAGAACCAACTAGAAGAGCGCCCACATATGCCCACCTCCATCAATCTGGTAAGTAATATTCGGTGAGACACTATCAAAAGCCTTTGCAAGGTCCAAAAAAACTGCCAAACATGCCTTCTTATTATCCAAAGTGTTGGTAACGCTGTTTACTAGACTAAGCAAAGCAGTTTCAGTTCCCACATTCCTTTGGAAACCAAACTGATTAGGAGAGATAATGTTGTGCATATTGAAAAATTTCATCAGTCGGTCCTTCACTATTTTCTCAATAATTTTTGAAAGAATGCTCAGCAGAGATATGGGTCTATAATTTTTTAAGTCATCCATCGAGCCTCCCTTGTGTATTGGGACAATATGCGAACGTTTTAATGCAGTTGGGAAAGTTACACCTCTAAAACTCAAATTGATCACATGTTTCAGTGGTAGTGCTATAAATCTTTGAGTATGTTTTACCAGTGCAGATGTAATCTGATCAGGCCCCGGGGCGCTACTTGCCTTAAGTGTGTTAATAGTCGCTAGAACTTCTTTCTCCGACGTTGGCGTTAGATAAAATGTATATTCGGGTACTCTCAAAGAATGAAGAATAGCGTCATTCAATGACTGTTCGGTCGTTTTGTTCCTATTAAGTATGTTACGTGAGAGATTATTGCCTACATTGGCGAAATATTCGTTAATGCCACTACAAAGCTTTTGTGGTTCCTGTGTCAATGATACTTTTGTGCCATCAATGTTTAATGTAGAAGGGGCATTTCTCTCTCTCACTGTACCGGTGATGTCCCTGATAACACTCCAAATTATCTTTTGATCATTATTTGAGGCTTCAATCTTTGCTCTATAGTAACTTTCCTTTGCTTTTTGGATGAGTCTCTTGCATGTATTTCTGTATTGTTTGTAAAATGTTATTGAGTGTGGATCACTGCTTGTCTTGAGATCCCGGTGCAGACGATCTCTTTTGCGTATACAATAAATCAATCCATCAGTGATCCAAGGTTTGAGTTTTGTGTACCTTCTGCTTCTACTGTGTATTGTCTGTGTGGCTGAGTTGATATGGGAGTTATAAGCATTAATAAAGCTCTCCAGAGCTTCATTTACATTATGGGACTTGAGAGTGTCTTGCCAATTTTCCGAATCAAGGGAGTGCAAGAGCTCCGGTATACTCGTGATCCTTTTTCTCTTCATGCCCATCCCTATTTGTCTACCTGCACCCTCTGAAAACCCCAATATAATTGCGTAATGGTCAGTAATTGTTGTCAGTATATTGTTACTATATAAAAGTATCTTTAACAATACTGCCAATTAATCTCATATCGCACTACGTTGAAGTAATTTGCTGATGGCATATCCAATCCTTCCTCTCTGAAACAAATATTTACTAGATTTTTTGTTCTATACTTAAATATTTCTTTTCATTTCTAATCATTATATTTGTTAATATTTCAGAAACAAGAAGGCTATCCGGCTGCCGGGCCACCCGCTCCCGAATATGGACCTCCACCGAGCCACGAATACGGACCTCCTGCTTCAGGCGGTGATGGACCCTACTAAGCCACAAACCATTAACTTCATCAACCCAATTCATCGACACAATCACATTCAATCTGACCCACAATTGAATGCTTTTCATTCATTAGCCAAATTTCATAATAAGAAAATTAGATGTTTCAAAATTAAGAAAAATATCGAAATATGAAAGTAGTAATTACTTATTTGAATCATAATGTGTTAATAATATTATACTTCTGCTGGTAAACTATAGAATTAGAGAAATTAGCCAATACGACCTAACATTCGATAAGTTTGAACTTATTTTCATATGAAAAATACTTTCAATAAAAAAATACTTAACGACCATAAATAGACTTTCTTTAACTTATTCATGAATAATAAATGGTGAAACCTAAATTGATAAAACTGTCCATGAATTCAAACAGACGAGAAAAAAATAAACTCACGTAAAACAAAGTATGGATATTATTTTTTAAAAGAAAACATTTGAGTTATTTTTTAAATAAAAAAACGAAATTCATTCAAAGCAGAAGCCTTTGCACTGAAAATGAGACAGATAGATAGATAACCAAAGTATTTTGAAAAAATAAAGCATTATATATTTGTAAGTAGAAAAAAACAAAATTAATTTTAATTTTCTTTGTAACGATCTATTATTATTTTAAATCACGACTGTGGGGCACGTGATGAAATTAGTATTATTACATTTTTGAAAACAAAATACTCATCTTAAAATTAATTAATTAAATTTGATGTATTTCAAAAAAAATTAAATTGCACATAAAATCATTCAGTTTTGCTTTTATATTATCAAATAGTAAAATAGTGAAAAACAATGTATTATTATAAAAGTAAATAATTATGTATTTTACTAAATCTAATAACACGATGATTGAAAATGTGCTATATAAAAAATATTTATTGGATTTCATTGCACTAATTTTGCTTATGTGTGAAAATTGGGATAATTTAGTACAAAATGATGAAGACGGCGTTTGATCAAATAAACTTAATATATAGCCGTGATTATATTTATTAACTTTCATGTGTACATAAACATTTTATTTTTTATTTTATTATATTTTAGATTGCATCAAATTGATGCGGTCGCATTTTTTTATTTTTGTAATAAATGCTATTTTACAAAAACTTGTATTTTATTAATTAAAAACATTAGAAATATTTAGATATCACGGGCTCACCATTGGAAATATATAAGAATCTCAAGAACGTATATTATACGAAACAAGTATACAATCAGGACCCGACCCAAAAAACACATTTATTTGATTGAATATATCGAATTAACAAACTTCAGTTTAATATATACAGAAGCGAATTTAATAAAAAAATCTAATATGTGTGATAATATTAAGCAAATAAAATGCGTATTTAATTGTTAAATTACATTCTAAAAAAATCATCCCGTACGAGATTCCATGTTTTCTCGATTATATAAAAAAATGTTAATGTCTCTTGAGTCATTTTTGCATATTGTATACGTCCAAATGGTAACTTCTTGCTCAATTTTTTAGCTCAACTGTAAACGCAGCGATATAAATAAAACGTGCTGAGATCTGAAGGCTCCTTATTTTTGACATTTGGCGTAATTCCACGGATGATTTTAATGTAAACATTTCAACACTTGCTGTAACCTAAATGATGGTTTAACATATTTTTGTCCAATACACAAGGAAAATGGCAGCGCGCATTATATATGTTACTCTTACATTTCATATTTTCAGTTTTTGGATGAAATAAGTTATTACTATGTTCAAAATCAAAGTAACCGAACTTATGTTACCATAAAAGGTAAGCGTTCGTACTATTGTATTACGCTTGCCGTGTACAGTCAGTACGATACAACCTGGCGGATGCATTACCTTTAATTGTTTCCAACCACCTACAAAGGTGTTAAGATCAGACTGGAACCATTGTTTTAATTGTTTTAATACCAGCAAGAAAAGAGCCCGCAACCTCAGAGTAAAAGACAGGCATATTACAAACTTGGCTATGGAGGTTGTCTATTTATTTGTTTTCATTCATGGAAAGTACTATTCTCAGGGGTTAAAGTTAAAGGGGAAAATAATATTTTCTGTACGTACTTTCAATAAAATACTTGCTTAAAAGGTTGTTAATGTCTCAAAAAAAAAAAAACAAAATTTATATATTTATAAGGGTTATTTAAATTTACAGAAAACCTTTGAAAACGCTTGCTTGTAAAATCGCTTGCTCTGAGATAGTCTAGTTTGCGCTTTGCCTAGCGATATATCTATCATTTTGAATTAATTGTTTAGATTATTCAAATATGTTGTAATAAATAATTATTTCTTCATCACAAATAATGGTGAACAACTCACAAACTTATCTAATAATTTGAAAAGCAAAATGCACACTGACATTGAAATAATTTTGAAAACTGTGATGATTCTGTTTAAAATACGAGTATAACTGAAAACATATTTCACTGTACAAAATATTTATTTTCTGTCAGTATATCGAAATATATAGGAGATAGTCTTGATACTGCTCGTTGGAGTTCTAAGGTTTACTATTATTGTGTAAAAATCTTATCCTTCCAGGTTAAATATATTGTAATAAACAGCATTTAGACATACAATTTTACGGATGATTACAAAAAAATAACATATTTCCCAAAATAGATCACAAATCTATGAGAATGTTGTCAAACTATTTATTTAAATGTTATTCGTCATCAAATAATGTGTTTATTTAAACAAGTTTATTAAAAAAAAAAGTATTATCCATAATTGTAAAATTACCCAAATGATGGTTATGATGTTCTACCAGGAAGGGTTTGATTTCGTTTCTAAAACTCAAATAAGTGATATCCTTGTATTTTATATAGATTTTTTTACCTTCGCTATTGAAGTTTTTCTAGTCAACTATGTAATATATCAAATGTTACTTTAGGAAAGCAGGGTATTCAACTGAAAATATTTTTGGGGGTATGTTGGCAACAAACTTTTATGTAAACTATTAGAACTATCTATACTTTTTTAAAAACTAATGAGTCAGTGGTTATTTTGCATATTAGGTCGTTCTTTTTGTGAAATTTGATATTTATACAAACTCGAAAATAAGTTGTGAACAATATAAAATAGACAAACATTGAATAAAAATATCTTTACTTTAAAGCAATGAAATTAGCTCCTGGCATTTTGAATAATTAATATCAAGGAACTCTATGATCGTGAATGAGTTAAAATAAAATTACCCACCCTTCAACACGTTCATATTTTGGTATTATGGCGAAGGGTTGAAAACTTTTTGAGAATATTAATTTGTCAAACTAATATAAATTAAAATATTGACGGAAATGTGGCTGCAAAAATAACTCGATATTTAGTGACACGTGACGCGCGTAAATACAGCGGAATCCCGAGCAGCTGGCTAAACAAATCGAGCAGTCGCGCGCTACCCTCGGGTGCGGTTATCTGTCATTTTCTTTCGTTTAGTCTCGGTTTGATTGCGTTCGTGGGGTTTCAATATCGCTTCGTCTCTGATTATTATACGTCAGATCGTATTTTACAAGTGTTAACGTCAAGTATCGTGAGTTATATCCAGACGAAAGTTTTTATTTTACCGGCCTTTTGAGTTTTAGCAACCCGGCGAAACAAAAATGTCGATCAAAATATCGGCCAATGTGTCGGAAGGAGACAAACATACAAATGACGTTATGACTCTGGCATATTATGATGGCAAACTCTACAGCGGAGCTGACGATGGGAAAATAAAAGTAAGACTACATGAAATCCTAGAAAATAATAGCATTGTGGTTATATCAAAATTGATATTTTATCATAGGTTAGGTTCATTTCGATTCCAAAATGTTTAATTCAAATACCCTTGACATTTAAAACGTATCAAGTATCGACAAACTTTGTGTTTAAATCTCATTTAATCAATTTTATAAAAAAATGTAAATATGTTTTTATTTTTAAAGTTAGAAATGATGTTTCAAAATGAATCCTGAACTATTGCCAAATTTAATGTGTCTAAGAATCATGAATGGTTGACGTAATTCAAATACTGTATTTCCTAATTATCTGCCTCACTAAAATTGAACTAAAAGTTTTGCATTTGATTGCATTTTTTTTACCCATTTCGAATAATAATTATAATCCCGTGTATTCCAGAATGACATAATCTAGATGAGAGATTGACAGTTTTGTTAAAGCTACTATTAGATAGAACTGTTACAGCAACTTTCAATGTACATATCAATAGTGTGCTACTTAAGTAGCTATGTAGAAGGTAGCATGGAGCAATTCAACAGCTACTTTTTGGAGGAATGCGCTATTTTAGAATTGTCAGTCAAATAGATTCAAGTCCCTAGTCTGTGTTATCTCTTTCAATTCATTCAACATTTTATTCAATTTGCGCACTCATCTATTATTTAAATTCAGGTCAATTAACTCTTAAATCATGATATAAATGCAGTATTTCTGCTTTTATATTTCACCCTCAAGGTTGTGTTTATTTAAGATGAATATTTTTATCATTCAACTGAACTAACTAAGAATTTATTATGTTATTTGTTTTAAACCTTCAACCCAATACAGATCTTCAACCGATAATCTAAAAGAAACACATGGAATTAGACAATCTACTTACTCAAATGTTTACATTGTCGTCACAATCAAAATATTCCTAACAATGCAATTCAAATGTCATTCTTCTTCATAAAAAAGACCTCAAAACCACCATACAATTTGTTTGCTGTAGTTGATTTACAAAATCTAAACCAAAATTAATTTACCTGCCCCTCACTCAGCACTGAAGATGACCCTTACAATAAAAACGTTTTCAATATCCACCACAGGAAAACATTGACAAAATATGTGAGATGATAATGAGTGATTAAAGATTAGAAGTTACCCCCTGCTTATTTCATATGAGCACACCATTGTTGTTGATGAATTGGGGTTTTCTAAGATGTCTGTGAGATGAGTGCCAAAGTTTTTAATAGTCAAACACAAGTGTACTTGTCTAACTCTTTTGAGTGAATGTTTAGCCCTCTATGAAGTGGATCCTCAAGAGTTTTTCAATTTATTTATATCTATGGATGAAACCTGAGTTGTAATACTCTAAAATCCAAACAGTTGACACAGTAGAAAAGTTTTTTGGAATGTTAAGAAGTTCAGCATGACATAACCTAGCATAAAATGCAAAATAATAAAAGGACAATTCATAAAGTGCCGTTTAGTCAACAAACTCTCTTTAAGGGCGCTCTAACTCATGATTCGAACCCACTTGTAATTTTTGATAAGACCTCCCAAAAAGGATTATCTTAAAGTGCTTCCTAAAGCTGCACACGCCACCCATATCTCTTACACTAGGAGGCAGACCATTCCACGCCACAGGACCAGCAACAGCAAAAGCTCTATCATTATACCTTTGTTATGATGAAAACAACAATTTGATTATTGATAATGAATAAAAATAACTATATGATGAATCAGAAATTAATTTATAAAATATATCCGTATATAATATATTTTATAAATAGAAGTTGTGTTTTGAACTATTCTGAAAAGTTTTAACATCATTCAAACAAAAATGTTAGTTTAGGAATGGAAGATTTTGAATTCAAATGTTGCTTGTGAGCTAAAGAGAATTTTTTCATCAGAAATCATTATGTGGGAAGACTGAACTTTCCAATTTTAGTGACAAATAATGTCTAATGTGAGTATCATTGGATATGGTTTCTATATTTATGTCAAACAATAGTTTATTAATCTACTTAATTGTTGATTAGTATTATAAAGCCTCAGCTATCTTAACTTTGTGGTGAAGTTGATTAGTGAATAGATTTGATAAATAAATGTTTAAAACGAAATTCTATTTTCATATTATTTTTAATTTTCTAACCACCTTATAGAAAAAAGCCATAGTTTCAATTGCACAAATAATTTTAAAGTACTTCACAATTGTTGGATGAAAAAAAAGAGAGGTCAAAAAAAATTTAAAGCAAAAGGGGGTGAACCAAAAAAAAATAAACTAATTGATTTCAAAACAAATCTTCTTCAAAATCTTCAACACGGAAAACTCCCACCTCACATATTTCTCTCTTTTTTTCATCACTTGCTCAATGCTGAGCGTCATGGTCCTTTCCTATATCTGGAATTTGGTGTACCGTTTGTCTCTATTCTTCTTGGTCCTGGACCATGTTGAATGCATATTATAAAAAGAATCCTGTTAAGTCTATTATTTGGTCTAACCATATTTTAAGAGACCTTCCTTTTTTTGTTCATTTTCCCTGTGATCACCAGCTTATCAAGACTCATGTTTTTTTTGTTAACATGCCCAAAGTATGTTAGAATTCTTTTCTTGGATCTTTTGAAAAATTTTCATAAATCTCTAATTCTTGGGGGATAAAAGAGAGTGTGATGGTGGAATTAAAAAAAATATGATTAAATTTAATTAATCTCTAAAGTAATGCCACATTAGCATTCTTGCTTTAGTGCTACAATAAGTGAAAAGGTTCATGTTTGATTTTAAATAGTAGTGCAGATAAGTTGCTGAAGTATTTTTTTAATAATTTCAGTAATCATACAATCTATGAGGAAGAGATAAATACTTGGCTATAAAAACCAACCTTTCATATAATTAATTCTGTAACTTTGCAAAACCATATGATAACAATTCTGGTTCAATAACATTTATAAAGTAACTGATAAGACAGCACTCAATGAGTTTGATGTATCATAGAGGTCACTTGATTAAATTGTTATATTTAATGCGCCTACATAACAATGTTTTATTCTTTCTTAATTAACTCGACTCAATTTCACATCAAATATCCTTTATAAAAATGGGATGACTATTTTTTTTCTTTCATTTAAGATTTTTAAAGATATTTTCTTTGAAGTTACGGACTATGAAAACAATTTTAGATTAACATTATTGACCCAATTAAAAAACACTCATAATGCATCATTTTCATTTGAATATTATAAAATACATACATCATACCAAAATTAAGTTGTAATTTGAGGTGTACAGTCGCACGGTAATGCGCTGGACTTGTGTGCGGAAGGTCACTGGTTCAAACCCCGGGCTGTGCTACTCCCCTCAAATGATGCAGGCATTTTTCCGCCTAGTATTTGAAGGTATAAGAATACCTATTTTTACAAGACATATTGTATAAGTGTATGACTGGTCATATCTATTCTTTATAAAAAAATACTCATTCAATATTACTTGAAATTTGCATTGAAGCATAAAACAACTACATAAAATACTGAACAAGATAAATATAATATAATTAAAACTTATACAATATGGCTCATGCACTTATATGCATACACTTATACACATGACTTGTAAAAATAGGTATATCAGAGTTAAAAAAATACTAAAATAATTAATAAAAATTATCATAATATCCTTTTAAAAAACATACTGTTATTTTCTATTAACTTTATTTTGCTTAAATATGATTTGGTTTAATTAAATTCTAAATATTGTTTTATTTAAATATAATTATTTTTCTAAATATGTATATACGAGTATTTCTTTCTATGATAAACATACCTTTGTAAATTATATCATAAATATATATATTTTTTTTATTGAACTGATCTCTCAAACATAATATTTTAAGAAACAGTATTTTGTTTCCAATCATCCAAGAACCTAACACATGTAAGATGTCTTCAGTAGCTAACTCTGAAAAAGACTTGTTTAAAAGGAGATCTGAAAAAAGAAAACTGGATCAATTTCACTCAACACGTCGTTGAAGAAATAGCCAATTTAGATACAAACTAAAAGTTTACTGCATTTTTGCAACTGTTCAAAAAAATCTCGAGGAAGAAGGATGCAAGAGGATGCTGCGTGAATAACATCCCTGGTCTTAGATCTGTAAACCAAAGTTTTCTAGATAAATACACTACCCTATTTCACTTCTCTGCTACAATGGAGAAATAAAAAAAATCATCTACCACAAGGAAGTGTGCTCGCTCCCAGATTATACAATATCTGTCGAATGACCAACCAAGGTTCCCGAATATGAAGCAATACATACATGCTGACTATATTGGCATGGCGGCTTAGGGAAAGAGTTTCGAGAAAGTCGAAAGCGAACTCACATAATCTTTGGATAAAATAACTTGGTATTACAAGAAATATCAGCTGAATCCGAAGCCTGCGAAAACCCAAGTTTGCATATATCATCTCCGCAATCGCGATGCAAAACAAAAACTGAATATTGTGTGGAGGGGAGTTCAGTTGGAACATATTGAAGCCCGTCGATATCTGGGAGTATTAGACCCATACCCAAACAACACTGCATCACAACAAAAAATAAAGTCAGTGCTAGAAATAACATCCTTGGAAAACTCACTGGGACATCATGGGTAGCACAATCACTCACATCAAAGAGTGTCAGCTCTAGCACTTTGCTCTTCAACAGCAGAATATGCAGCTCCAGTTTGGAGTGGCTCCACACATGCTAGACAGGTTGACATCACTATGAACGAAACCGGGAGGATAATAATAACAGGATGCTCAAAAGTAACGCCAGTGGAGAAAATATCCCAATTGATCGGTATCGTTCCATCTGAGATCCGTAGAAGTGTTGCAGCTGACATAGAAAGAACCAAAGTCCAGGACCCAAAACAGCCCTTATTTGGTCACCAGCCAGCAATATCGAAATTGAAATCCAGGAATATTTTTATGAATAGAGCGCAAGATAATCAGATAAAACATGGTATATTTACTAAAAAATTTATATAGGTTTTAAAACATTCTCCATTATTGATCTAAGCATATGAATGAGCACCTGTTATTCCGTTTTTAAGGTAATAAATACTTCAGACAATTTAAGTAATAACTCTTGATACTAAATTTTGTTTCTTTTCTAGATATGGGATAATGACTTGAAACTCATCAAAGAAATCTCAGCACACCCAGTTAATGTATACAGCTTGGCTGTTGCTCCTCCTAGTTCAGAAACAGGAAAGGCAACTCTTTACTCTTCATCCAATGACGGCACGATCAAGGCATGGTGCGCTGAAACAGGGGACTTCAGAAAAGATCTGATAAACTATGAAAATGAAGTGGAGTGTCTCTATGTTTACAAAGGCACTTTGTATGCTGGAGATGACAAAGGAAGTGTAAGTATTAAATATATTATTCCCTATCAAAATCTCTATGAGATGGTAAACAAAGTGTAAGTATTAAATATTTTATTCCCTATTAAAATCTCTATAATAAGATCCTTAACCATCATTGGTTGGCATCCGTGGCCTAGTTGATAACAATCTTGTCTTCCAACTCGGGGGTTATGGGTTCAATTCCCGTTGGAACCTAGATCTTTTGAAAAAAGGTTCCAGTTTGGTTTTCACTTAAACTGGTTGGTTGGAAGAGATTAATTACTACATGGCAATGAACCCGTCCGATTATACTGTAAACTACAAAAATGTACTACAATACAACAAAAAACCGAGTCTTTTTTAATATCATGATATTTACCAAAGGAACAGACTTGCTCAATAGATGTAGAATAATATGAATAGAACTTTTATTGTACTAATAAATTAATACTTTTATGAAAGGAGAAAAATACCAAATCATTGAAAGAATACAATGTCTGTTGAGGGACTCTAACCTGGATCTCGTTTACTTCCCACAAGTGGATATGTTGACAACACGGCCTTCATGGACCACAGCGAACCACACCCATCATCAAATACCTCAAAATCTGCATCTGTCCCATTTTATCTTGTTTTTCTTATAAAAATGAAATTACTACCAGAATTTATGAATTTTAAGCAACCATTCTTTATCTTCAGATAAAATCTAAATGAAAATATACTTTGTTATAATTTATTAACATACACTTACTTGTCTGAAATTTAAATCAACTAAAAATTAAACAATTCTCAATGAAACTCATTTCTTCTTCTTCTTGAATAATGGCCGTGAACTCCTATATTTTCTTAAATTATGACCGTGAATTCCTATATATGAAATAGTATACACCAGTATCAAGTGATGACTTATTTTGTTAATGAAATTTTAAATTAGAATGAAAATCTGGTTTGAACATAACTCATTTATTTGTTTATTATTTATTATATTTTTTTATATTCATATAACATCAAATTTGGCAAAAATTGTTTATCTGGAAAATATCCCTCTATTTTAAACACAACTAGAAAAAAAAAAAAATATTTCTTTAAAAAACCGTCCTAAAGGTACCTACCGATAGAATACAAAAGATATGGTAAAAGTTCGACAACCGTAACACAACTGATGGCCAAAAAGGACTATGGAAAAAAACAACATTTTCGTTCGGTACCCCTAATATTAGGTTGTCCGGACGAAAATGACGTATTTTGCTTGGTTATTTTTGACCGCCAGTTGTGTTCCAGTCTTTGCTCCTACAAGATGGAGAGTTATATACCTGACAAACAATTTATACAAAATTGAATGTTGTACGAATACTGCCGAAAAAATAATGCAACAACTGCAACTTAAAACATTTGCGACACATCGGCAATGCCAAAGGTGGTTTAAACAATTTAAAAGTGGTGATTTTAATCTAAAAAACAATCCTCAAAGTGAAAGATTAGTGAAAGTGGATGATGACATATTGCGTACAGAAATGGAATCAAATCCAACACTGACTATACAACAATTAGCTGACAAGCTTGGATTCTCAAAATCTAATGTGCAAGAACATCTGAAACAAATCGGCAAGATTAAGATTGTAAAGCAGGACATATAGATACCGCACGATCTAACGGATGAAACCAAAGCGGTACGCAAGCACATATGTGAAGATTTAATTGAAAAAGAGACGAACACTCCGTTTTTACACCATTTAGTGACCGGAGACGAAAAGTGGGTGCTATATTCAAACCAACGACATAAACGCCGATGGATTTTAAAAGGGCAGGTAGCAAAACCGACCCCTCGACTGGGTCTAACTGTAAAAAAAGTGCTTTTGAGTGGATGCAAAAGGCATAATTTATCACAAAGTCCTTCCTTACGGTAAAACAATTACGAGTGAAGTATACTGGCCCCAACTCGAAAATTTGAATGCACCAATATGGGACCTGGTTTTTTAAATCGATATTCAAATTTATTGCTGAAATGACTGAAAAAAGATGATTGAAAAAAAGATGACTGAAAATAAAATAAAGGAGCTTGGATGGAAAACTATTCTTCACCCCCAATATAGTCCCGATTTGGCTCCTTCAGATTATCATTTATTTAGATCTATGCAGCACTATTTAGCTGGAATTTTTTTTTCGCAAAAAGGCATCGTGTAAAAAGGCATCAAGGAATATTTTGCATCCAAATATACTAAATTTTATTCTGACGGTATTAAAAATATGTTAAATAGATGGAAGAAGGTTGTGTCTACGAAAGGAGAATATATTGTATCGATGTAATAAGAAAATTAAAAAAAAAATCCGATCTAACTTTCATTTAAAAAACGACATTTTCATCCGGATAACCTATTATATGAATGGAATGCTTAAATTTGTATGTTTTTATTTTAGAACCATTGACAAAACAAAATTATGAATTCAGAAAACTATAAAATCAGAAGGTACTTACGAGATAACCAAGAAAATATATTTAGACATTCTATGTTTTAGGTTGGTGTCTTTGTGGATGATAAGCTTAAATTAATATTTAATTTACTAGAGGAAATTAAGGATCTTGTTGTGCAAGATAATTTGATGTACACTGTGAGAGATTTAGATCTTGTTATTACAGAATTTATGTCAGGTAAAATATTATATTATTATATTTTTCATTTCAAATAATATTTTTCTGTTATAAAAACATTTAATGAATTAACAAATAATAAATGATTTCATTAGTATCTATATATATACTAAAAATAAAATAAAATAATTATAAATCCTTTTTCCTACTTATAAAATATTTGGTCAAAATCTCAACTGTGAAAAGAAAATGGTTTCTGAATGATATCTTAACATGATTAGTCCTGAAAATATGTAAATAGTCTATATGTGTTCATAGAAACTTGTGCTGGGTGTTCTAAAATGCCCATCGCCGACCTATTCCGAATTTCTTTGGATGGATTAAAAAACAAGTGAGCCTGAAGGGACCTAACAGTACTGATAGGGTTTGTAAGAGTTCTTAAAATCAAATCTTTTGTTATCTAAAATGAATAACAAATTTGCAGAAAGTGTACTTTTTTGAAGCTCTAGAAAAGTTCATCACTGGGATTCGTCACCCGCTCAAATTGAAACAAGATAATCTTGGTTTAGTAAAGACAATCTCCATGGCCTATTAGATAAAATGCCTGTCTTTCACCCAGGTTGAATAACTAATAAAACACATTTTGATTGAAGCTTGACGATTTATTTATACGAAGAGAAAAATTACAGAACTTTTGCATTTGTTGTACCTATTCAAAATTACTCTCGTTGGATCAATTTTCCATTGTTACTCTTGTCGCTCTTACAGTTCTAGCTGTTTCAATTGTCGATGTTGATGGCATAAAGAATTGATTTGCTGCTTGACTGTTCTTTTCCATTCCTCTAGAATAACTATTTTACTTTTAAATTTTCAAACAGAATAAATAACATTAAAATGAATTCATATAAATGGTAGAATGACTGAATGTAACACTATTAAATATTAATATCATATTTTTGTATTACAGAAGAGAGTACACGATATATGACTAGACAAACCCTAGTTGGAAAGTCACCCATCACTTTAGCAGGAGATAAACTGTGCTTTGCCAGTAGATGTGGAAAGAAAATACTTTGCCATCATAATAGTAAAGAGGATAAATTCAAATTGCTATTCGAAGTAGAGGTAAGATATTTATTTTTGTATATGGCAATTTGAACCTTAATTTCAAAAGAAATGTAAAATAAAGTGATTTACCCCTAACTGCATGAAGTATTATATCTGACGAATATTTCAAAATTTCTGATATTATAAATAAATTTTCAACCTTAATGCTTATATTGGGATATTGACAAAATAATTCCCCATCCAGGATGATTTACAGTAGAATATCGAAATTTTATTTATTTATTATGAGGACGTCACTCAGTAAGGAAGAAGGAACTCCTCCAGTGGTGACATACCTGAGTATGAAAAGAATAGTAGCGACCACAGACTCTGGGTCCAATGTTACAGGAGGAGATAATCGATAATGGCATTTGTACCATTAAAAAGCTCTTACAAAATTAAAGTAAAATCAGTGACTCTTGAAGAATAAAGACTGAATATGTCATGGTATGTTACTTTCAAACTTTAAAGTGTACTTTTGTTCTAAAAAGAGTGATAATTTCGGTCCGTTTCCAAAAGATGGCTCTGGCTGTTATGAATGGTTCATAGTGACAGCCGATTTTGGCGGTTTCAGAGAGGTTAGACATCTGCCAATAATATTCAGTTTATATCGCTTTGAGTTTCATGCAAAAACCTTGTTTTCTACAGTGTTGAAAATGTCGAATTTTGTGTTAACCAAGCAGCATTTGCGGGAGGTTTTAATTTTCTGCTTTAATTGGAAGAAAAGTGCAGCTGAAGCCCATCGAATGCTTGTCGAAGTTTATGGTGACGCTGCTCCAACTGATAAATCATATAGGGAATGGTTTCGACGTTTCAAGGATGGAGATTTCAGCGTTGAAGACAAGCCTCGCTCTGGACAGCCAAAAAAATTCGAGGACAAAGAATTAGAGGCATTACTCGAAGAAGATCAGAGTCAAACGCAAGAGGAGCTTGCAGAATCATTGGGGGTGACTCAACAAGCCGTTTCCGTATGATTGAGAGCCATGGGAATGATTCAAAAACAAGGAAATTGGGTGCCTTATGAACTGAAACAGAGAGACGTTGAAAGGTGATTTTTCACTTGCGAGCAGCTGATTCAAAGGCAACAAAGAAAAGGTTTTTTGCATCGGATTGTAACTGGAGATGAGAAGTGGATATTCTATGACAACCCCAAGAAGAAAAAATACTACGCTAAGCCCGGTCAATCGTTGCCATCGACCTCAACATCAACACCAAAACCGAACATACATGGTTCGAAGATCATGCTCTGTATCTGGTGGGACCAAAGGGGTGTTGTTTACTATGAGGTGCTGAAACCTGGCGATTCCATTACGGGCGATCGGTATCGGCTACAATTAATTAGTTTGAGCTGTGCATTGCGAGAAAAACGGCCGGAATACGAGCAAAGACATGATAAAGTTATTCTTCTTCATGACAACGCTCGGCCTCATGTCGCAAAAGTCGTAAAAAAATATTTGGAAACGCTCAAATGGGATGTTTTACCGCACCCGCCGTATTCCCCGGACATTGCTCCTTCTGATTACTGGTTGTTCCGAAGGATGCAGCACGATTTAGCAGGTCACCGGTTCACTTCTTTCGTAGAAACCGAAAATTGGCTCCAAACTTGGATCGCCTCAAAAGACGAGTCGTTTTTTCGAGATGGAATTCGAAAATTGCCTGAGAGATGGGAAAAAGTAGTAGCCAGCGATGGACAATACTTTAATTGATCTGTTCATTCATTTTGTTTAGAAATAAATGCATTATTGAACACAAAAAAATGGACCAAACTAATTTGTACACCCAATTTAATATTTCTGTATATTAATATGACAAAATAATATTTGAATGCATGTTCATATCTATGGACACTGTTTTCTCTGTTATTGCAATAGAGTTCCATATAGTATATGGCCTTGTCATAGTTTTATTACTGCATGGTGTCCTATATACGAGGGTAGATCAAATATAAATGATACTTTTTTGTTTTAATTTTTTTATTTGCAGAAAGAAAAAGACCAACTTCAAGTAATTTTTCTACATAATCTCCTGCATTAGAAATGCATTTTTCCCAGCGGATTGGTGTTTTTTTTTTCCCGTAATCGTAAGAAGAAGTGGGTTGTGTCAGCAGCTAGTTGCGCACAAACCCCCTCTACTCCATTGTCATTGTTGAATCGTTGGCCTCCCAGAGCTTCTTTCAGTGGCCCAAAGAGATAAAAGTCACAGGGCGGTAGATTAGGGCTATAGGGAGAGTGTTCCTGTCGTATCCAACTTATTTCCTCCAATTGTTCACATGTTACAGCTGCAGTATGGGGCCTCGCATTGTCATGGAGAAGAATCACTTCTCGTATCAGTTGGTCACTTTTTTGATATCGATAAGCAAGTTTAACTTCACCCAAAAGCTCGCAGTAGTATGCCGCATTGATGGTGCGACAATCGTACAAAAAATCAATATGCAAAATGCCGCGCCGGTCCCAAAAAACGGTCGCAAGCACCTTATCAGCTGACAGCCGAGTCTTGGCTTTCACAGGGACTGTCTCATCCTTCTTTCTCCACTCCATGCTGGCTTGTTTCGACTCGGGCGTGTAATGATGAACGCAATTTTCATCGCAGGTAACGATGCGACTCAAAAATGCGTTCCCTTCTTGTGCAAACCGTGCCAAAAGCCGCTCACCAGGCTTTGACAGTGTTTGATCCCCGAACTGTGCCGTCAGTCTCCGCAGAATTTCGGTCGGTTTTACATCCTCATGAGCGAGAAACTTGATAATTATGTGTTGCGCAATCGATAGATGCACCTCTTTCTCAGACATCGTGTGTCATACTAATGACGGAATCTGCTGAAGCCGGCTGACTGCTCTCCTCACTCCTGATATTCCCACCCAACACTCCTCGAGGTGGCCGCGTGCTCCGTTTAAAATTACGCGCTCTAAAACAAGTCTCGTTTATATTTGATCCACCCTCGTATGTATGGACAAATTTTATCTTATAAATTATATAAAAAGTTTAAGACTTTGAACTTTTACTTTATTTTCTCTGCATTCTCTTTCCAATATCAAAACGTCGTTATTCGACG
Organism: Odontocerum albicorne; assembly: GCA_949825065.1. Lineage (NCBI taxonomy): Eukaryota > Metazoa > Arthropoda > Insecta > Trichoptera > Odontoceridae > Odontocerum > Odontocerum albicorne. The sequence goes on from OX463840.1 coordinate 28,553,306, forward strand.
ACCTCTGTGGCCTGGTGGTAAGACAGTTGTCTGCCGATCCGGAGGTTGCGGGTTCGATCCCCGCTGGAACCCAGATATTTTAAAATAGGATTCCAGTCTGGTTAACACTTAGGGCGTATAAAAACATCTTTCTGGTTGGTTGGAAGAGATTGCCACATGGCAATAAACTCGCCAGGTTAAAAAAAAACTTTTTTTTCTAATCCAACCAGTAAGAGGTTAATTATAAATAATTTCCTGTTTTTAATGGTGAAATTTTTTTTTTGTTATTTACAGGCACATAACATGATCATAAACACTTTAGCATCTCAAAGTAATTCTGATGGAACTGTCACTTTGATTAGTGGCGGGTGGGATAAAATTATTAAAGTATGGAACATAGATGCTTCTGGAAAAATAGAATTGAAGTCTTCTTGTGATATTGAACAGTGTATCAATAAAATCTGCTTAGGAAAAGAAGGCCAGGCATTTGTTGCTGCCTGTGATGGATATTTGAGTAGGATTGAGCTATAAAAAGTCTTTTTTTACCATGTATCTATTTTAACTTTGTATCTTTTTTGACAATTTTGCTAATTCTACTAGAAAAAGAATTTTCAAAGCGATATTATTTTTACACATGAGTTCAACATTTTGTGGATTTACATCAAGATAAAAATGATTTTTTTTTTCATATGTAATCATTTTACAAAACTAATGTTTGTACCTTATGTTATTTTCTCTTCCAAATGTTTATAACTAATGCTAATAATTTTTAATATTATACAAATGTATATGTATATTGTTTCAGCTAAAATATTGTTCGTATTGAAAAAAACATATTTAAAGACTTAAAAGTTGGTGTAAAATTATTTTCTTCCTGATATTTTATATCAAACATTTCTTTTATTATTGTTACATGTAATGTAATATCCTATTAAAAATATATTTCGAGTAAAGGTGCATTGAAAAAAAAATTTGTATAATATTATGAAACTATAGAAACTTTACTTCAATTGGATGTAAATACTATGTTATTATTAATTCTATTAGTACAAAATTTTTTAGGCAATATAGTAAATAAAAAATTTCAACCAACTACCTAAAATGTATGGTTTCATCGTAAGCAATTTTCTAAATGACATATTTAATTCTAACCAAATCTACCTGTTGAATAGATTACCAAAAATTAGAACTTATGTGATCCAATTTGAAATGATTACGAATCTCTGTCCTAAACTTGCCAAAACCTGAATGTTTTGTCATTTCTTAATTATATTTTTTCCTATTTTATTTAATTAATAAATAATATTATGTATATTTTTGAAACATTTTAATTTATTTTGACTTTTTCTCAGTAGTATTTTAAGGTTCTTTTTCCAAATATTTTTATCTCTTACAAGCAATAAACAAACTAATTATTGGAATTTAAATTATTTTTAAAACATTTTATTTCTAAATAATAAATTTTAACGCATCATCGAACTGTAGATTGTCAAATTTATTATAAAAAGAGCAATACGAAAAAAATAATATACTCTTACAAATATACCTACAGATTATTGAGTCCTCAGGAGAAGTATAGCTGTCAAATAATTGAATACAATCAATAAATAAAAATTCTTCCATGTATTTTCCATGAAACTTCCACGTGTAGTTAAGAAAGCCCTTACGAGCCGAAAAGATTGTCTTAAGTGTTACATATAATAAAATTAAAATCAGTGTCTAAATATTGTTGCATGAAACAAAATAAAAATATAGAGCATTATATAGGGTTGATGCAAAAGTTATGACCGTTTTTTATGATCCCAGGTAAAAAAATTCCCAGGTAAGAAATGATGAATAGTATCTTCTTTTAAATGATTCCATTGTATAAAGGATGATTTCCCTCTACTTTCTATTCAGTTTTGGCCTGGCCAGAGTACAGTGAAGAGCCCTTGTATTTTTTCAAAATGTCGGTCGATAAAGTGCATTTACGTCATTGTTTACTTTATGAATTCCGTAAAGACAATACCGCGAGTGTGGCTACCAAAAACATTTGCGAAGTGTATGGAGCAGATGTCATCAAAGTTCGACAGGTACGAAGATGGTTTGCAAAATTCCGATCTGGGGATTTTTCACTAATTGATAAACCACGTACCGGGCGGCCATTGAAGTCTGATGACGACAAGTTAAAAGTCATAATTGACACCAATCCACGTCTAACCACCAGGGAGATCGCGTCGATGATGGGAGTCAACCAAACAACCGTATTATGACATTTGAAGCGTATGGGGATGGTTTCGCGGTATGACGTTTGGATACCTCATCAATTGTCGGCTGCCAATTTATTGGATCGTGTTTCAACGTGCGTTGCTTTGAGTGCGAGACAAAAACATGAACCTTTTTTGCATCCACCGTATTCTCCAGATCTTGCTCCTTCCGATTTTCATTTATTCCGATCACTGCAAAAATTTTTAAATGATAAAAAATTTGATACAATAGAGCAGGTAAAAACATCCCTTACTACATTTTTCGCATCAAAATCCACGGAGTTTTACACTAATGGTATTAATAAGTTGATAGAAAGATGGGAGAAGGTTATAAGAACTGATGGAAATTATATAATTGATTAAATAAATAATACAAATCTAAAAAAAAAATGTTTAATTGTATATGTAAAAAACGGTCATAACTTTTGCATCAACCCATTATTTTGCCCCAATGTCATGAACATTTTTGCAATCAAAACAATCACTACACTCTAGTTTATTTTAAGAATAAGATACTTTCTATCTTTGGAGGTGGATTGAAAGGAACCTATGAGATCAACTTGGTGTTTATTATCTTGTTCAATTTATAATAAAGGGATGGAATAAAATATCATAACACATCAATCAATAAGTCCCGGGACTAACCAACAGATGGCGCCTCTAATAACAAATCCATGCCATTCTCAGTTAGTACCAATCTTTAGAAGTTATCGATGATTCAGAGCGCTGTTTATCACTGTTTACGCGAAATAAACAGGAGTTTTTGCATCGGTATGTGACAATGGATGAAACTTAGATCCACCACTATAATCCGGAATCAAATCTGCAAAGTCAGCTGAGTGGAGAGCAGCCGGTGAAAGTCATCCGAAGCGACCAAAAACTCAACAGTCGGCCGGGAAGGTTATGGCCTCCGTATTTTTGGATGTGCATGTTATAATATTCATCGATCACCTTGGAAAGGGAAAAACCATCAATAGCGAATATTACATAGCGTTATTGGAGCGTTTGAAATAAAAAAAAACGGCCCCCATATAAAGAAGAAAAAAGTTCTATTTGAACAATGCACCGTATCACAAGTCGATGGTAACGATGGCCAAATTGCATGAGTTGAACTTCGAATTGCTTCCACACCCACCGTATTCTCCAGATTTGCCCCCCAGCGACTATTGGCTGTTCACACACCTCAAAAAGATGCTATAGGGAAAGAGATTTGGCTCCAATGAAGAAGTGATTGCCGAAACGAACGCGTATTTTGAAACCAAAGATAAATTGTTCTACACGGCTGGCATAGAAAAATTAAGAAAGCGTTGGAATGAATATATCACTCTTGATGGAGACTATGTTGATGAATAAAGAAGAATTTTGGCAAACAAATGTTGTTTTAGTAGTTAGTCCCGGGACTTATTGATCGATGTGTTCCATAGCACAATGTAGGGCTTGATAGTGTGCAATTGTTTTATTCTTAACATAACTAGTGTATAGTGTGGTGTATCTGGAGTCCCTAGTGCGCTGGTTTATTGCCCATTGAGGACTTGATAAATTGAACACTCATTTTACACCATTCTCCAGTGTTATGATAAGGAGATTCACAGTTTTAGTCTAACGTGGGAGGGCGAAGGGCTGGTCAGCAGACTGACCTGAATGAACGCATTTTTTGACATCTCTGCGTTCCTGTCTGTATAAATAATGTGTTAGATAACAGTGCAGGTTTTCATACAAATTGGACAACTGCACATTGCCATGAACCAATTGAAAAGATTGACGATTGTAATTTTAACTCATGTACATTAATTTTACTTCTTTATTTATTAAAGCAAAAGATAAAAATCTTACTATGGAGCATAAATCAATTTAGTTTAATGCTAATGCATGAGATTGATTTATTTTTGGTCAATCTCTATTTCAACTCATTGCCCTTTTCCAAGATTATAATTTTAGGTAAATTAATGTACATATATGACATTTAAAAGAGTTTAATTTTGACTTTGGAAACTACATTGATTTTACATATTTCACACCCTACGAGTACAAGTCTTAATTTTGTATAAAAACATATTTTTTTAAATAATTCTCTTTTCTAAGGGGTACGTACCATGAAATGTTATATTACGTTACCTAATATATATATATATATATATATATATATATATATATATATATATATATATATATATATATATATATATATATATATATATATATATATATATATATATTTTTTAAACATTTTATACATTAGATCCGATTATTGAATGAACATCTGTCTTATTTATTATTAAACATCAAATATACTTAATATTATACCCTAATACTCGTATGCCTGTATTTTCAAATAATTGAATTACAACCTTGATCTATCATACTCGTATTTCTTCTAATCGAGACTAGATGTGCCAATTTTATTTTACTCTGAAATCAGATTGTGTAGTGATTCTGATACATACTTTCATAAATTATGTTTAACAGTGTGATTTCATTTAAACAACTTTCGATTTCAATATTATAGTAGATTTGACTTCTCATTTCAATTTCATTCTCCATTTTAGACTTCTTACTTGTGCTACTGATTTTATAGTTCAGATTTATTATTTTTATCTAAAAGCTTTGAAATATGTGTGCATACCTATCTTTAAGTGAATAGCTTTCAGTAGTTTTTTCAAATATAATATTTACAAGAGCTAAAATATTATTTGTTATCTCTTGAAAATAAATTATAGATAAAATTTTCGCTTTATCTTATTGATTTACGGTTTGTAAATGTTTTCATTTGGCATTTGAATTATTATATAGGTGGTGCTATTTCAGAAACGCTTTGGCTGTGGATTGAAGACTTATTGAAGACTAGAAAAAAATATTTAATCAAACACATACACATGAATCACACTTTATAATTATTATTTTTTTTAAGTTTTTATTATCCTGTATTTTATGAATTTGGGACGTACAACATTTTTTAACTTTGTTGTTTTATTTAACAAATTGAAATGCATTTATACTGAAAATGTTTATTTGATATCCTTTATAATGAAAAATAGAAATCTCACAAAATATTGATCGAGATTTATAATACCAACAACAATGTTTGTTATTTCTCAAAATTTGCAACAATGCATTTTAATGGAGTTGGGGTGCCACTTGTCAGTTGTCTTATCTCGGCAATCTTTCAATAAATATTGACAATTTTTTCATGAAATAATTTAATTGGAAACCAAATCAGTTTAAAAAAAATTAAAGTTTTATATACAGGTTTTACATCGTTCATTTGCTTACTATTTCAATTTTGAATAAGAATTTAAGCTTGATTTATAAACTCCTAGCTCCTAAGCTAAAGAGTAAGTAGTTTCTATTTTAATGTTTTCCTTTTTATTTTGTTCTTATTGACATTGCCAAATTTCCACTCCCATATGAATGCAACAATTTGTAACTACAATTAATAATCTACCCTTCATGTATTTAAAAAATGAGGGGATATGATGAAATGTACTGTTTTTTTTTAGTTTTGATTGCTAAACCAAATAATATTTTTATTAGGTAGCTCCATATATAATATTATTATGTTTTATTATATACAATCCATAATGTAAAATATTTTTTCCTTATTTAGATCTATCTGTCTTTGGAAGACAAAATTAGTGGATCGGAATATATCAAGATTTATAAATTCCTTTTAAGGCATCATCATTTTTGTCTACTCTTTTCTTAGCTCTATAAATTTAATTGAAATTCAATGTAAACTTTATGTCACAGTAGTTGTTCAACTTCATTTGGGATATTTTAAAGTTAATGATCTCGCTTATGGAAAAAAAAGGTTCACATAACAAGCCTATTAATTAATGGTCAGCAAATCTCACCAAATGAGTATTATAAGTGGCAGCAATTTGATACATGTAATAAAAAAAATGCATAGAGATCTAAGAATTACTTCTTTTTGACAGTTGCTGCAATTGCACAGATGTATACACAAGCAACTCGAGAGAATTGTGATTATAAATGTTTAGCTTCAACTTTAGTATTATGTATAACCAAATCTTAATATCAAATTATATCATATTCAGTGAATAGTTTTAAATTGAATATTGAATTTTTTATTTATTTTTATTCAGAATAAATAAAATGTTTTTGTGTATAACTAAAATAGATATTTTAAATTTCAAATGCCCGAATTAGCCAGCTTGCTTTAATGAATTGATTATTTTCTTATCTGCCTTTTTGACACATTTTAAGAAATTGACAATTTTGGAATAATTTTGTTTACTTAAAAATATTTAAAATTGTTATTTATTTCTTGCCTTGTTATATAAAAACAGTGGGTTTGCATACTGGTGCTTTTGAAAATTTCATAGATGTTAAGCGAAATTGTTGATTTTACTGATCCTCAGATCTACTAAAGAGTATTTTTGTATTTTCCTTCCATTTTAGCCAAATACATTTACTTTCCTAAAAAATAATTATTATGTATCTTATTTAAATATAATCAAGTGTTTTTGTGGCATTTTAATAATTTTATGTATTTTGTGTTATGTAAAATTAGTTATGAATTTTTATTGAGCTCAATTTTAATCCTTTTTTTTTATTTTTGTTATTAAACTATGGAATTATTGTTATTTCAATATTTTTTGACAGAATATGAGTTGTTTGCGCTTCATTGCTAGATTTCCAAAAGATTGCTTGTTTTAGAATTGACAAGCTTTTAAGACTCTTAGTAACAATTGACTCAGTAATTCAAAAGATTTTAACAAAGTAATTGATTTTAGAATACATTTTATACCAAAGAGTTCATAATAATAAATCATTATTTCTCCAATATTTGAGTCTTATACTTTAACTCCTCATCCATTTACTGCAAGCCAAAGGAACAGTTGCTGAGTGTGTTTGCTCTAAGAACGAGTCTGGTAATAAAGAAATGATCTATGAACTGAAGGAATGCTTCTTTTTTAGGTTATATTAGATCAAACGATACATTGACCTACGTAAAATATTCAGTTCCCTGACCATATTATATGTTGTCTATGAAGTGATTTTATTGCTCCAGGGACTGAAAAAGTTTTAAGAGACCAAGTTAACGGCAGTATGTGGGCAGGCATTGTCGTGCAAGAAAAAAACACCAGAGCTCAACACTCCTTGATGTTTGTTTTGAATGGCCCATTTTAACTTTTTTAATATCTCATAATAAATATACTTTCAATTGATTGTGGTGCCATGTTTCATCTCGTTAAATCTACCAACAAAACTCCTCTTACGTCTGAAATACTGTTACCATGACTTTCCTGGTAGAAAAAGTAAGCCGACATATTTTTGGTTTTCTTGGTGAGTGAATATGGCCCCACTCCATCGATTAATTTTATATCTGTATATTAATTTTATATATGTAACCTAAGTCTCACACTGTAAATTTTTTGTCCAGAAAATCATCACCTTCAATGTTGTAACGCACAAGAAAGGTTAACGTGACCCAACTGTTGTCGTGTGTTCTGAAAGAAGTTTAGGCACCTACCAGGCATAAAACTTCCGATAGCGTAGCGTTACTGTGATTACTTCATGAATAACTGCATAAGAGAAGGAATTATCAACTGAGGAAACTAATCAGGAACTTTTAAATGGTGCATTGCTGGTTCTGTCAAAGTTTATTGTCAATCTTCTGAATCAGTTCCATCATGAAGGTCACTTCTTTCTTCATCATGGACATTGGTCTGCCCATTTTTAAACATATCGCACCATTGTCTTGCACAACCCTCACTCATTATGTTCTCTCCATAAAGATCACAAAGTTGATAGTAAATTTCAACCACTTTGCAGTTTTTGGCTAACAGAAATCTTATTACCGAACGTATTTTGCAGCTGGCGGGTATTCTCAATTGCAGCACACATTTTAAATGTTTGTTATTAAACGAGGAATAGCAACATAAACCTCTCTCTACCCCTGCTAGATACCCCTCTACATACTGAGTCACACAACACTGCTGCGTTAAGATGGCGTCATTACCCTTCATCTTTCACGTGCTACGTTAAAACGTAAATTACTTTCTGGATAGCCTTCATATACGATGACTGCTCATTTATACCATAACTCATCACTAATAAGAGTGTGTATCTGACATAATTGTCTGTCAAACCTGATCACTGTCGACGCCATGAAAACAAACTGACCCACCCCAACTACTTGAAGGTCCAAGGATCATAATATCAAACAGCTTGTTAAAATTATTAATTTAAAAATCAATTTGTTTTCAACATAACTTATGACTGTGTTAGGTATAATTGTTATGACCATTATTGCATGATGCGAGAATGAGTGATTTTTTGTGGACAATGATTGATTCTCTGCTTAATTTAAAAATCACATGGCCGTAGTTGGGTTTTTTTATATCAGGCACATCGTGTTTTCGTCCTTTTGACTTATAAAAACAACTGACAGACAATATAATCCATTAAAGGGTTATTCCACCTAGCTGATAGCATGTGAATTCATCAACCAATTTTTAGCACGTATGGGTTCAAGACCTGCCACTTTCTATAAAAATCTGAAATTCAGCTTGTGGTTGAGTGAGTGCATGAGTCTTCAAAGAATAATGCTGCTTTAAAAAAATATATATATTTAATTTCTTTACAACACAATAGTTTCTATTTTTATAAAGGAATGATAGCTTTTGCTTGGACTTGAATAACATTACAGTAATTTGTATTGTATACAGTACAACCTGGCGGGCTTATTGCCATGTGGATATATGTATTTCAACCTTGAAGTAAGAAGAAAGATGTTCAAGAGGCCTTAATTGAAAATCAAACTTGGATCCTTTTTAAAAAAATCTGGGTTCCAATGAGAATCGAACCCGTAACCTCCGGGCTGGGAGACAAGTGTCTTACCAACTAGGCCACGGAATTCTTAATTTGTTATTTGTCTTCTTTTCCCATTCAGAGTTTACTGTGTGCAAATGTATCACGAGCTAGACTTCTATGAGAGCAAATGCTTTAATCCTTCAGCAATTTATTGAAAATCTCAAGATATGAACACTTAATTCTATTGACATGCTGGATGTCCAGTGTCAACATCATGGAGTTTATCGTCGAAGAGAGAACCCTGCACCCGAAAATGGAGCTGACTCTAACTGAAGATACTCCAGTCTGCCACGCCCCTAAGGATGAAGCCTTCTGTATTGTTAACACCCACACTTCGTTACTCCATATTAAAAGAATAATTTCTGAATATAAATCTGATACTTCTGGATTAAACATTAAATACGATACATTTCAACTCTCATGAAGTTGTTATAAATTCTATCCCATTTTACCTAAATAAAGAAATTAAGAAAAAATGGTTTATTATTTTTTATCAAAAGTCTAAAAACCAGTTCCCACATTGCTGATATGAACACGCTCATGGAATTCATTCATTCCATCCAACATTTTTCAAAGGAGAGAGGGAAAAGAAACTTCTTGAGCGTAATTCCAACTGCTAGAGATAACAACTACGGCATTGAAAATACTTTTTTTTTAAATAGGCAAGCCACCCAAACTAAGATGATTTGAGCCACCAAATTAGACTTATTGAATGCTCCAATTCATCACTTGACACTGGCGTATACTCCTTCATATATAAAAGTTCACGGCAATTACTCAACAAGAAGAATGCTCCAATTGTCTATGACCATTCTTGAAATTTTGTTTGACGCGCGTTGTCACGTTTCTTAATTTACCGGATAAATCTTTGGTATTTTGGATTTATTTATTTTATCCAATTAATCTAACAAAGATCTGTCAACATGGTGGTGCGTCAATATAATGATGAGCTGAAGTATTTGGAAAAAATAAATCCCCATTGCTGGCGAATTAAAAAGGGTTTCCAACCAAACATGAATGTCGAAGGAGTATTTTACGTAAATAATACACTGGAGAGACTCATGCTGGACGAATTGCGCAATGCTTGCAGACCAGGAATGGTCGGTGGATTTTTACCTGGTGTAAAACAGATCGCTAATGTTGCCGCTCTTCCCGGTATCGTCGGCAAATCTGTCGGCTTGCCCGATGTACATTCTGGATATGGATTTGCTATCGGTAAGATTATTCGATTTTCTCATATTAGTTAAGACTTCGTAGCGTGGGAAAAAATGGTTATACTAAAGAAAATGTATCATGGTCCCTGTGACGTTTCACAAATTTGCCCCAATACAACCTTGTAACGACGTTCAGTAATTTTAATTATTTTATCACTCTAATATAAGTCTCGATTCTAATAAATAGCAAGTTATTTAGGTAAATACATTACATAAAACTAACATTTATGATAAATTAATACATCTTGTTACAAATTAGCAAAAACATGTCAGTTTGTTAAAATCACGTTCCTCAAGTCACTACGTTAGTCTGCATTGGCTAGGGATGGGGTATACGATAATTGGATTTTCGATTTTTTTTAATACTTAAAATTAAATGTTCGTAATTAGTATTAATTCATAGTGGATCTTGGCCTATTTAAAGATAGATACAAATCATACAATACATTAGAAAGTCAGTATAATGAAAATTAGATTAAACCGTCAGTTTAGAGAAAATCAATTTTTCGATTTATGAAAAAATTATTCGATTAGTAAAAAAAACGATTTTACCCCATCCCTTTGAGACATGACATTTCAAACGTCACAGGGATCATACTACATTTTCTTGAGTTTAGTAGACTGCACAGTTCCTCGGAATTGCAAAATATACCCCGAGTTTTTCGTCATATTTTGAATTTCAAAATATTAAATGGAATTTTTTTAAACAGCTTGAACCTCTTAAAGTTATGTTTAAAATATTTTATAATTTTTTAAATGATACAAGTTACCCAATTGTGGGTGAACTGTCTTGTAAATATAAAATGGCGAATTGCTGATGACATAGTAGTGTTAATGGAGAATGAGGATGAATTATAGATTTTGAAAGGAAATTGTGAGAGATGTGAAGAGAAAGATCTGAGGATGAATGTTACGGAATCCAAAATCTTGGTATTAGAATTGTGTGAAAGGAAAAGTAATGCGATATATGAGTGAGCAATGACAGATTAGAGGAATTCTTCTATTTAGATAGTGTTTTCTCATATGAAGGATGTCAAACGGTATGCAGTGATAGGAAACAAAGTCTATGGAGCATTAAAACATAATGTAATCTAACTGGACAATATCAAAATCTGCTAAGATGATAGTCTATAACAGTATTTTAGTACTAACTTTGATACACGGGAGTGAAATGTGGATGTGGAAAAAGACTAAAAGGAGATGAATAAATGGTGTAGAAATGTATGTACAGAGAAGAATACACGGGGTGATAATGTATGACAAAATATGGAATGAAGCAATTATTAATGACTGTGAACTTGAGGTAATGTAAAATTTAGAGAAATCGTAGGAGTTGTATGTGAAGATGTATGGATATGGAAGAGACTAAATATGCGTGTGGAGATAGGAAAGTCTGGTGTTGTATCCTCTGTACTCCATCAGGGAATCGGAGCGATAGTATAAATGTATGTGTATTCAAATATAATGATGGTATATGGGTCATTATCTGGAATCTTGTACATTGGTGTCCCATAGGTTATGACTTGAATCTTACTTCCATTTAAATTTTTTAGAATTATATTAAAAGAAGATTCAAATATTTGTATATTTTCCTTAAAAATAAACATGATTTTGAAAAAATAAGTTAATAATAAACCGCGAAAATTGATACAGTTTGTCGCTGGTTTGTCAAAAACGACCTGTCCTGGTAAGCAAAATCAAAAAGTAGCGTTCAACTAAAGTATTAAACATTAAATTTAAAAATAATTTATTATTGCAATTCTCTTAATTCATCTTTTTTTATTGTTAAACTTAAATCATATTACTTAAAAAATGTGTTTTTCAATGATTTTACTGTGAAAGAAGTTGTGTCCCTATTATTTTTCCACTGCGTTACTTCAACTAAGTTACCGGCAAAGTAACGACAAAAACCGTTTGTTTTTCGATGAACGAAGATGAACGTGTTCAGACATGTCGCTTAGTTTTGTTTAGTTCCCTTGAGTCGGTTGAAAAAGTGTCAGTGTTCTGCAGTATTCAGTGTGTTGTTGCAGCGGAGGTATGTATTTTTATTATTTGTCCACTGAGTTACCAAATTTTTTTTATAATATTTCGCTAAAACTTATAGTTTAGTTAACATAATATATTAATATTGTGTTAACCTTGAATATAATATAGAAAGAATTTTCGAAATAGTGTACATTAATTGTTGGCAGCTCATTTATGCAATAAATGTCAACTGCGTTACCGGTCAGCTACGTTACTCATATTTGGTAACGAAACTGACAAAAAAGTAACATAGTTGACTTTATGTTATTGAAATGAGTTACAATGAATAGTTTTCATAGTTTTTAATTTGGATTTAGGTTAATATCAATATGCCACTAACACCAGCGGAGAAGCAAAGGCGGTATCGGCAACGGTTGAAGGACAACGAGAATAAACGAAAAAGGATCAATTTCAGATACGTGGCCATTGCTCAGACAGAAATTGATGATGAAAATGAAATTAAAGTGATATTTTTAGTATCAGTTAATCCAGAAAAAACCAAATTTAAAATTGATAAGAATGATGTAGTTGATATCCACTCGCATGATATAATAACAACACTTGTTAATCCTGTGATAACTTTAAAAGGAAGTCGAATTTATTACGAGTTTCCAAATTATATTGATGTGCTTGAGGAAGCTTAAAACCATATGCAGGAAAGATTAATTTTCTTGTAGAAAAGGACTTATTTTTGTTATAATTTTTTTTATATTCTTATGTTACTTTTTTTATGTTTTTTTATATTTTTATGTTTTATAATAACAAATGAACTGATGTTATTTTATTTTTATGTTATATACTTTACTTAAATGTTTCAGATAATGAATGGACTTATGTAACTTTTGATAAATCAATCAATAAATGAACTGTTTTACAAACTTATGTCAATTGCGTTACTTCTTTCTCCACTGCATTACTTTTTTGTCCCATGTATTATTTTCAATTATAATTTTTTTTTCTAAATAATTGATTTTCTAATTGTGGTTTTAAACGCAATATTCAAAATAGAAACATATCTACTTATGTTTTTCGTTTGAGTCGTTTTTAAAACTTTACATTTCTTTGAATTATTTTAAATAGAAAATTTCAAAAACACAATCTTGGTAACACAGTTGACAAATATTCCAAATTTTATCGATAAATTTTAGTTTATTTTATCTATTAATTGTAATTAAATCTGCAATTAAATCTTTTAAAAGGAAATGTAAGAACAAATAGAATTTTTTTAAATTATACTATAGATATCTAATTTTTTTCTATGGTAACGTAGGTGACATAAATTAGGAGTTTATGCAACAATTTTTTAAATAACTTGCAAGATAATAGCAAATATTCGCTGCTGCCACTGAAATCGTGTCCTTAAAATAATGACAATATTAAATTAAAATCCTGAACGAAATCGGGGCACAAAAAAAAAAAAATTTTTTTTTTCAAATGTACAAATTTTCAGATAATGAATGACCCATATATATCTGAATAGAAATATAGTAAAAAAGTATTAAATATAATTAGATGAGTGAAACTTCAACGTTTATTTTTTCTGGATTTCTGGTTGATTCGGAATAGCAAATTTTTATATTTTAGATAAAAAAAAATTTAAATGTAAATAATAAAACAAAGTTACTTTATTGAAATTACAAACTATGTAATGTACTGACCAGGCTTGTTTTTCCTATAAAATAAATATTTTGTGACTGCTTATGGACAAAAGTGCCATCTGCATTGAAATGTCAAAGAACTTCAATGATTGCGTTCATAAGTTGAAATTTTGCTTGTGAGTAGATTAATATATATTTTTTCTTAAAATAAAATTTGAATAATTTTTTACTTTTGGCTGTTAACAGGCAATATGGCTGCATTTGATATGGATGATCCCAATTCTGTAGTCTCCCCTGGAGGTGTAGGATTTGATATAAATTGTGGCGTACGTTTATTACGTACTAATTTACACGCCAAAGATGTTTTGCCAATCAAGGTATTTTTCAAATAATATTTTAGGATATTAAACATCAGAATGTAATCTATGAGTATGTTTTTTTGTGAATCACAAGAATGTACTTCCGTGGTCCAGTCGATAAGAACCTGTTTGTTGACTCCAAGGTTGCTGCTTCCATTTCCGTTGATAACCTAACTTTTTTTTACAAAAGGACATCAAGTTGATTTTCCCTTCATGCTTCTTTAACCTCTTTCTGTTTGATTGTAAGAAATTGCCACATGGCAATAGACCCGCCAGTTTGTACTGTATACATCTCAAGTGTAATACAATACAATGTAGTTAACTATTGGAGGAAAATAAACTGTGTATCCTAGTGAAAAAATTGTAGTTTACACTCTTATCATGAGCACGTGGAGGCTTCAAACTCTCTCCACCTGACTATCAGGCACTTGCTGTGTCGGTTTTTTTTTGTCCAGAAAGGAAAGTAGATCAGCCTTGTGCCTCATGGCCAATATGTGAAACAAACAAGAATGGGGTTTGTTAATTAATTTATTTCGCACCCTTTAACGTATTGGAGTTAGTGATGCAGATATGTTAATATATGATATTACTGGGAGACATTGCTTTTGGCTCTGATATGGAATGGGCTCATGCATGTTGGAAATACTATCACACCTTGAGAGGGAAAACACGTATATGTCGAGTGAATGCAAGTATTATTCTCAGAAGGACTTTCAAACTAAACAAGGGCCCTTTATTACTTTTTAATTTTTAAGCACCATCGGGAATCAAACTCAAAATGTTCAGATAGAAAATAAGTGGCTTTTCTGATGCGACCCAAGGGTGTACTCATATTGTCTTATATATCAGGTCTGTAAATATGAAACCTGAATTTTTTTTATAGAAAATACACATTTATTGTATGAAAATGGTAAAAAATATTAAATTCAAAGTGTTGCCCATCGCTAGCTACACATTTTTCCCATCTCTCTGGCAATTTGTGGATGCCTTGCCAAAAAAACTGTTGCTCTTTTGAGGCAAATCAATCATCGAGCCATTTTCGTAAGAAGTGAAGCGCTGCTCAGCAAGTGCGTGTCCCATCGATGCAAATAAGTAGTAATCAGATGGAGCCAAGTCTGGTGAGCAAGCCGCATGCGAAAGTATTTGCCAACTAAACGCCTCAATCGTTTCCTTGACCGGTTTTGCTGTGTGCGATGGTGCATTATCATGAAGCAAAATCACTTTGTGTTTCCTCTTTTGATATTCTGGTCGTTTTTCACTCAATGCTTGGTTCAAATCCATCATTTGTTGTCGGTAGCGTTCAGTATTAACGGTTTCGCCAGGTTTAAGCAGCTCATAATAGATAACACCCTTCTGATCCCACCAAACACAGAGCATTGTCTTCTGTCCATAGCGATTTGGCCTTGCAGTCGATGTCGCTGGTTTGTCATCGCGAGTCACAATTCGATGGAGAAATGATTTTCTTTTGTACCTGGTGAGCAGCATTTCTCAAGTGGTTTTTCGGTTTCCTGCTGTCACTTTCGATTTTCATTCAGTTCATATCTGTTTACTTCATTATCAATTATTTTTAGGAACAGTTAGCTCAAAGTTTATTCGACCATATACCTGTAGGTGTCGGGTCTAAAGGTATAATCCCAATGAATGCTCGAGATTTGGAAGAAGCTCTTGAGATGGGTATGGATTGGTCTCTTCGTGAGGGCTATATCTGGGCTGAAGATAAAGAACATTGTGAAGAATATGGAAGAATGTTGAATGCAGATCCCTCCAAGGTTAGCATGCGTGCTAAGAAACGAGGATTACCCCAAGTAAGTATTGTGTTTTTATGTACATTAGTTGAAATTCCCTTTTCTTTATACAATTATTTTCTCTTGTTTAAGATAATACAGTTGCTTCATATACCTGTATATCTATTTTTTATATTATATTATTTATTTATATAATTTTTAAACTGTGTATTTTATATATATTGGGTGTTAACATAAGTTGTGTCCGTTTTTTCCAAAAGTAAAACAAAATGGTAAAGGTTATACATCATTCGAAAGAAAATTTTCTGCTCTACAAGATACTGTGTTTGCTTTTACGTTTCATATATTATTTTATTTGATTACAAGCCTTCAAAATGGAATGTCAAGTAGACGAACGTGAGCATTTTCGAAACCTCCTTCTGTTCACGTTCAATCGAGAGAATAAAGCTGCCAAAGCTGTTCGCGATATTTGCGAAGTGTACGGTGAAGATGCTATGAATGAAAGGACAGCTCGTCGATGGTTTTTGCGTTTCAAATACGGTAATTTTGACCTGAAAGCCATGGAGCGTTCCGGACGACCAGTAGACTTCGGTGAGGACCGTTCAAACCACATTATTCATGAAGATCCCCTTCAAACAACCGTAGAAATGGCTGAGCAGATGAATTGTAGTCACATGACTGTATACCGCCATCTTAAATCAATGGGAAAAGTCCAGAAGTTCGGCGCTTGGGTTCCACATGTTTTGAGTGAAAACAACAAAAATCAACGTTCGACAATTGATTTTTTTCCACTGGTCGTCCGGAACACTCCATGTCTTTCAGGTCGAAATTACCGTCTTTGAAACGCAAAAACCATCAATGAGCTGTCCTTTCATTCAAAACATCTTCACCGTACACTTCGCAAATATCGCGAGCAGCTTTGGCAGCTTTATTCTCTCGATTGAAAGTGAACAGAAGGAGGTTTCGAAAATGCTCACTTCGTCTACTTGACATTCCATTTTGAAGGCTTGTAATCAAATAAAATAATATATGTAACGTAAAAGCAAACACAATATCTTGTAGAGCAGAAAATTTTCTTTTGAATGACGTATAACCTTTACCATTTTGTTTTACTTTTGGTGCTTATTTTTAAATTTGAAAAAAAAAACGGACACAACTTATGTTAACACCTAATACTATCTTCAAAATGATAAAGGTCTGTCTGATGGTAACTTAAAACTTGATCTGCCAAAGGATTAATTCTCTCCGTAGGCAAGGTATGATTTACTCTGGTACGATCGGTCTGTGGGTGAGATATCATATCTAACCCTGTAATAATGTTTGTTTTTAGTGTACTTAGATGATCAATTATTAATTGATTTGTAAATGCCTAGGATGGTCAGCTCTGGATCCTTCAAACAGTTGAAGGTGATTAGGAAGTGCATGCCAAAGTGGATAATTTTTTTTGGTTCTCTACTGGATTGTTGTATTCGTAATATGGTATATTTGGGTTAACTTAAGATACAGATCATTATCATAGCTGGGCCTCGTATTCGAGGCTCCCTTCGCCATTCCAACGTCAATAAAAATAACTATTATTTTACATACTGTAATTAGGTATTCTTTTATGCTTTATTCGGCTTAATCTAAAAGAACCGTGTGTAAAAATCCTTGAAATGTATGTCCAATATTTGTACTTGAATGGCATTATATTTGCATAATTTCTTTATAATGTAATAACCTACCGTTTGTTTATTTTTTCATATAAAATTACAATTAATTTCAGCTTGGAACACTTGGTGCTGGTAATCACTATGCGGAAATCCAGCTTGTTGATGAAATTTATGATAAATATGCCGCTAGTAAAATGGGAATTGAAACTAAAGGCCAAGTCTGTGTTATGATCCACTCTGGAAGTCGAGGATTTGGACATCAAGTGGCTACTGATGCGTTAGTTCAAATGGAAAAAGCAATGAAAAGAGATAAAATAGAAACAAATGATAGACAATTGGCTTGTGCTAGAATTAACTCTCAGGAAGGTCAAGATTATCTCAAGTCAATGGCAGCTGCTGCTAATTTTGCATGGGTCAACCGCAGTTCAATGACTTTCTTAACTAGACAAGCATTTGCCAAGCAATTCCACATGACACCAGATGATCTTGATATGCATGTCATATATGATGTCTCTCATAATATTGCCAAGATTGAAGAACATATGGTTGATGGTAAACCAAAAACGCTGCTCGTTCACAGAAAGGTAAATTCAAAATCTCTGTAATAGTTATGATATAATTTTCAAGAAAATGAAACTAGTTTACGCTATGTCTCAGTAGTTAATTATTTATTTTAATACTTTCATGTAAATACATATGGCCAATTTATTGCTTTAAGGCAGTTTCTTCCAATCAACCACCTTTTGTTTCAAAAATTTCTTGGTATCCATGATCTTTTCTCAAACTAGCACTGTTATCTTGGTCAGGCTTTCGGAATGTCTGGCTCTATCAGTTATGCTTACTTAACACATAGGCATTCTGGGTTCGATTCCTGACAGTTCTCAGACTAGTTTTACTTAGAGGCCTTTTTATCTGAATTTGTTATTCTAGAGCCCCAGTAGCTCCCTAACATAAATTCTTGAAGTGCTCATATATTAGAGGCACCGGAAAGTAATAAAAAATGTTTGATAATTTGCAAAACATTTATTAAAAAAAAATAAAAGCATAAAATCAATATCTGCAGCTAGGAGATCGGACTTTTGATTTCCACCTCCCGAAAATTTCATCTGCAGCTAGGAGATCGGACTTTTGATTTCCACCTCCCGAAAATTACTGTTCTGGACATGTAATTTGAGTATGTCTACTTTAATTTATTGACACTTATCAGGAACTCTGTAAGATACTGTTCAGATATATTTATGTTATTGTTATCAGCGCAGAGATCATACCATAGGGAGGTATCACCCGGGCAGCCGTCATAAAGATGGGCACAGCTCCCGCTTGCGGGGCATATTTACTTTTTCAGAACAGACAGGTTGCCTTCCTTTTCCTCTTCTTACTTCCTTCATATCTTCACCTTCCCTCGCTTTCTTGCTCCACACCTTCCTTCCTCACTTATAGGAGGTAGGGGGAGAGGCGGATATTAGCCTCTGGACCGGTAAAGAAGGTGGATGCTGGATGTGATAAGAATATACGGGTTTGTTTCTTTTGTAGAAGAACTATGAAGATAGTACTAGAAATTCTTTTCTTTGCACGGTTTATAAGTTTTGTTAAGAAGATCATGAATTTTAGTCGATCAACCAAAGTGTTATCATTGTTCATTATCGTAATATTGCAACACTTTTGGTGTGTACAGTTCAACCTGGTGGGTTTATTTCCATTTGACAATCTGATCCCACCAACCAGAAATATGTTAAACAAGTCTACACACCGTCTTATTCAACCAACCAGAAAGATGTTTACAACTGAAAATTAGATAGAATCTCTTCTCGAGCCATCTGGGTACCAATGGGAATCAAACCCGCAACCTTCGGGTCAACTAGGCTTAGAAGGTCGTGTCATCACACATTTGAGAGAGGTAGAAAGAGAAGGTCACCATTTTTTATTTGAAATCTGATATTTCCAGTTTTTCACATTAGTCTGAATGAAAAAGTTTCGATAATTGCTAATTTTATTTAACAACATTAAACCACTTATCACGATTTTTGTTGCCTAGTTGTAGAGCTCTTAACTTCCAACTGGGAGGTTAAGGGTTGAATTTCAGATGGAATCCAAAAAAAACTTGGTTTTCACATGAGGCTTTTTATAAGTATTTCTTGTTGCCTGAAAAAAAAACTTTTGTGGTATTTAGACCAATACGGTTAAGGGACTTCGTTTCAAAATTTTAATAAAATTTTAGGTTTGTTTTACTGAAAGGAAAACGATTTGACTATCTTACAAAATCTATAGACTTTTATTTAACTTTAGAATTACTTTGAATCTTAAAAACTGGCCTTTGGATAGTTGGAGGTTATCAGATTTCATGAATATAAATGGTGGCAAAAAGTGAAAAAATTAAAGTGAAAAAATTATAATGATGGCAAAAAGTGAAAAAATTATTTTCACTTTTTGCCACCATTCGGGCAATTTTTCAATCCCATTTTTAATACAACTTTTAGGTTTTTCTTTAAAAAATGAGCCTATATGATTTTTTATCTCACTAATATTATTTAAAAAAGTGATTAAATAATGAGTGTTCTATGGACCTAAACAAATGGTAATCAGAGGGTACAATATCTGGTAAATAAGGTGGATGGGATAGAAGTTCTAAACTGAACTCCATTGTTTTTTCTTGTGTCAATTTTGCAGAATGAGACTTAGCGTTCTTTTGTTGAAGTATTCTTTTTTGTTATTGAGTAAAATTATCGTTTTTTTATGAGCTCTTGTTTCATTAGTTCGAATTGTTGACAGTATACTACTGTTGTGATTGTCTGACCAGGTTCAAGTATTTCAAAATAAATTATTCCGGTGATATCCCACCATGTACAGAGAAGGCCTTTTTTCATTGTTAGTGATGGTTCAGGGGTAGAAACAGGTACGTGACCCGAAGAAAGCCATTGTTTTTTTCGCATAGGACTATTATAAAGTATCTAATTCTCATCACAAGTCACAATTCACTGCAAAAACGGGTCGGTTTCATGGACAAGAGAGATGCACAGATAGTTCTTTGCTGCTCTAGTGCGATTAGCGACAATTCATGGGGAACCCAAATTCCTTGTTTATTTATTTTACCTATACGATAAAGGTGCTCCTGAACTGTTGACCATGGACAACCAAGCTTTGTTGACAATTCTCTAATTGTTTGACGAGGATCTGATTCCACTAATGACATCTGCACATCACCATCCAATTTATGGGGCCTTCCTGTCCCTGAGGTTCCCATCACCATTTAATAAATTTTTAACCACCTATGACACTTATTAAGTTTTAAAACATCTCCATACGTATCTGTAAATTTTTTTCTGACTTAGTTTGCTTTCATTCCCTGGTCGAATAAAAACAGCATGCAATGACACAAATGTTCTTCATCGATTGTTGACCTTGACATTGTTTATAAGTAACAGTAAAAAATAATTCAAAACGAAAACAATAAATTCACAACTCTCACTTTCTAATGGTAACAAAGAATACGTGTTTCCTGAACCGCGTCTTGAGACAAACTGACTATAAAAGGGTACATCCCAAAATTTTGATTACTTTCCGGTCCCCCTAATAAATAGAACTACTACCTTGATCAAAAAGTTTTAGAACTGGCCACCGTGTGGCACTGTCAGTCACCCGATTGGAATTCTTTTTTTTTGGTAGGTTACCACATCTATCATTGACACTTCCCTCCAATTTTCGATTTTTTACAAGTTTGAAAATGGCATCAACTGTGCATCAACGAGTTTGCATTAAATTTTGTGTGAAAAACGGATTTAACGGTCCGCAGACCTTGGAAATGTTGGAGAAGTGTTTTTCGGTTGCACGAACGCTTCAGAAGTGGTCGTGAGTCGGTTGAGGATGACTAATGCAGTGGCAGTCGAAAACCGATGAAAACATCGATAAAATCAAAGAAATGTTGGCCGAAAACCGCAAATTGACCATCAGAGAGCTGGCAGAGGACTTGAACATCCCTTATGGATCCGCTCAAGACATTTTGGTTAGTGATTTGGGCCTCAGACGTGTCGTTTCAAAACTGGTGCCGAAAGACCTCAATTTCATGCAAAAAAGGACCACGTTGAAATCGCGAAAGACATGATTTCCATGAGTTTTTGACCAAAAGCAACACGACTATTATCCAGCAGCCTTTGAATTCACCTGATCCCTGCTCCCTGCGACTTTTTCCTGTTCAACCGGCTTAAAAAACCGCTTCGCGGAACGCGTTACAGCACCCGAGAGGATGTCATGAAAAAATCGAAGACGGCTCTGATGGACATACTGAAAATTGAGTACCAGCGGTGTTTCGAGGATTGGATCAAGCGCTAGCGTAAGTGCGTGCAGTCGATGGGGAGTATTTTGAAGGGGACCATATCGATTTTGATGAATAAACTTGTATTTTCGATTTTATGAATAAAGTGCTAAAACTTTTTGATCAAGGTAGTATGTACTCGTAACTTCCTAGGTTCTTTCAAAATGAATCATACATGTATTATAGCTTAAATCAATATTATATTATTTCATGAAGTTGTCTATACATTTTATATAAATTTCCCAAATAAAATACTGCATCTTATACAACAATACCACCCTGACACATCAATAGACAGCTGAATGTCAAAACTATAAAATCTTCAGTCACAACTATTATTTATTCAACACTACATCAGGACGTTAATAAAAAGAAATTATTTCAATTTTATAATTATATTATTACAGTGCATACCTCATTTTATTTACAAATTAAAACTAATACCACATCAGTTATTATAAATCAGTAGTATCTATATTATTATTGATAATAATGTGCTATTTGGTTGTCATCTGTTTTTCGATTTCATTTCAACTTCAGAGCTTCCTGGAGAGATCTGGATGTTTATTATTATAATTATTTGGAAGCTGAAAAGACTTAAATTCTCAGATGTGATAAAACCTAATTTATTATGATTCCATCAGAAATTGAACCCGAAGTATAAAAAGCATGAGTGTTATTTTATAATACATTTTATTTTGTTTAATCAGGGTTCAACTCGTGCCTTCCCCCCACACCATCCACTAATCCCAGTGGACTACCAGCTGACAGGACAGCCGGTGCTTATTGGTGGCACTATGGGTACCTGCAGCTATGTTCTCACTGGCACACATCAAGGAATGACTGAAACCTTTGGTTCTACGTGTCATGGAGCTGTGAGTATTTTTTCTGCTGTGTTCTTTTTATTCATAGCTTTCTAATTAGTGATTTAGCATAATTTCAATCACTAATTTAAAAATTATACAAGTGTTGAAAAAATATGTTTCCAAGTAAATTTTTTTAACAACAGTTTCATTATAAAGAATCATTCTGTTATATCAGGATAATCTGTGTTAATCATATCTATAGTTTTTTCTTTTGTGGTACACTTAACACCAACTATCTATTGAGGTAAGCAGAGACAACAGACCTCCATTCTATCCTGCATATATATTTCGCTTTTGACACATTTATACACTCTGTTATGTGTATTTTATTTTTTAAACTCTTAGAATTTGATTTATTTGAGCATGTTATATTTTTTAGGCCTTCTCAAACTTTTCATTCCTTTACTACTTAAATAGATTTTTCCAAAAATCATTCATTTTTTATCAGGCCTAACAATCTCAATGTTTTTTTGGTCATCTTGAATAATACATCTTTTTTCAATCCACATTCATCCACCGACATCGTATAACCCACCTACTTCTGAAATAACCTTCAATTTGTTTCAACAACTATAAATATAGATTCATTATCTTTATAACATTCAATATAAAGTTGTATTGAATATTTAATATTAGTAAATATAATATCTGATGGACATACAATTCATGTGTGAAGCTGCATATTAATATAAAACATTTTAAGTATTTCTCATAAATATGTTAATTTTTACATACCATTATGCCATTTCCCTGTTGTGGTAAGAGGGGGCAGAGTGTCACACTTCACACTTATCTATAATTACATAGTCCCTCTGCCTTCTCCACATCACTACATATTCTCATATAATTCCTTCTATTTCTCTTACTCCTTAACTTATTTACTTAGTCCATCTATAATTTTTAGTTTTTATCTCTCGCATTTTCAAGTCATTTGATACATCTCTTACTCCTTAACTCTTTTAAATTTTCATTGACTTGGTCCAACCATTTTTCCTGTGTCTATAACCCTCTCATATCTGCATTGTAGAATTTTTTATCAGTCTATCATCATCACTCGTTCATTCAATATATCCAAACCATCCTAACATGCTCTTTATTATTCTACTTAACACATTGGTGTTTAGCTCACATTCATGCTAAATAACTGCTATTGTATTGTATTATTTCGTTGTATACAGTACAACTAATGGGTTTATTGCCTGTGGCAATCTCTTCAAACCAAGCAGATGTTAACGAGGATTTAAATGTGAAAATCAGTCTGGAATCCATTTTAACAAATTTGGATACCAATGGGAATCAAACCCATTAACCAACTAGTCCATGGATGTTGACATATTCATATAATTTTTGTATTACAACTGTTAATATTTTTTTTAACAGGGGCGAGCACTATCCCGAGCTAAATCAAGGAGAAATATAGATTACAAAGATGTGTTAGAGAAATTGAACGACCTTGGAATCTCTATAAGGGTAGCTTCACCCAAGCTTGTCATGGAGGAAGCACCAGAATCTTATAAGAATGTCACGGATGTAGTCGACACCTGTCATGCTGCGGGCATTAGCAAAAAGTGCATTAAACTTGTACCGATTGCTGTAATTAAAGGATAAAAGAGGATTACTGATAAATTTTTATTTATTTTTCATATGTACTACTTTTTTTCAATACTCAGATGGGTCTAGTATCTTTCTGCTTGTATGAGTGGAATCAATGATAAGAATGAAAGGGTTCGTTTGAGATGTAGGAATATTTTAAAGAATTGTATGAGAGTGGTGATAATAGTAAAAACGGAGTCTGGTATAGGTAAAAATGATTGTTGGAAAATGTGAATGAGATTAGTCTAGAAGTACGAATGGCTGTAAACCGCATGAAAAAGGAAAAGTGTCAGGTTGTGATGAAGTTAGCACAGAATAATAGTGTGTGAAGGTGAATGAGTGATCAAGTGGCTGAGACTGGGAATGACTACACTGAAAGAGTGCAGTGAAAGGTGCCTTGACTGAGTGGTTTGATATTTCAAAAGGGGTAAAGCAAGAGTGCGTTATGTTGTCTAATATTTACATAGATATGTGTGTAAGGGAACTATAGAAGAATATCGATGACATGAGTTTGTGGAATGAGAATGTATGCGGATTGCTGAATGTTGATGAAATGATAGTATTAACGGATAATGAAGATGAATTACAGAGATTGACAAGTAAATTGTATGAGATGCGAAGAGAATTTTTTAAAATGAATGCTGCAAAATCCTATGTTATGATGGTTGAAAAGTGTAAATGGAAAAATAAATGCAATATATGGGTGAAGCTAGATTGGATTAAGTTGAGAAGTTCTGTTATTTTCTCTGATAATCGAAAATTAATAGGGATATAGAACACTGTAGCAATAGGAAACAAAGTCAATGTAGCTCTAAAACATACTCATATATACTTCAATAGAATCAACTAAAATGATAGTACCAACTTTGAAGTATGGAAATGAAGCGTTGACATGGAAAAATAATGTAAGGATCCAAATAAATGCTGTAGACATGCGTGCACAGAGAGGATTACATGGAGGGATAATATGCGACAGAATACGGAATGAATTAATTAAGGATGAATATGAACTTGAGGCTTGTGTTGAGTAAGGTGC
Organism: Odontocerum albicorne; assembly: GCA_949825065.1. NCBI lineage: Eukaryota > Metazoa > Arthropoda > Insecta > Trichoptera > Odontoceridae > Odontocerum > Odontocerum albicorne. The sequence goes on from OX463840.1 coordinate 28,578,765, forward strand.
AGAAGAGCACTGTGAGATGATTTTGGGCATGTAGAAGGAATTGATGAAGAAAGGCTAATGAAACAAATATTTAATGCAAATGTGAGTGAAAGGCATGGTAGAGGAAGACCAAGGAATGTATGATTGGATCAAGTGAGTGATATTTTGAAAGAAGTAAACGTAGAAAGTCAGAGAAATCGTAGTTGTGTGGATGTGGAAAATATATGTGTAAAAATAGGAAAGTTTGGCGCTCTGTCCTCTCTGCCTACCCTTATAATGAAATGGCGCGATGGTATGTATGTATGTCTAGTGTCTGAATAAACATTAATTTTTCTTAATATTGTCTAAATTATTTTCCTTCACATTAATTTTCAAGTAAAACTAAGTCAAAATAGAATTTTTAAGAGATTATTCAAGTATAATTTTTTTCTAATTTGAAATCTGAAAAAGTGTTGCTTAAATTATATTCTCATAAAAATATTGTTTAAGTGTATTTAATATGAAATATTTCCATTCAATTTTGATTTAATACACTTAAGTTACGCAGTTACTACAATTACAAACAAGTGTTGCAAAAGTATTTTTGGATATGGTTAACTTATAAGTAACTTTATTTTACAAAGTAACAGCGTGTTAATCCTTGTCCTTTTTTTCAAACTATTTTTGATTTTTCATCAAAATAAATTAACTGATACGTGTTTAATTTTATATTCACTAAAATACTACAGTAGTCTGCCGTCATCTACAGGATCTGTATTCGCAGTTGGCCTTTCGTAAATGTTTTTGAATCTCGCACCAAATAAGTGATACCAATAATGCAGACCCTGCCTACCAAAGACCTGAAGATTCATCCCAAGTCACTTTCCATCTCTCTCTCTGTAATCACATTGTTCCAAGTATCTCAGTGTTTGTGTCCAAATAACCCTTATTTAAAATGCCTCCAAAATGCAAGATTAGTGATGCTGGTGATTCAGTCAGCAAAGAGACCTCGTCAAGTGCTTGCAATAAGTGAAAAGCTAAAAAGTCTTGACTTGCTAAGAAATGAAAACAATCTGCCATTACTAGAATCTATGGAAACGACTGTCTAGTATAGGTATACTTAATTATACGATAATTAAAAAGGGGTTCGCTATTATCAGCAGATTTCACTATCTCCGTGGAGCTTGGAACCTAGCCCCGTGGAATTATTGGACTTGCTAATATTATAAGCATTTGCTATTTGATTGCTTTAAGAATCTTTTTTATAAGAAATGTTTTATCTGAACGAGGCTCGCTCGTGGTCCACACTACAAAAAATAAAACAATGCACACTTTGCATATAAGAATTAATTATAATAATAATAATGTTACTTGCACATTCAATATTTTTCATGGCTTTCATCTTATCACGTGGTTATATGCTTTTTTTGAAGTCTACAAACACAATACACTTTCTTATTTTTTGGCATACATCTCCCTCTGCATTCATTCACAACTTTCTTCCTTTTCATCTCTAAGTATCTTATTTTCCTCAACCAATCTTTTTGTTTTAATCTTTAATTTTTTGTTACACTTTATTTTCATTGATTAATCGTTATTTCCTGTTTTTGCTTCGATAAATACTCTCCATGTTGCTTTTCTCTTTCACTCAACCCTTAACTAATTTATAACATTTTGCTTTCTATTTTTTACATCCATATTTTGCAGTGCCACAGACATCAAAATATTAGCTTTTTCTCATAGCAAAATTTTGCCACCAATATATTTGTCACATTCATCCATTCTTCAATATTCAATCCATATAACTTATTATTCTCGTTCCTGCTTCCACACTCTTTCTAAATTCTCTTTCTTCGCGGCATCTTGCAGTTTTTCACATCTGATTCTCATGACTCACACTTCTTTACGTGTGCCAGATTGACACCCACAGAGAGTATTTATTTTGTTCACCACTGGATAATGGTCTAAACTGACATCTGGTCGTCTAAATACTTGTATCGAGAATGCTCTGTTGCATTGAAGAATCCACACACACTAGTCGATTAATAATCATTCATCTCCGATTGCCTATGTATTCATACATAGAATAAGATGTATTTAAAAAAAATGGTTTAATTTTGCAAAAGGTTTCATTTATAAATTGATTTTATTATTCTATTACATGACACGAGTTAAACGAAAGGTAGCAAATTGAATTATGTTGTACAACAGCGCCTAACTTTCAATGCAAATATACTGAAAATGCAGTAAATTGTTTAAGCAGTAATTGTCTTCAAATATTGTACAATTAAATACGTTAATTTAATATAGAATTGATTTCAAGAATCAATTCTTAGTAAAATGTAAAGCTTATTTTTATTATAAGTGATTTGTATTAATTGTACTCTATGCATATATGTAATGTGAATTTGTGAGACTTATATTTATTAAAAATAAATCTTTTTTGACACTATTTAAAATTTATATTTTCTTAAGAAGCTTTTTCTCATTTGTGGTTTTCTCATTGTCACTTGAATATCTGACTTCTGGGTCATCAACACTGGATCTAAAATTGATTTATCTGTACCAACCCAACAGATGCAGTGTTAATATTTTGTTATCCTCATGTTTTACATATATACTACCCATAAACCCAATAAAATAAGTTAACAATGAAAATTTTGTCCTAGCAACATCTATCCAAGAAATACAAAACTACTTTCCGGACAATATATTATTTTGAAACAATTTAGATTAAAAAACAAATATATTCTGTGTTATATTAAAAACACAATTATATTTCTCGGAAAAAAATAATTTACTAAATAACACACAGTATTCTCAAAATAATCTGGTCGAGGCTATATTCTTACAAATAAGATCTTAATAAAGTACTAACCCTGATAAAAATAATGATTTAATAGAATAGCAATTTGGATCATTTTCAACTAGTTAAGTTGCTCTTGAAACTTTTGATTGTTTTTTGATGAAAAAACTTACATAGAATAAATCTCAAATAAATGTTATTCTGTCTATTTTCTATTTAAAATCTAAATATACAAAAAATTATTGCTCAAACTTGAAAAAAACATTAAATTTAAACTTTTATTCTAGCAACTTAGTAAAGCAGATCTAAGCATAAAAATAATAGTGTAGATTTTATATATACTGCCAATGTCAACAATATACAGTAGATTCTCTCATATTCATAATAATAATATTGATTACAAACTATGAATTTACATGTATGTATGACAAATTTAAGAATAAAAAACAACTTTAAAAATCATCCATTCAATATTTATTTCTTTTCAAACTATATCAAATATCAGGTCTGTAAATATGAAACCGGATTTTTTTTATAGAAAATACACATTTATTGTATGAAAATGGTAAAAAATATTTTATTCAAAGTATCGCCCATCGCTAGTTACACATTTTTCTCATCTCTGGCAATTTGTGGATGCCGCGCCAAAATAACTTGCTCTTTTGAGGCAAACCAATCATCGAGCCATTTTCGTACATTTTCCTAAGAAGTGAAGCGCTGCTCAGCAAGTGCGTGTCCCATCGATGCAAATAAGTAGTAATCGGATGGAGCCAAGTCTGGTGAGTAAGCCGCATGCGAAAGTATTTGCCAACTAAACGCCTCGATCGTTTCCTTGACCTGTTTTGCTGTGTGCGATGGTGCATTATCATGAAGCAAAATCACTTTATGTTGCCTCTTTTGATATTCTGGTTGTTTTTCACGCAATGCTTGGTTCAAATCCATCATTTGTTGTCAGTAGCATTCAGTATTAACGGTTTCGTCAGGTTTTAGCAGCTCATAATAGATACCCTTCTGATCCCACCAAACACAGAGCATTGTCTTCCATCCATAGCGATTTGGCCTTGCAGTCGATGTCGCTGGTTTGCTTGGAGTTACCCATGATCTTTTACACTTAGGATTCTCGAAATATATCCATTTTTCATCGCCAGTCACAATTCGATGGAGAAATGATTTTCTTTTGTACCTGGCGAGCAGCATTTCGCAAGTAGTTTTTCAGTTTTCCTGCTGTCACTTTCGATTTTCATTCAGTTCATGTGGAACCCATTTTCGCACCTGGATCTTTCCCATGGCTTTCAAACGTATGGAGACGGCTTTTCGTGTCACATTTAATTGATCCGTGAGTTGTTGTTGCGTTTGAGCGTCATCCTCATCCAACAATGCTTGCAATTCAAACTTTCTCGGTGGTCAGCAGTCTTCAAAATTTCTCGGTGGTCTTCCACGTTCTTCGTTTCTCATGTCAAAATCGCCACTTTTAAATTTTTTAAACCAATCAAAGCACTGATTTACCAAGAGCATGGTCACCGTAAGCTTCGACAAGCATTTGATGTGATTCTGCAGCAGTTCTTCAAATGGTAACAGAAAATCAATGCTGTCCGCGAATCGTAGTTTTCAGGCACAAAAACAGACATGTTCAATGCTATGAAAACATATGTAGTTGTATTAAACTTGTATTGTTGTGAGTTAAAAGTCTTTGACAAGTGTTTAATCCAAGAAAAAGGCGCCAATGACGCGGTTTGACAGTCACTATATTGACAACTAGAGCCATCTATGAGCAAATTCCGGTTTCATATTTACAGACCTGGTACACAGAAAAAAATTTCATTAAAAAGCATGATGCAATAAACGCATAATGCTAAATACCACAATTGAATTTAATTTTGGAAAATTGATTATTTTGCATAATAAATTTCATCCTCAATTTAGTCATGCTTTTCCCAACTAATATATTGTATTTAAGGGGATGCAGTCCAATGAGGCCAAGACACTATTTCCATATACAATCTAGTGCCAGGGCTCTGTGTAGCGATAGCTTGTCTATGCCCGATTAGTTTAAAATTAGGAGAGAGTGTTTGTTTTTCTATTCCACATTCAAGTAACTTTTTGGCCGCTGCTAAAGCTGCAGCTGTTGGCAATTTTTCTGTAAAAAAGTATTGTATCGATTTAATATTATTTGAAGTGGTGATGAGACATTTTAAGTTTATGATTCATTATTTTTCTTTAAACTTGTAATTTGTCACTTCTTAAGTCATACTTGAAATTTTATGGAGTCTGATAATTATAGATGAAATGACATGTACCTATGATAATTATAGATCAGATGTAAGAGAGAACAGAATTGAAAAAAATAAATTTAATTGTTTTTTTTTGGTATGAAAGAAAAGGAAAAACAATCAATATTTCAATTCACATATATTATATGTTCATATGATTTAATGATATATCCTGAGTAAGTTTCCAAGAAAAGGAAACATATTATCAATATTTCAATTCACATATATGATATATTCATATGATTTAATTATATATCCTTTCCAAGAAAAGGAAAGACATTATCAATATTTCAATTCACATATATGATATATTAGGTCCTTACATATGAAATTGGCGTTTTGTTTGGGAGGAACATAAAGTTGATTTTTTTTTAATATAATATATTTATTTAATCAAAGTATGTACCATTGCTATCTATGCACTTTTGCCATCTCATAGGTAGTTCATCGATCCCTTTACTAAAAAAACCATTCGGACGGGAATCAATAAAATCTTTGAAGTCGGTTTGGACTGCCCCATCGGAGTTGAATTTTTTCCCTTGCAAGAAGTTATCCAAATTTCGAAAAAAATAGTAATCTGTTGGGGCAAGGTCCGGAGAGTACGGTGGATGTCTTAGACATTCCAATTGAAGCTCTTCTAATTTGGTAGCCGTCTGTTGTGCAGTGTGTGGTCTAGCGTTATCATGAAGCAGCAGTGGCCTAGAGCGATTAACCAGCCTCGGTTGTTTAGCAGCTAGCTTTTCCATCATGGTTTGCAGTTGCTGACAATAGACATCTGCCGTAATCGTCTGGCCAGATTTAAGAAAGCTGTAGTGAACGACACCAGCACTAGTCCACCAAACGCTCACAAGTAACTTTTTTGGAGTCAATTTTCGCTTGGGGCATGGTTTGGCTGGTTCGGCAGGGTTCAGCCATTGCGATGAGCGCTTCCGATTATCATACAGGATCCACTTTTCATCACAGGTAATGATTCGATTCAAAATCCCTTCATTATTGTGCCGGTTGAGTAATGCAACGCAGCAGTCAACGCGCGTTTGTTGATTTGCTTCACTCAATTCGTGAGGTACCCACCTTTCAAGCTTTTTCACCTTCCCAATTTGCTTCAAGTGGATTAAAACAGTTTTATCACTAATACCGCAGCCTGCAGCTAACTCGGACGTGGTTTGCGATGGATCCGCTTCCACAATAGCCTTCAATTCTTCATTATCAACTTTGGTCTCCGGCCGTCCACGGGGCTTGTTCTGCAGGTCGAAATTTCCAGAACGATAACGTTGGAACCCAAAACGCACTGTGTTTTCTTTTGCGGCACCGTCGCCATACACATCATTAATCCTTCGAGCCGTTTCTGCAGCACTGGTGCCACGGTGGAACTCGTACTCGTAAATAACGCGATATTTCAAGTTTTCCATTTTGTAAACTGAGTGACGCAAAGAAAAAAAACAATTGAGGAAAAAACAAATGAATTATAATTTTCGAAACACAAATACTTGAGTAAATAGCTGTATAAATTTTAATTTGGAATTCCTAACCAAAGAGAAGATATTTGAGATCAAAGTTGCCAGTACGGCAAAACGCCAATTTCATATGTAAGGACCTAATATTCATATGATTTAATTATATATCCTGAGTAAGTTCAAATTGTCACGGTTTCCTAAGCATTCCGAGTAGAGAATTTATGAAAAATACAACTATTATACCTGAAAAATTTCCAATGAAAGCAATTCCTACAGATCTAGTGTTCCATCTGTAAGTATGTGCACCGACACGGTTCCATCCAACTCCTTCATAAACATTTCCATCACCACCAATCAGGAAACTGAAATCAATTTTACATTTCAAAATAGCACCTATAAAGCACATCAGATACATTTTTAGTATGCGAAAGACATAATGAAATTCAATAAGGACATGTCCTTTGATTTGGTTAGAAATAATGTCAAACAGCTATGAAACACCATTATGCATACATTCTGTTATAAAATGATCTACAAGTATTAACAGTCCTTTATTCCCTTTATGAATTCTGTTGCTTAGTTGATAAGACACTCGTCTTAATTTGCATTATAGATTTGTTTTCAGCGCTCGTTTATTTGATATGTCCAGAACATCTGTTGTTTTTTTCTCTATATTATATGGATTTCTCCTGTTAGTACAATACCTAGTTCCGTATTCTGTCAGATCATTGGGGCACAAATTCTCAGCACTCTCATTTCTACCACATTTATTCGTCTCCCTTTTTTGTTTGTCCGTATTTCATTACCATACATCAAAGTTATTACTAAACTACAGTTGTGAACCGCAATATTGGCAGATCTTAACATTGCTTGGTTCGAGTATATCAGGTCTATAAATATGAAACTGGATTTTTTTTTTTATAGAAAATACACATTTATTGTATGAAAATGGTAAAAAATATTTTATTCCAAGTATTGCCCATTGCTAGCTACACATTTTTCCCATCTCTCTGGCAATTTGAGGATGCCACACCAAAAAAACTATTGCTCTTTTGAGGCAAACTAATCATCGAGCCATTTTTGTAAGAAGTGAAGCGCTGTTCAGCAAGTGCGTGTCCCATCGATGCAAATAAGTAGTAATCGGATGGAGCCAAGTCTGGTGAGTAAGCCGCATGCGAAAGTATTTGCCAACTAAACGCCTCAATCGTTTCCTTAACCGTTTTTGCTGTGTGCGATGGTGGATTATCATGAAAAATCACTTTGTGTTGCCTCTTTTGATATTCTGGTTGTTTTTCACGCAATGCTTGGTTCAAATTCATCATTTGTTGTCAGTAGCGTTCAGTATTAACGGTTTCGCCAGGTTTTAGCAGCTCATAATAGATACCCTTCTGATCCCACCAAACACAGAGCATTGTCTTCCATCCATAGCGATTTGGCCTTGCAGTCGATGTCGCTGGTTTGCTTGGAGTTACCCATGATCTTTTACACTTAGGATTCTCGAAATATATCCATTTTTCATCGCCAGTCACAATTCGATGGAGAAATGATTTTCTTTTGTATCTGGAGAGTAGCATTTCGCAAGTGGTTCTTCGGTTTTCCTGCTGTCTTTCATTCAGTTCATGTGGAACCCATTTTCACACCTTCTGGATCTTTCCCATGGCTTTCAAACGTATGGAGACGGCTTCTCGTGTCACATTTAATTGATCCGCGAGTTGTTGTTGCGTTTGAGTGTCATCCTCGTCCAACAATGCTTGCAATTCGGCGTCTTCAAACTTTCCCGGTGGTCTTCCACGTTCTTCGTTTCTCACGTCAAAATCGCCACTTTTGAATTTTTTAAACCACTCAAAGCACTGTGATTTACCAAGAGCATGCTCACCGTAACCTTCGACAATCATTCAATGCGATTCTGCAGCAGTTTTCTTCAAATGGTAACAGAAAATCAATGCTGTCCGCAAATCGTAGTTTTCAGGCACAAAAACAGACATGTTCAACGCTATGAAAACATATGTAGGTGTATTAAACTTGTATTAGTGTGAGTCAAAAGTCTTTGACAAATGTAAACACAAGAATAAGGCACCAATGACGTGGTTTGACAGTCACTACATTGACAACTAGAGCCATCTATGAGCAAATTCCGGTTTCATATTTACAGACCTGGTATGTATTTCAGTATATTAAAGTATTAAAAAATATATTTTTTACTAACAATGAATTTGTATTAATGATGAGTCCTATAAGAAAAAAGTCTTAAACGCTAGGGCATCTCTAGAAAACTGACCCCATGTAGTGGGGACCGAGTTACGAGAAACGAAAAGAGGAGTGAATTTGTATTAACTTACTTGTATCCAATGTCATGGTACATTTGAGAGTTGATATGATAATGTTGAATGTTTTGAACAATTTCAGTGCAACGTATTAAAGTGTTACATTCTTGTGAGACTGTATGTGCAATAATGACATAGTGGGTTGGGATTGTGATGAAATCCACTTCCTGATTTGATTGTCCACCCCACATTGCCTTTGTTATTATATTTGGACATTCTGAAATATGCATTTATTTTTAATATGTAAATGAAAGATACTTTTAACGAAAAATAATGTCTGATGAGGTCTACCGGAAAGTTCTGTCCGATAATATCATCTCAAGTTTCAACACGTATGAACGTGTTTGTGTGAAACATATATGACTGCCTTTTTTACCATTGTAGTTCTACATATGTGCTCTTCTAAATTTACTGAAACAATGGTTTCATCATCTCAGTATTAAGTGAGATTCATTCGCGTAAACATGTCTATGGATAAAGTTCATTTACGGCATTGCATTCTGTATGAATTCCAACAAGGTAGAAATGCTACAGAAGCATGTAGAAATTTGGTGAACTTTTTGGTAAAGATACAGTTTCTGACAGAACGTGCAGGAGATGGTTTGAAAAATTTGAAACAGGGGATTTCAACCTTAATGACAAGCCACACTCTGGGATACCATATCTGATTGATAATGATATTGTAAGGACCATTATACAGCAAGATCTTTTTTTGACAACATCGGAGATTGCGGAAAAGCTCAACTAAACACAACAAACCATTTCGGACCATATTCGGAAACTTGAATTGGTGTATAAATATTCCAGATGGGTGCCTCATGAGTTAAGTGAAACAAATTTACATGACCGAGTCGACATTTGCACATCTTTGCTTGCTCGGAACAAAAATAAACCTTTCTTAGACCAGATGACAACCGGTGATGAAAAGTGGATTACGTATGAGAACATTGTGAGAAAAAGAGCAAACTGTGAGCCCGGACAACTTTCCACCTCGAAACCGAGCTTAAGCCTCAATAAGGCCGTGGCTACACCAAAGTGCTTCGCTAGGTGATACTTGACTAATGACTAATATGTTTCATGCATGGCCACACCAGTGCTTCGCACAAATTCATTTGACATTTGCGAGCGGTTGAGTCAACAAACGATGCCGCACTCAAAACTAACCAATTTCATTACAACTTACCTTATCTTTATTTACTTCTTGTGCAACTTCATTCCAAATTATTTTATTACAGGTACATTTTTGTATAAATCGCTCGATGGGTTCCACAAAGGCTCCATTTTATACACAGCTGTTTTTAAAACTGGATGTAAAATCACGGTGACAATAAAATTAACCAACACGGCGGAAATTTTAATAACAGCTGTGTATAAAAGGGAGCCTTTGTGAAACCCATCGAGCGATTTATACAAAAATGTACCTATAATAAAATCATTTGGAATGAAGTTGCACAAGAAGTAAATAAAGATAAGGTAAGTTGTATAAAAGGGAGCCTTTGTGGAACCCATCGAGCGATTTATACAAAAATGTACCTGTAATAAAATCATTTGGAATGAAGTTGCACAGGAAGTAAATAAAGATAAGGTAAGTTATAACGAAATTGGTTAGTTTTGAGTGCGGCATCGTTTGTTGACTCAACCGCTCCCAAATGTCAAATGAATTTGTGCGAAGCACTGGTGTGGCCATGCATGAAATATATTAGTCATTAGTCATGTATCACCTAGCGAAGCACTTTGGTCTGGCCACGGCCTAAGAGAATGTTGTGTATATGGTGGGACGTCAAAGGACCAATATGACCACACTATGAACTTCTCAAACACAAAGAATGGCTCAATTCGGAAATGTATTGTCGACAAATGGATGATTTGAACGAAGCACTCAAGGAAAAGAGACTGGCGCTGGGAATTTCTGTCAAATCCACCATACTTTCCGGACCTACAAACTAAGTAAATGTCACGACTGCTCTTATGTTACACCCAAGTTCTAATATATCGTCGTCATACAAGAGAAAGTGACCAACTAACAAAATGTAAAATGTTCAGGAGAGCCATTTAACCATTTTTATTATCAATTTAAAAAAGAAATTAATGTATTCACACTTGTGATTATTTTTGTGTGTGTAGAAATGTTCATTGCTTTCAAAGTAAAGAAATAACATTTTTGAAAATTTTCATACTGTAGCTTTTAAAAATTCTCAAAGCAGTTGGTCAGTTTTACCACACATGAATCAAAGAAAAAAATGGCAGATAGTCACTTTTGATTATTAGAATGAGGTAGGAAAAATGAAAGACAGGTACCTAATTTTCTTTGAACATTATTATTTTTTTAATACTTATAATTATTATTAAGAAAAAAACATTTTTTTATGGAAAAGAAACTAGGTAGGTACATAACATAGAAAACAATTGTATTGAAAGAACAAAAAGTATAAAAATATTATTCTGCCTCAGATTCAGAATCCAACTTTGGTTCTGGTGCTCGGTCTTCTTTATTATTGACAGAAAGTGATCTGTACCATCCATGATACTCATAAGGAATTGCTCTAGTGTCTTAGTACATAGCTTCAGTAAATCTTTCTCTTTTTGCTTGGTTATACTGAGTTCTTTTTTGTATAAATACGTCAATGGAGGAAAAAGTGGTGGCAATCCTCGCCCAAACACTGACAGGATTTTAAAATCTTCATTATAAGAATACTTAGAAAGAATTTGTCCTGGTCTGGCGTGCTCATATCGTAAGCATTTAATTTGCAGCCACGAAACAATTTCATTGTCTTCATTTTTTGTGCGGTTTTTGAGGCAAGTAATTTGAGATTTAGCATATCGTCAAATCTTAACTCATGCACTTCATATGGCTCGCTGTTTTTATTTTTATTTCTATTGGATCGAGCTGCTTTAAATATGTTGATCCAATCATTAAGGGTATACAACATTAACATGTTTTTTGGCTGACTCTATAGCACTATGCATAGAATCAACTTCCATGTAAGAATGTCCTGATTCCATGAAGTTATGTTGTATACATTTAATTGGAGTCGTTTGAGTTATATGCATAAATAATGACGCTATGTATTGATTGCGGTTTTGTCCAGAACAGGTATCTGAATACAATGATATCTCCGTCACATTTTTATCCAGATTTTTTATCCAAGCCTGCAACGCTGAGCCTATTTCACAACTACCTCGTTGTCCGTTTACTTCTGTCCATACGTAACAATGAGCAGGGTTTGGAGGAGCAGCCTCATAAAGTCAAATTGTACGTGCATAATTTACGACTGTAGTACATTTGTGCAGCTTCTGATGAGGGAATTTGCAAGACACTCTGTAAGTCAAACGTTGCACTTTTAAACGAAGTGTCAATAGTAGCACGTATTTTATCTAGGGCCTTTGCAGAATTGGTTTCATGACGTCTTGCTAGGTGTTTGCTGTAATTGCTCCTAGAATCAGTTTTGTCTTCCACCGATGCATTATTGCATAGCAGACACTGATCTTTTTTTGAGTGAAAAAAAGATAAGTTAAAATTATTTCCGAATATTCGAGTGTAGGTGGTTTTTGGAACAAAGTTCTTGTCATTATCACTCTCACATTTCTTAACATAAAGGCTGTACATTTTAGAAATTGATAGCCCTGGAGGAAGATATTTTCTGCTGCTTGACTTGCGACAATAGTGGGATTCCATTACTGGTAAATTCCCAATGTGCTCCTCAACTTTCTTCGCTCGAGCTTCTGAGGTTTTGTTTCCAGGTTCAGACTTTCCTCGTAAATCAGTACCACTATAGATGCCATATATGGCGTCTTTATGTTCAAAAGCCTTGCCTACTAGACCATGGCTTATACATAAAGTGACCAGACGTCCCGTTTTGAACGGGACTGTCCCATTTTATAATTACGAGTCCCGGTGTCCCCGAAATAAATTCTCGGACGCAAAATTGTCCCGTTTTCGGAATCCGCGCGAAAATTGAGGAACCAAAGCTTACCGTACGGTCGGCTGGACGCGAGCAGTGTGCGAGAGCAAGACCGACCGCGTCGTCCGTTGACGCGACGATAACCGAGAGTAGCCGAGGATGCCAACGTTCGCGCGCGCTTTGGCTTATTATTGTTATTTGACAGAGTTTTCGTTCGCTCACTTCTCGCTCATTGTTTTGTTGTTTGATGCTCGATTAGTAATTTTCTTTAACTTCTTTTGTTTTGGAATCCTAAGTTAATATGCCAAAACGTAAGTGTTCGTTTAATGTTAGCTTACAAGCAAAATATCCTTTTATTAGGCAAATAAATACTCCCTCAGATGTCAGATGCGAAAAGTGTCGTACAGAATTTAGTGTTTCTCATAGTGGTGCAGGTGATATTGAACAACATTTAAAATCTGAAAAGCATAAAAATGCCGACCGTGCCGCCGCTTCGAGTTCTTCGATGTTAAATTTTTTTAAGAAATCAGACGCGCCAACGACAAAGGATTTGGATATCGCTGCGGTAGAAGGCGTCTGGGCTTATCACACGATACAAGAAAATCACAGTTTTCGCTCCAATGATTGTGCTTGGAAAATAATTCAATCATGTTTTGATTTGAAATTTACATGCGCGCGTACGAAATCAGAAGCTATTGCAGTAAATGTTTTGGCGCGTACAGCGATGAAATAATTAAAAGATGATCTTGATACGGCGAATTGTATTACAATTTTGACTGACGCTTCAAACCATGGTAGTAAGAAAATATACCCTATTGTAGTGCGCTTTTTTCTACCCTACGTAGGTGTACAAGTGAAAATTTTAGACCTACAAGAACAGCCAGGTGAGACTTCAGATATTATTGTCAATTATTTAAACCAAGTGTTGACAGATTACAATTTAACAGAAAAAGTCGTGGCATTTTGTGGGGACAATGCCAACGTCAATTTCGGGGGCGCAGCTAGGCGAGGAACTAACAATGTCTTGACAAAATTACAAACATTTATGAAAAAGCCATTAATAGGTATTGGATGTGGAGCCCATGTAATTCATAATGCTGTAAAATCTGCTGCAGATGGGCTACCCTTAGATTATGAAAGTATAATTGTGAAGATATATTCATTTTTTTATATTTACACGATTCGAGTTGAAGCTCTAAAGGAGTTTTGCGCCGAAACTGAAACGGAATATCAACAAATGCTCGGCTATAGCAAAACCAGATGGCTTGCTCTTATGCCTGCATTAGAAAGGGTTTTAAAAATGTATCAGCCATTAAAAAACTACTTTTTGAGTATTGAAAAATGTCCCATTTTACTAAAAAACTTTTTTGAAGATCCCACATCAGAATTGTGGCTTTATTTTTTACACGCTCAGTCAGCAAGTTTTCATCAAGCTGTATTGAAACTTGAAGGTCAGACTGTATCAGCAATTGAAGCTGCAAAAGAAATCAATCAACTAAAAGATAATTTCACTCAGAAACAGACCAATCAGTTTCTCCCATTTTCAGTCCGTCAATTTATGGTGAAATTGAAAGATAATGGTACTGGTATCGATGAAGAGTTTGTGAAAAGGACGGCTACAGAATTTTATAAAACAAGCCGTGAATATCTGGAGCAGTGGACTTGCTTTCTAACCAAAGAAATGGAGATATTTTTTTGGGCAGATTTAAAAAACGTCCCCGCATGGGAAGACATTCAAAAAGCTCTGGATGTCCTAATTGAAAAGGAATATATTGATAGTAATAAAGATACAGAAGTTTTTGACGAATTTTCATTAATTTCTAACTACATTACATCGCAAAAGGTAACAGAATGGAATAATCAAAATGTTTCCACGGAAACTCGTTGGGTGGAAGTATTCAAACATTTTCACGCCAACAATCTGCAGCATGAAAATTTTTCTGTTTTAATTGAATATATTTTATGTTTGCCTGCTACAAATGCTCCAGTAGAAAGAGTATTTTCTATGATGAACAAATTATGGACATCTGAGAAAACTCAGTTACAAATTCCAGTTTTAAAGGCGATGTTGATTACCAAGGTCAATATAAAAAAAACGTGCCAAGAGTTTCATTCCTACTTAAAATCATCACCAAATGTTTTAAAACAAATTTGTTCCTCTGAAAAATATAAATATAACTAAACATTTTGGATTTCAATTAGTAACTTTAATGTTATCTTAATTTTTCTAAATACATCAATATAACTTTAAAAAGTATTTTTTTTTCAATGACTACCTATGGTTATTTGACTTAAATAAACCAATGTCCCGTTTTGAGTCAAAAAATAAATGGTCACGTTACTTATACAGCATGTTTTGATAAAGAAACTTTTACAAACACGTTGTAATTCTGTGTCTATTTTGCGTAAGATCTGCTGGAGGTCTTTGCATTTTTTGCAGTAACACTTTTGCGCACAGGGACTTTAGACTGCACATATTTATTTCGAATTTTGGCACTGTTTTTCGAAAGAAAAATTTAAATGTCAAACTTTCGTACAAAACTTTGACTAACTTCACGGTGTTGAAAATTGTTAGTACAAGCAAAAATGACCAACTGTCGCTTAGTCACTTTTTCTTGTATAAAATTACAAGAAAAAATGACTATGTCCAATAGTCAATTTTGCTTGTAAGAAAAAAAACATTTATGCAGATAGTCATTTTAAACAAGTCAAGATATTATTATTATTATTCCAAGTTCTTGCTGGGTCATTTCTTCCAGGCCACCATTATGTTAGTAAGATGTCAGATAGTCAATAATCACATTTTCGCGAAAAATGCACTTGGTCACTTTCTCTTGTAGGACGACGATATGAGATATTGATTAGACCCGTGCCCACCTCTGGGTTAAAGTGTTAAACATTTATAAAAGCTGATGATAGATCCCTGGACATTTTTGGATGAAAACTTCTGAGGGTTAATGGACCAGTGCAAGATGAAGAATTGTACCGCATCTGATACAACCAGGAATCGTATGACCTCTTCCAGGACCAACCCATCTCTTCAATCGTTAAGCTCAAAAAATTCTGTTGGGCAGGCCACATGGTAAGAATTGATAATGGACTGATCGCCTTGGAGTATTTTGGGTAGTAGACCTGAAGGCTGTATATATGTTAGGAGGTTAAGACTTCAATAAATGATGTTACTGAGGATGTAAGCATAGCCAGGGCACCCAACTGGAGAAGCCTAGCACAGCATAGAAGGAAAATTGTTCTCGGACGAGGCTAAAATTCATCAGGGTTAATACAGTCAATGAAGATGATGACACCATCAAACGTGAACCTTAAATCAATAATACTGATCTAAACTCCTTGACAATCTAACCAAAGCACACGTCAGGAACTGAACTTCCCAGCAAGTAATGGATGAGCTTGAACTATACTAAGCAGATGTGTATACATGCTACGTACATGGGGATTCATAGAAAAACCCAACTCTTATTAAAGTGCTTCACATTACATCATACAACATTGTCAATATGGGATACTACAGAGTTTCATCAGGCAACATCAACTGTTTTGATATTGGATTGTTGACTGACCTGGATTTGGACTCATAAATTTTCTCACGCAAAAAAATTTACTTAATTTTCAAAAAACATGCTGTTAAAATTCACTACTTTTATTTGTATAGTACCAACAGGTGTCCCTCATAAGGGCCAGAACTTTGCCTATGCTTACATCCTCTTAACATCCGATATACAAAGAAAACTGCAAAATTCAATATATTTTCAATCAAATGTTTTTTTTCTTATAATTCTCTGAAAAATATCCTCAAATTATTAAGAATTTTTTTTAATCTACTGTTTATTTGTTATTTCAGACCTTAAAAGACTTTTTTGAAAAGAAACTGAATAAATTATTCGTTAGTTTTCTACTCTCAGCCACAAAAATAAAGTAAGAATTTTAACTTACCTGCATTAATCTTTTGAATTACCAAAAATATTGATAATATTGACAAATAATGGAACGTACTCATTGTAGACAATACAAAAAACAAGTTATTGAAAAATCAAGTCTAAGCACTGAATCTTAACTTATGAGTGAGTGGTGAATCAATATTTATATATACCTATATATAATTATCAAATACTCTCAGTTCAGGAAATAACTTGACATAAAAATGAAAACATAAAGTTAACACATAAATTTTTTTGTAATCCTCTAATCTCTGGGTTGGAAGACAAGCGTCTTAGAAACTAGGCCACTATTGTAAATGTTAATAATTTATAATTGTGTAAATTAAATTCAACAAAATCAATACCAAAATATTGAATTGTTATGTATAGTACTTTCCCTACATCTACAGTACACTCTTGATTATTCCCAGTGGTAGAGAAAACAATTGACCCGGATAATCTCCAGAAAAAAAATCGGAGTAACACAGAGGGGCATTCATCTGTTATAAAAATTAAAAGAAAGTGACACTGTGACTCAAAATCTCACCGAAGAGTATTAAAAGTCTAGAAAAAAATGTACATAAAACTAGAGCATGTAACTAAATGTTTCAGTGTGTAACTAAAACTTTTCAAAGGTTCAGACTTATTTAATGGAAACTTCTCAACTAGACCTTCTTAAAGAGGGGAAGAGGTACAAGAAAGATCATATAATTTTAATATTCTGAATAAAACAATAATTATTCCTTTTATCCAAGGAGCTGGAAAGGTTTTTTGATATACAGTTTACTTTTTTCTACTCTTGTCTGCTGTTCCATATTGGTATATTTTGTATGTTTGACGACAAGTGAGTTAGGTATAGTACATTTTGTATTTAAGGACAATGAAACTTTTTATAATATATTATAGACAGTGCTTTTTTGCGGTGCAGCGGCGCTCCACCACCTTTTTTACGGTATTTTAATGTTTCATAAACAATTAGACTGTATGCTTTCTTTTAATTGTTATTTTCTTGATTTTTATTTCTTTTTGTTTTTTCTTCTGTTTTGGTATGCCCTTTTCGTTTATTTTCATTGTTTGTTTTTTTTATCTACTTTTGCTTTATATGAATAAATAAAGGCTGGGAATAGAGATAGAGGGAGGCATTAGTTTGCAAACTAGTTAAAGTTTGTCTTGCGTGTGAAGCTGATAGGAGGGCCGTCGGTCCTTAGAGCGGCTTCGGGAATGTGGTGGTGGCCTCCCCCTCCCCCTCTCTCTTTCTCTCCACGCTCTATGAAAATATTCAATTATGTGATGTTTTTACAATTTTATTTTATGTTTATTCTTCAGTTGTAGATTTTTATTTATCTGTTTAACTCTAGATTTGACATGTCTAAAATAATAAAAAATTAAGTTGAATTTTGTTAAATTCTTTGTGGCATAGGAAAAACTGCTTTAATTTTCATTTAAATGGTATTTGAATACGATTTTCTTTAGTAAAAAGCTTGACAAGAAGGGAGCCCGGCATCTTTTTTTTAAAAAAAAAAACACTTATAGATATAGTTTCAGATCTTAGTCCATCTAACTGCTTTGTAAGCTGCCTTATAAATATTTAAAGACAGACAATTTTAGAAATTTATGTATGTACCAACAGTTGCAAAGTTGTTTATTATTATTTTTCAAAACATCACAAATTCTACATTTTCAGTAATTTATTTAATTAGTCAAATGCATTACTATAAAGTTTTATTTGTTTTTAAACATCCTGTATATAAGCTTGTATTTGCAAAAACATGTTAGATATGTTTCGCGGAATAGCTATCATAGGTCAAAAGTGACAAAAATATTTCTTGTTTTGTTACTGCAATTTTTGTATCTTGAATAGTTTTCTGAGAAATTTTAATATTGCACTGACAATTTAGAGAGGTATTTAACAAAAAAATTATGTCAAACATTCATTTTTGAAGTGCTAAACACAATAGTATTTCGGTGCCAACTTTAATTATGGGAGTGAAATGTGGAAATAAACTGAGTAAAACTGAATAAATGTATGACATAATAAGGAATGAAGTAATTAGGGATGAATGTGAACTTAAGGCTGATGTGTTGAGTAAGATGAAGAACAGCACGCTGAGATGGTTTGGACTTTGGAATGAACTTCTAATAGTTATTATATGTGCATCATCCATATGTACATTCCAAAGAGAATTGAAAAAATATTGCATAACTCAAAATATTCTTTCAACCTAATTTTCCTTTGTTTTCATTCCTCATCGTGGAACAAATTATTTTCCTCTAGGTCTGCCATTATTATTTTGAGAATTCGTCATTTTTTTACTTGTATTTAAAGATTTTTTTGTAAAATATCTCATGGATCAAAAGAACTTAACTTGTTCAAGATAAACTATTTAGAAGAAATAACTGTATAGCAATAAACAGTGCCACTTTTGTATAGACCGCGTCCCTAGGCAGTTTGTAACTTGGGCCAAAAAAAATAACATATAATGCAGTACTTTTGGGCATTGTGTGCTATACAGCCAGGTGTTGGTTCCACAGAAGTTCCAGCTCTCAGTTGCCAAAAGGGTGCTGATCGGTGGTCAATGGTGGGCGTTCTTGTTTACGCCAAGGCTTAGGCATGCTATGCAGAAGCACTCTTGGTCTTAACGGGGTTTCCTCTGTTGAATTTAAAGGTCCAGGGTCGTGCTTCGATAATTCTTCTTGAAAAGGTTCAGCCTGCAAGGATAGGTGATGTTCACCTTTGCTCTCCGGTCCGGTCCAGTCATCCCTTTTGTCAACATGACAACAACAAACTCCATGGGAAGACAAACATTTAAATGTTTTCCTTGCATCAGGGTGCACCTCAATTCTCCGTGGGTGCGCTTAGCTATTAGGCTATTCAATTTCTCAGCTATGGGAGCTTTAATGCCAACTTTTTAGCTTCAATCTAGTCCCTTCACCCTGTTGTAATTTTTGCAGATATCTGGATCAATCCGCTGATCACATTTTGTGTTACCGTAATGATAATCGTGTCAATAATTTCCAAAGGGATCTCCATTCAACTTAACTGAAGCTTAGTTGGCTCAAGTTGTGTAAAGAATTCCCGAGACCTCCTGTAGAGTTTTGATGATGCATCGATTATATGCTGTAACTGTTCAAGGAGAATGTGAGGGAAATAAAAGATTGTGAACAGTCAACACGTTTATTTTTTTACTTAATATTTGTTCCTAAAGCTTTTTCTAATTACGCTTATGCAAATGAATTATGCAATATGTATGTTGTTATTTACATATATGTAAATTTTTATAGACATATTCATTTTGAATAAAAAATATTATGACACTTAAAAAGTGTATGTTGAAATATTTTTTTATGCTATCCAAGTATAAAATATATAAATACATATAATATACTGGAACCCATTTACTAGAAATGAAGGAAAATCATATTTCTAGAATTTTATGGAATGTACATTTTGATTAGATCAAAAACTTTTATAAATATTTTGTTAAATATGATGGTAACACAATTGAGCATGAAACTTAAATTAAATTTAAAATAATACACTAATTTAAATATTTCAGTTTCATTCTAAAGTATTTTTAACTATTTGTTAAAATTCAACCAACGGACTAGTACTGGAATGCATTAATCCAAAGAAACTAATATGTATTTTTCTTGCCTAAACATAACGAAGAATAAATTAATTATTGAGAATTTGTTTTGACCACTTAGAAACAATATTTTCAATGGAACAATTATTTCACATAGTCAAAACAACCAATTTGTTTCTTAAAGAATATTTTTTATTGAACGATTGAAAAAAATATTGTGATTTTATTAAAAATATTTATATTAATTTACAAACAAAAATATATTTTTAGGGTTAAAAAATTACGACCTTTGATTTCTTTAATAAAAAAAATATCAACACTTAGAAATACAGATAATACACTTTTGGCCAATCATCTTATTGATTTGTATCTGAAACATTTCAAACTTTTATAATAACTCAAGAGAATCAATAGAAATCTATTATTATTATTATAATTTTATGCATTCTTTCAGACATATTTGAGGTTTAAATAAGCTTTGAATTTTTTTATTTCTTTGTTTAAACAAGTTTTGAGTGTTTATTTATCATCAAAATGAGAAATTTTACATTAAAAATTGCTAGAAAGTCAATGTATATTAAAATGGATACTGGGCCTAAAGATCTACAATTTTCAAAATATTGTTTAAAATTGGGTTCTATATTTCTTACCTTCTAGAATTAAAGGTAGAATTAATCAGATAATCAAATATTTACCATTTCCAACTACAAATGTTTCAGCAATTTGGCAAATAACATATTTATAAATTATTGCTATCAGACATATCACAATTCGACAAAAGAAATAGTCATATCTTAAGCCAAGATAGGCTTAAACATTAGAAATGCTAAGTAAAGTCTGTAAAAAATATCATCCTTAGAGGATAAAAAAAATTGTATTTTAATTTTAAAATAAAATTGAAGATAAATATGAATATAGAATAAATGTCTTTTCATTCTTCTTCACTGGCAATGTTTTTTCAAACATTTTTGTTAAATAATCAGTATTGTCAAAGTTATTTGCTACACAGCATCTAAAAAGTCGCAATGTTACTACTTTTTACTTAGCTGCTTCGGTACCATACCTATTTTTCCAAAGTAGCTCTAACAATACTTCAAATAATCAAAATATATTCACAGCATAATATGAGTAGATCTACATACATATTTGTGATTTTGGAAAAAAATGACTTTATTTATAAATAATTTAGCAAATATCTAACTAAATGAATTATTAAATTTTTTAATACACTAATGGTTTTATGTACGAGTATAAAACGCTCATTTTAAGTTTTTTAGGTGTATTATTTTTTTATAAAAAATAATGAAGGAAATAATACATATTTTAATACATATTTTTTCCACCCATTAATAGAAAAAGCACCAAAACATTTTATTCAGGTAAATTAATTATGTAAGAAATTGCCTAAATCACAAATATTTTTAGACCTATAGTAATAGAAAATATTTTTTCACCATTTTGAGTTATTCTGTAAAAAAATATTTTCTTTCAAAAATAAATATATTAATTTTTGTTTGGCGTAATATGTGTATTAACAGGTGGTTGTGTTATGGTAGGCGTAGGTGTACTGGAAGAGGTAAGTCCTAATATTGGTGACATTTCTGGCATCATGTCTCCTGATATTGATACACTATCATCGTAGTGCTCACAATTATGCTCGCCACATAATTTACATTCAAATAATACAGGCTTTATGGAGTTCTTTAGTTTCTGTAACAAAAAAATAGTATGACATAAAAACTAGTTTTAAATTAACGACTCAAAGAGAATATCTGTAGTTACTATATTTTTATATAAATTAGATATTTTTTTTAAACTTATATATTGTAAGACTTTTTGTGATAAAGAACTAACGTTTAATATAAATGGCTAAGATTTTATTTTTCTTTCATATGGTTGATATAATAAGCGGTGAAAAGAGTTCTCAACACTTTTGAAAGCAAAATTCTCTGCAGAACCCAACTTATGAGACTGCACTGGTAAAGACATTTTCATAGCAGGCAGGGCAGTGACTAAGTTCTAACGGGGCTAAGAAAAATGGAGAAACCGAAAATAAGATGGCTGGATGGTGTAATAAAAGATAAAACTCCTGCAGGCAACCATAATAATTTATCCTAATATGTACAGTTAGATGATCAATATTTTTATATTTTCATACCTTAATCTCCTGTTGCGGATAAATAGATGCAATGAAAAGTAATAAAAACATAAAGAAAGGAATGAGTACCTCCATAAATGTTCTGCCTTCAGCACGAGTGATGATGACTGCTGCATACCCCGGGATGCAGACGAGAGAAATGGAAGCATACATCCAGCCTATCGCTTCTGCCCAACCCGGGTAGTGATACTGTCCATTGTGGTATGTTGGCGGTTCATAGTCAATTAGACTGAACACCCAGACAGCCTATAATCACATTAAAAAACATGTCAGTTATGTCAATATATTCATATTTAAATCAAATTTTAAAACAATTATATAATGAATGTGAAACAAAAATGGGGAATAAACTTTGTACGATATAAAGCCTATTATAAAAGCTTGGGATTTTTCCATTTCATAGTTCCACTTATATGGTAATCATGTAGTTCACTATCTTAAAATCTGAAAGTACTTTATACGAGTATATCTTGATCTTGTATGATAACAACGTATTTCACCTTTGAAGTAAATGTGGCAAAAGATAAAAGAAAGCAAAACATTTTCTCATTTTTATTTATCGAGTAACTAATATGTACGAGTATATATGTATATGTTCACACTAACTTGAAAAAAGTATAATTTATCTTAACACATTGTTTGCGGGAAACGCTTGCAAGCGTCTTTTACATACTGTTGGTAGAGAGCGGGATATGCTTAAAAGCGTTGTATTTGCTTACTGTTGGTAGAGCGCGAGAGATGCCAAAAAACGTTGTACAGATCGGAATTGGGTTTGCGGTTACTTGTGAAGTGAAAGGATTAGTATAATGAGGGTCGGGTGGCAGACTGTTTTAGACAATTAGGGTCGGGTGGCAGACTGTCGTCATATAACATGTACTCTAAATACAATAGTTGTAAGATAAACATTTCCTTTTTATCTTTATAATTCTTCAGTATTGAGGCGATATTGTTTAGTTCAAGACGTTCTCCATTTTCGTTTCTGCCTTCATTCCGCTATTGCAAATTATTTTTATTAAAAAAATATTACAAAATACCTATCATTGTATCGTATAGTATAGTGGATATCGATCGTTGTTGTGTTTGAAAAGTTATTTGTTCCGTATTTCTATAATAAATGAATATTTTTTTCATAAAAATGGATTACGATAGTAATGAGAGCGATGGGGAATTGTGTGCTGATAATTTGTCAGATTATTCTTGTGTTGAGAAAAATACAGCTGGCGAATTTGAAACTAGTAATAATGAAGTTACCGCGTGTCCTCTGACATTTTTCCGACAAACAATTTCAAGCGATTCGGATTCAGACTCTGACAAAGGTGAAGAAGAATGGTCATCAGCAGACAATCCACCAGTCCTGGAAGAGTTTTTAGGTCGACCAGGTTTAACTACCGGTAGTGTTTTGAATAGTGTAACGGAAGCGGTAAATTTATTCATAGGAGATGATTTTTTTACATTCCTTGTACAAGAATCTAACATATATTATTATCAAAATAAGCACAAATTTTAAATATATAAGAAAACTCTCAAACGGAAAGACATTACAATACAAGAAATGAAGAACTTTTTGGGACTTATATTTCTTATGGGACAAGTCCGTAAGGACAGAAGATATGAATACTGGAGTTCAGATGCATCCAAGGAAACACCATTTTTTGCGAGCAGACCAATATATTTCTTATTATTCTATCTTACTAAAAACTACTAAATGGACAAAAAGACTGGTGATGTATTTAATAAATTGTGTATTGTTCAACTCCTTTGTTGTGTATAACTCTGTTACAAGAGAAAATAAAATAAAATATAATCAATTTTTAAAGGACATTGCAGAACACTGGGTGGCTGATCAGATTTCGTCGGATAATATTCAAGACTCGGAACCGATACCATCGACATCTGGTGTCCGAAAAAAATCTTCAAAATCAGATTCTCTGGGAAGATTTTCAATGGATATGAGAAAACATACATTGGAAAAGATTGAAAGTACTGGTAAAAACAAGAATCTACGAAGGAGATGTCGTGTGTGCGCGGTCCACAAAGCGCGTAGCGAAACCCGATATATGTGTAAATTCTGTGATGTGCCATTACATAAAGGGAACTGTTTTCAAAGATATCATACTTTAAAACAATATTGGTGTTTATTTTTTCATATTTTACAAAATATATATATTACGTTGAACATGTACAGAAGGACTAAATGGACAGTAAGGTAAAAATGCAATTTAACCTTAAATATCGTAATTGTTTACCCAAATATATATAAGTTTATAAATATATCATTAAAAACGATTTCATTAATGATAAAATACTGAAAATTTTATTTAAATATGATCAATAGTTCTCAAGTTATAGTAATTTTATGTGAAACGTAATTTCGCGCGCGAATCTAAATTAATTGCCCGCTTAACGGCATAGATTGATGAAAAAACCGCCCGACAACAATGTGTTAAGTAGAAACAGATTATAGATGACAAAGCTATGTGAAAATAATAAAATTAAAAAACTCTGGTGAGAAATAAAAATACTTTTAAATTAGAATGAGTAACTTTATGACACAGTAGATTTTTGAGTAGCCAGATTGTATCAACTGAGAAAGTAAAAACCGATTTTTTTAAGAACATTTTGAAATATTACTTTAAATGTAAAAATAATTTTTCATTCGTCTACATATTATATACCAGAAATTAAACTAGTAATATTGATAATATGTAACAGAAAATAAAACTAGCAAATTGCGAACATGTGTCACCGATCAGAAATCCTAGTTGATCTCACCAATTATGGATTGGGCATGTTTGTTTACTTTTGATGCAAATGGGCAGGTGTATCCTGTCAAATTGTAAATTGAAATCAAACAGGGATTTATTTATTATACAACTTTTTTAATTGCTTAATCTAATTTTTCAGAAAAAGCAAACTTCTTTGCTGCCATATTTAAAGGTAAGTAAGTAAGATAATTTATAGATTTTGATTTAATTTTTGGAGGTTATTATCAAGGGTTTTTATATCCGAGCCAATTTTTCCCAACCATCCCGGATAATCGAGAGTCTACTGTTCTTAATAATTTCCATATTCAAACAGTAATGTAATAGAAAAGTCATAAGTAGTTACATTCAAATTTAATAAATAATATATTTTCCCTACCATCCCGGATAATCGAGAGTCTACTGTACTTAATAATTTCCATATTCAAACAGTAATGTAATAGAAAAGTCATAAGTAGTTACATTCAAATTTAATAAATAATATATTTTCCCTACCATCCCGGATAATCGAGAGTCTACTGTACTTAATAATTTCCATATTCAAACAGTAATGTAATAGAAAATTCATAAGTAGTTACATTCAAATTTAATAAATAATATATTTTTTGTCATTAAAAAACTTGGGTTATACATTTTGGAACGTAGTTATAAAATCAAATAGGAGGAAGAAAATAAAAATATCCAAATAAGTCTCCATTAGAGATAAATAAAATATACTCAGTTTACTTTAAAAATTTTAGTAAAATATAATAAAAAGAAAGTGTATACAGTGCTGTTTAGGAGAAGACTCTCATCAAGGATGTTGGTTTATACGAGTATTTACTGTACATATTAGCTTTTTAATCGGCATAGCGCTGATGAGCTGCTTTAAATAGCACCATTAGCTTCCTATGCTTATCACAGGAGCAGATAAGATGTGTTTCTCAAATCTTGCTGCTGTTGTTTGAAGCTGAAGGTAGCTTAAGTAAATTTTTTTCAAAGAATGATTATTACTTAATTAAAAAATAACAGTATTCTTACAAATAGTAACAAAGGTGCCAATACAAGCCAACAGGTTCGGAAATACAATGATGGTGATCTCCCTGTCATTTGCTTAACATTCTTTGACAGTCTTTTGATTCCATAAAACCAAGTAATTCCAATGATCTCAAAGAATGCCAAATAGGTTATTGATATGGATGCTGCATAGTGATCAATCAATTGGAAATAAAATATTCCACTCTGAAAAAAAGAAGTTTTTTTTATCAGTTAACAATATACAAAAACCTTATTTTGGACTCTGAGGATGAATTTGGTCCCAGAACAGTATGGATCATTAAAAATCTTCCAAATTCATCATACAGTGGTGACGAACCTTCCTAACAGAATGACCATTGTGTATATTGAATGAATATCCTATATATACTCATAAGACAAGTGTAATGTTCCATGAAGAGAAAAAAATAGAAAAGAAAAAATGACAAAGGGAATTTATATCAGAAACGGAGAATTTTTGAACCTCTGTGACTCGAACACTATTTATTATATTATTTTCTGTGATTTTAACAATATTACATT
The DNA here is from genome assembly GCA_949825065.1 of Odontocerum albicorne. Lineage (NCBI taxonomy): Eukaryota > Metazoa > Arthropoda > Insecta > Trichoptera > Odontoceridae > Odontocerum > Odontocerum albicorne. The sequence goes on from OX463840.1 coordinate 28,605,478, forward strand.
ATACAGTCATCAAACTTTAGATCATTCAAATTCTTTAAGAAAATAACACAAGTGATTTAAAACTAGTATTTACTAGTTTTAAATAACCTTTGGGATAAATTTTGAGCTTGATTTTTTTAAAGAGATGCAGTTATTCCTCTTGATATCTGTTTAATTCTTAGTACGTACAGCAGGTGTGGCCAACCTTTTTGGGCTGCGAGCCAAAATCGGTATTGGGTAAAGGCTTGTGGGCCACATGTGTATTGTTATTTAATTAATAGGCATATCAAAATAACTTTTTGTTCTGTTTATACAGCGCTGTTTTGTATTTTTTTCGTGACCCTATCATCCCAAGAGCAGTTTGTCAAGTATGCCCTCGGTTTGCTAATAGAGCGCCACCAAAGGATACTTCAGGTATGTGACCCTATCATCCCAAGAGCAGTGTGTCAAGGCTTGCTAATAGACTGCTACGAAGCGCCACCAAAGGATACTTCAGGTATGTGACCCTATCATCCCAAGAGCAGTGTGTCAAGTATGCCCTCGGCTTGCTAATAGACTGTTACAAAGCGCCACCAAAGGATACTTCAGGTATGTGACCCTATCATCCCAAGAGCAGTGTGTCAAGGCTTGCTAATAGACTGCTACGAAGCGCCACCAAAGGATACTTCAGGTATGTGACCCTATCATCCCAAGAGCAGTGTGTCAAGTATGCCCTCGGCTTGCTAATAGACTGTTACAAAGCGCCACCAAAGGATACTTCAGGTATGTGACCCTATCATCCCAAGAGCAGTGTGTCAAGGCTTGCTAATAGACTGCTACGAAGCGCCACCAAAGGATACTTCAGGTATGTGACCCTATCATCCCAAGAGCAGTGTGTCAAGTATGCCCTCGGCTTGCTAATAGACTGTTACAAAGCGCCACCAAAGGATACTTCAGGTATGTGACCCTATCATCCCAAGAGCAGTGTGTCAAGGCTTGCTAATAGACTGCTACGAAGCGCCACCAAAGGATACTTCAGGTATACTCAATCTTCCCAGTCCCCGAAATCACAGTGGGAGAAATAGTTTCTCCACCAGGAATTGAATCCAGAATTAAATAAGATATTTTATATTTTGATATTATATTCTTTTTCATGTCGGAAATGTAGAGTATGTCGCTATTTTTAAATAACTGTGTTTTATTGTTATTTCCATCATGATTTATATAAAAACAACTTGCAGCCCGCACAAAATATCCTGGTGGGCCACGGGCTGGCCATGCCGAAATACAGCGACCATAATATTTTATTTTTCCCATTTGCTCATATTGCTTAAAACTGTGCCATGAAATGAGAGATTTCTTAATACATTTTAAACACTAACACTAAATACATGCTAGTTTTCATGCATTTGTAAAAATGTTGTCAGTCAATTTCTGTCTGTGTTATCGCGGAGTGAATTATTTTTCTATCTACTTATGAACTTTTCTCACCACTGATAATGTCCCTATAACATAATAACCCCAGTTTCATTCTTATAATATACGATTGGCGTAAAGTGATCAGTTTCGGAGACCACATATATATATATTTCTTCAGTTGAATATGTTTGGACCTAACATTATCACCATATTAATCTAACATATATTATAGCAAACTATGTTCAAAGATATTCAATTATTATTATCATTAGATGTCATGTAAGACAAACATTACAAATATATGATTATTTATACTTAAAAAAGTAAAAAATATAAAAAAAATATGGGCAAAAAAATGAACATGAACTTACTTGCACTATATTAGGAAGGCTAAAGAGAAATGAAACAACACAAATAATTAAAACAAGCAGCTCGTGGTAAACTAACTTCTTCCTTATCCATTTTGGAAAACCATCTTGTATCGATGTCACAACAACTTCCACTATAGCAAACTAAAACGAATCAAAATAAAAAGAAAATAAAATAACATCCAAGCAAAACAAACTAAGTACTATAAAATATATTTTTTTAAATAGGTATCAAAGTTAGAATGAAATAGCAAAATTGTATAAAAGTGAAAAAAGTAACTAATAGTTAAAGCATCCAGAAAGTTTGAAAAAAATTGTAGCGCATATTGTTAAAGACAGTTTTTCATAAAGATTAGGAGATTAAGATCCATGTTTTTTCAGAAAGTTTATTTCTTCTTTTGAAATATATATCGAAATTTCATTATAAATTTGCCAGATATTTTTATTTCAATGGCTCAAAGAAACCTATTTTTCTCATAATAAATTATGTCAATGTTTATCATTTCAATGAATCAAGCATAAAGAGATTTTTTAAATATACTATACCTGGCTATTCAATCCTAAGCACAAAAGCATAAAAAAGAACAAAACTGCCCAAAACTGTGAAGCTGGCATTTTAGCTATTGCTTGTGGGTAAACCACAAATATCAATCCGGGCCCTGAAACAAAGAGAATTAGATTTTTTAAGATATCCATAATTGTACAGCAAAGTATATTCAAATTCACTTGCAATCATATCTTGTTAGTGTTATTGTGAATCTAAATTCTTGTCATCTCATTTCTGAAGCAAATATAACATTTATTTGATTTTAAGAGTTATGTAGGAAACCTTTTCTAAAATATTTATTTAAAATATTTCCTTTGGCCAAAGACATCACTTTTTTTAGATCCTTGGCTATAAAATACATTGCGAGAAGACTGGCCCTTTCTACTGTGAATCTGAGAGAGTGTTGATGCAGACTGAGAAGTAGTGATGGGGATCTTACTATCCATATGTTGTTTGTTGCATTAAAATGTAGAATTCTTCAAGTTTATGCATTGTTGGCCTTTTTTTAAATTCTCCACACTATACAGATTTTTTCTGTTACATAATGTGGATCTGTTTTTTAATTCATGTGGAAGAATACTAGTGAGGATTCTTCTCATAGTGCTAGGCAGTGCCAAAAATATGTTCGCTCAGTCACTCAATTGGTTCAATATCTTTAAACCGTGCATCACTCAGAGTGTTCACTTTGGTTCTGAGTTGGTATAGGGGAATTTCTTGCAAAACTAAGTGACTAATATTGCGGGACAGTTGAATTATATTGCAGTACTTTAAATACGAGTAACACAATGTACCTGTGCCTTCTTGTTTCAAAGCTGTTTTTTTTTTACATTAAATTTTATGTAAAAATCTAATATATTTTTCAAATATGTTTTTTTTCTATACTTTTCGATGATGAAAATATATAGTTCATACATATAATAGTTGGTTGACTTAAAACAGTAATTCCTAGTTAGTTTGCAAGCTGGTCTACGGTATATGAGCAAAAAAATAGACATGATGGGGGAATATATATTAATATGATTATTGAAGTGTATCTCTTTAAAGTGTAAATTTTGTTATTTTAATATCTTTCTATATCATGAATAAAAAAAAAATAATAAATAATGAATGAAGAAATTGTATTTATTTCAACATAATGAATTAGACTTGATTCCCAATTGACCAAGATTTAATTAGCCAGCCATTAATTATTCTTTAGAGTGACTTAGGGTTGACAATATACCCCGGGACAGTAGGGCTTGCATACATTTTGTTTCTTATAAATGTGTCATACCAGATTGTGTACTGTTGATGTTTGGTTGTTCAAAGTAATGTCAGCATAGATTTATTGCCAGGTTAAGTGTGAATTCAGAATTAAGGTAAAAATTTCATCAAATTCAAATGTTTTAATATGTGGATATGATATGTAGCTTTTATTCTGAAAATCTGTTTTTGATAAGTTCAGTATCTCAGTAAATAACAAAGTTGTACAACACTGGTTATTCTCGATCAAAGCTTAGATTTGGTTGTGATTGGTGGTAATCAGCCTTCAAGAGCAGACACTATCTTAGAGTTTCTTATTACTATTACAGAATTTTTTAAACCACATCTGACACACATTCTCACTTATTACATCATCACCATACACTATACATATCTTTTTTTTAATATGTATCACTTTTTTTTATGCGATAGTAAAAAAGTATCAAGCACTGAAAAAAATATTTTGTTCCATCTTCAAAATGATGCTAAAAAAAACACTCAAATAATTTGGATAAACAATGGTTGAAAAAATTGCCTTTCATAATAATATATAAATTAGTAATAATAATTTTGTCCCAATGATATCTATTCGAGAAATAGGAAACTATTTTCCTGACAATATGAACAAATTAATATTGTTTGAATTCCTTTCTAATTATATTTTTATATTGAACAAGTAAACAAGCAATCCAACATTATAAGTATTTTGTACTATTAGGGTTGTTATACTATTTGATAATATTTGCCATGAACTAAAACTCCATTTAATCAATCTTCACACTCTTAATACTTTACAACCCTCGACTAATAATAACACGTGCACCCGCCAAATCACCCACTATGTACTATCTCTCTGTCGCCCACACAACTGCCACGCTTACTGTTTACCCCTTTCTTCTACCTCTGAACTGTTATGCACCATTTATATTATGTAACAGCACACTTGCTTACTCATTAAAATATGCAATCTTGCATCGATAAAAATAGTTTGCATCTCAAAAATAGACAATTTGAGCTTACAGCTGAACTTATTCTAAGTAAAAGTAAGTATAAAAAATAAATCAAGGTCTTACCATCACTTATAACAGCTTCCACATTTAAATTTTGTTCAAGAGCAATATTTCCTATAGTTGCAAATGTGAATATTCCTACAAGTAAACTTGTAATAGCATTTACAAATGACACAGCCAGTGTATCATAAAGAATGTTGTTTTGGAATCTGTTATAACTGGCGAATGAGATCATAGAGCCAAAGGCTATTCCTATCGAATTAAAATTTTGTGCTACAGCATTGATCCATACCTGAAAATAAGGTCTATTTTAAAGTTCTACAACTTTTCTAAATAAAATTTTAACCACATTGATAAAAAATTCAATGTCACACTTACTTTAGCATCACCTAAAAGTATCCAATTTGGTCTGAAGAAGAACCTTAAACCTTTATCGGCTCCTTCTAACGTTAGAGATCTTCCCAAAAAAATTATGATGAGCAGAAATGGTAAAGTGGCAGTAAAATAACGAACTTTTGCAGATGATTTAATACTTTTCCAAATAGCAAAATATACAAGCATCCAGGCACATACAAGACATGCTACCAGCTCCCATCTCATCTCTCCTGGGTATTGTATACCTTGGCTTACTTTGAGTACTTTGTGTCTGGAAACAGAAATATTAAATTAAATTGTAACTTGAATAGATCATTTTGTCCATAAAATAACATATTTTAACAATTATAAATTGTTTTCTTTTATTCTGATGAAAATTGTAGAAAAATGTTCTCATTTTTTTTAACTTCTTTTCAAAAAGGTTCCATAATTTCGACCTATCAATCATAAAGACAGTGTGCCACAGTGAATCTTGGTTTGAAGATTAGGGAGAGTAAAACAAAAGTAAAAACTAGAAACAAATTGGCTTCTCAAGTGTCAACTTTATGAAGAATAACAACTTCGTGGAAGTAGAGGGTTTCATCTACCCGGGTTCTAATTTTAAGAAGAGCAATAAAGAGATTGTTGAAGTGAAGAAAAGAATCGCTACAGCCAATAGAATATTGTTGTCATTATTGTCCATATTGAAGTTACGTAGTGTTCACAGAAAGATTAAAACGATCCTCCGAACCATGTTAAAATATGAATATGGATTAGGAATGAATCTAATTTCCATTCAAGGTGCTAGAAATACCTGGGAAGACCTCTCTACTGATGTCACACCAAAGTGAGAATAGGATGACTAAGACACATACAGAAGGTCTTTTATCACGAGGGGAACCGAAAGTAATCTTGAAGTGTAGAAGCAATTTACTTGTAGCTGTAAATTTATTTTTAGGGTTAAGGTCTTGGATACAAACAGCCTAAATTTTCTACCTATATCTTCTGAAAATTAAGTAGAATTATCTCCGGATATCACAGTCAGAGTAGTCCATCTGGCTGGCAGCAGAATTTGAGATTATATTTTTATTATAGTATTACATAATGTGGTCAGTAGTTTGATCTGGGGAAATTACTCTGTAACATCTATCAGGTTTTCAGACTTTCCATCCGTATGAAGCCGTAAAGGGCTAGCCATATCCAAAGGATGCAGAAAACAAGGCCCCCAAAAAGGTATTTGCTAGATACCTTGGAGGGAAAAGAAGAGTTAGGCATCACATTTCAAGTTGTCCTCTCAAGACTTGAGAGGACAATTTGAAATGAGATGCCTTGGAAGTGTTGCAGTTCCCAATTTGGAAGACAGTTACTAAAGACAAAAAGGATATACGAAGGCAAAAACCTCAGGAGGATTAGGTTTGATAAGTACTGTGTGCCATTGAAGAAGACAAAATAACAAAGGGATTTGATAATTCTTTGCACCTTCCTAATTCATATAATCGTTATGTTAAAATATTTCAAACATGAAGTAAAATCCATTTATAATGTGATAATCTTATATTCATGAGATGCTCAATGAGATTAATCATTAACAAATTATTCAATATAAATTACCAATGTCAAATATTTGTTATTTAAATTAAGATGTAAACGGCTGTGTTGTGCAGAAATCATATTAATAGGTCAGTTATGAAGTGAAGTAGGGTACTACTAATTTGGACTGTATATCTGAATATGTAGCCAGTACAAAAGTACACTTATATCAAATATTTTCCACAATAATTTGTATCAAATATTTTATAAGGGAGCACATGTTTTTGTTTTTAATATAAAATTGTTTCTCTGTCAAAAGTGCTAAATCATACACTCAATAAAACAATACACAAATAAGCATCAAAATCCATATGAATTAATAGGTTAGTCAATAAGTTTTGAAAGAAACATCTATGGAGCAGTAGAAAACCAAAATTTTTACGCCATTTTAATATTTCATCTTTCATAAGAACGTACTCAAAATTTCATTTCGATCTGTCAATTCATTCTTTGTTTACAAGCCATTTGAAGTTGACGTGTCAGTGTATTTTTTAACAATGAAAAAATCCGAATATAGTGCAGTGATTAAATTCTATGTTTTGGAAGGTTTATCGGCTACTGAGATCCATGCAAAGATGGTGAAAGTATTAAAGGAGTCTTCTCCTTCATTTCCAACCGTTCACCGATGGGTTTTGGAGTTTAAGCGTGGCCGTACAAGCGTTGAAGACGATCCACGCTCAGGACGTCATTCACAGTATAGATTTGTTTTTTCTGTCATTCATTACTAATTGCTTCTATATGTCCACACCATGTTCTTTTTCATCCTACATAATACTTTAATGCATGGTTAATATATTTTTTTTATAACTTCATTCCGTATTCTGTCATTCATCATCCAAATTATCATCACCATTATGTCATGTCCTTATTGGAGTAGGCAGAGAAAACACATCTATACTGCTTTTCATGTTTCCCTCTTTCATAAATTGGTTCATTTGGTCATGCGACATTTTTCTATGTCTTACTAAACATCTCGTTCCTTCTGTACTACTTGTATAATTCTTTTTGTGGATATTTCCTAAATTTTCTTTTCTGAACCATCTCAATGCTCCTTTGTTTATCTTAATCACTGCATCTCTTTCAATCCACATTCTTTTTTAATGTTCTGATTCCTTATTCATTTCATCATTGTTTTTGCTTTTCATTCTACACAACACTCATTTTTACATCTATCTTACTTAAATGACATAAAATTTCCATAACTATGCATATGTTGTATAAATTAATAATTACTGTCAAAGGTATTATTTATATTTCTTTAAATACTTCAAACATTCATTTAAACTATGAATTGTATAAAAACAATAATACCTACTCAAAAAACTCCTCAGATGGTGTCTTTGACAAATCCGGCCTGGAGATATTTTGATGCATCTTTTCGGGCATCCAACAATCAGGCGTATTCCATCTATTGGAGCAATCTGACCATGGCATCTCAGATTTGAAGGAAGTGAAGAAGTAATATATAGCATAAGCTATTATTACACAGTAATACGTGGACATTAGGAATGATATCACTACACTGGCAAGCCCGGCTCCTGAAGAAACAAAATTATTAAGTTGCATAAGTTACTTATTATTCAAGAGATGCTGCGTGATAATGGAAAATACCTCAGAATTTCTTAGGTCGATAAAGAGATACAAAAAAAATTACTTGAATAATTAGACTGTAAAGAAACATTTTCAATGTGCTTTCTTTTCTAAAATGTTCATAATTATGAGATGTAAATGGTAACAGAACATATCTAAAAAAATGAGGTCATTTTAAAATTAATAACTGTTTATTTTTATAACAATAATACGATGAATTCTATGCCCTGATTAGTAAGACCCCTGTATCCATTTTTTTATCAAGTGTTAACAACTATATCCTAAGAAAAGCTATATAGTAATGCCAGTACTTCTCTTTACTTAGCTACTTAAGTAGTAAATCTAATAATTATAGCTAAACTACAATGTGTGACAAATTAAATATTTGGGAATGTGGAAAAATTAAAAATGGGATCTCTCCTAAGAAAGTGAGTATTGAGATAGTGAAAAGTGATTTCATTAAAATGAAACCTCTATTTATAAGCCGAGACTTAACTTAGAGTTGACAATGTTATTATAGTAGTTCACATTCACCTTCGGTGCTACATCTTCTCAATACTCCCCTTTAGAATGGAGGTGTAGACACTGAATCATACAGGATCAAGACTTTGAGATGTGGATCTAGAGACGAATCCTCAAGATTCTCTGGACAGATAGTGTTACAAATGTGGCAGTGCTTGCTCGTATGTATAAGGACAGATATATTTCAAACTGTGAAGGTTCACTCGTAAGTTGCAGTATCTCATTCACAACAGTGAATAAAAATATTATGAGTATGAAATATTGATAATATTTTAATGAATTATATGTACGAGTATAATTATGAAAAAATAAATATTTTTGATAAAGTACCTTTAAATAAAGGGCAAATTTGTCCGAGTGCACCAATGGGTCCTCTCCCTGTGAACTGGCCAACAGCCAATTCCATAAACAGCATAGGGATTCCACAAATCACCAGGATGATGAAGTAAGGAATTAGGAACACTCCTGGAAAATAAATTTCATTATAATACTAGGTTAGTCAAAAAGTTTTGAAAGCGACATCTATGGAGCAGAGAAAACCCAAAATTTCTACGCCATTTTAATATTTCATCTTTCATAAGAACGTACTCAAAATTTCATTTCGATCTGTCAATTCATTCTTTGTTTACAAGCCATTTGAAGTTGACGTGTCAGTGTATTTTTTAACAATGGAAAAATCCGAATATCGTGCAGTGATTAAATTCTTTGTTTTGGAAGGTTTATCGGCTACTGAGATCCATGCAAAGATGGTGAAAGTATTAAAGGAGTCTTCTCCTTCATTTTCAACCGTTCACCGATGGGTTTCGGAGTTTAAGCGTGGCCGTACAAGCGTTGAAGACGATCCACGCTCAGGACGTCCAAAAAGTGCATCAACACCAGAAATCATAGCGAAAATACAGGATATGGTTTTGGAAGATCATCGATCGACTGTGGATGTGATAGCTGACCCCATAGGCATCTCACATGGAACAACATGGCATATTTTGGCTGAAGTTTTGGGTTTCAAAAAACTGTGTACACAATGGGTGCCGCATTTGCTAACAATGCAACAAAAACACGTTCGAATGCGACTTTCTGAGCAACATTTGGAGCAATTTCGAAAGGATAAAAAGGATTTTCTGCGTCGATTCATCACTATGGACGAGACTTGGGTCTACCACCATGATGCTGAATCAAAACAAGAGGCTAAGGAGTGGTGTGAACCAGGCACTTTGGCTCCGAAGCGAGTTCGTGTCCAGAAATCGGCCAAGAAGGTGTTAGCGTCAGTTTTTTGGGATGCAAAAGGAATTTTATTGATAGATTATCTCCAAACTGGTAAGACAATCAACTCTGATTATGATTGTAACCTTTTGGACCAGTTGGATGAAAAAAATTGTGAAAAAAGACCCGGTTTGCAGAAGAAAAAAATCATTTTTCATCAAGACAATGCATCTGCTCACACAGCTCAAAAAACCATCGCGAAAATCAGTGAATTGGGGTACGAATTGTTGCAGCATCCACCCTATTCACCAGATTTAGCTCCCTTTGACTTCTGGCTGTTCTCACACCTCAAAAAATTCCTTCGTGGAAAACATTTTTCATCAAACGAAGAGGTTATAGCCGTCGTAGAGGAGTATTTTGCAGGCCTTCCAGAAAGTCACTTCCGTGATGGGACAACAAAGTTGGAAGATCGTTGGACCAAGTGTATTGATCTTATGGGAGACTATAGTGAGCAATAAAAGTGATTTCCCCCCAAAAAAAAATTATTTTCATTTCCGCTTTCAAAACTTTTTGACTAACCTAGTATTGTTTTCTTTCTCCTAAATGTATAGATGAATACAAAAATCAACATTAAAAAATGTGGGTTGAATCATTTTTACATACCTATATTGTATATACAAATATGATTTACTATTCTATGTTTGTTTCTATTTTATTATTTTTTTGTTATTTTTCTTTAACACTTGCCGTACGGTGATGGATAGCGAGTGATCATGACTTATATTTTATTTAATTTCTCGAAATATACTGGTTGCAGGGTCTTCATACTTTATGTATTCCTCATCGAAACCTCTATGATTTGAATGATGTCATTAGGAAACAAAACATTCATAGTTAATTCAACAGAAATTAATGATTTTAAATCGCGAATTGACGAAATGTCAAACACTCATTATTTTTTGACAGTTCGTATAGCGCCCGTTCCAGGAGATCGTCACCAGTTTTATAATCCTGATTGTTATTTTTTATTTTTATCTGGTATGTTTTTTCTATTATCATTTTTTATCTGGTATGTTATATTGTACCATTACTCTTTTTATAATAAATGTACATTTTATTTATTATTTCATTTTCAAAAATATAATAATTGAGATGGCGGGAAATATCGACGGCGATGATAGCGATTTGGAATTTAAGGCGACAGGCAATATATCAGAATCAGAAGATTTTGTCGAGGTACAGGATGAAGTATATTCTGATTTGGAGACGAGTGAAGAAGACGAAGAAATATTATTTACATCAAAACATGGATTCGAATGGAGTTCATTACGAGTACCACCTCAATCTTCGAGGCATCGGTCGGGTATCAAATATTCTCATCGAAGATTCTGGACTGAGAAATTCAAGTATAAATGTACATTCCATAAAAGATATGTGTTGTCTGTTTGTAAATGAAGAGGTGGTAAAAGTGATGTTTAAGAAACAAATCGTCATTTAAATCGAATTCATTCAGAAAAGAACCAACCAATATCAAAAGACGAGTTATATGAATTCATTGGAATATTGCTCGCACCTGGCAGAAATCGAACACGAAAGCTATCTTTGAGTGAATTGTGGATAAGTGAAAGTCCCTTTTGCCAGTCATTTTTCACAACAGCTCTGTCTCGAGATAGATTCATCTATATTTACAGTCATATTCGTTTTGATGATAAAGAAACCCGAGAAGAGAGATATCAGGGTTTTTTCAGATAAATTAGAACCAATTAAGTGGATTTCAAAAATGTTTATGGATATGTGCAAAAGCAATTATTCTCCATCTTCGAATATAACTGTAGATGAACGTTTGCCAAACTTTAGAGAGAATTGTTCATTTCGCGTGTACATGAAGTATAAACTTGGTAAATATGGCATCAAAATCTGGGTTGCTGCCGACTGCGGCGGCATATGACGCATAACAAATTTACAGGCTTATTCTGGTATGATAAATAATTGTAGAGAGAGATAAATCAAGGTAACTGAGTAGTTATAGAAATGGTTCAACCGCAGTATGGCACGAACAGGAGGATAACCACAGGTATTTTTATTACCTCCATCAAATTAGCCGATAATCTTTTATTAAAAGGTTTAACTCTAACTGGCACGCTTCGAAAAAATAAAAGAGTAATCTCACTTGAATTTATACCGTCTAGAGAGAAAACAATCCATAGTAGCTGAAAATAAAATACTTGTTTCGTGTGTACCACAAAAAATAAAGCAGTATTATTATTATCCACTCAATTCAATGATGCAGAAATTGATTATTCAGAAAAACAAAAGCCACTATAGTAATTATACATCATTATAATAATACGAAAATTGGAGTAGATATGGGAGACCAAATTACTTGAGAGTACTCTTGCTCAAGGTCAACGAGAAGATGGCCTTTCCGTCTTTTTATGGAAATTATAGATATGGCTGCATTGAATGCATACCTCTTATGGATAGACAAATATCCAGAGTGGAAACAAAATAATTAATACCACCGAAAACATTTCACAAGAGAGTTAAGTTCGGAATTGGCAATGCCCAATATCTTAAAAAGGAAAAATAGCAACAACAAGATGCTTTTAATACAGTTTTAACATATTGTGGCGAGTCAATATCCGAAACATTAGTAAATAATACCCTGTTGGCACCCCGTGAGGTCCTCAAAAGAGGAAGTTGTGGGTTTTATTAAAAACATTCGAGAAAAAAAACCAGGCTATTCTGCAATATTTGTCAAACACCTGCGTGTTTAGTACGTAGAATATAGTAAAAAAAAAGTGGTTTCATGCCCCAATTGCGATAACTTTCTCCACAGGATTAAACTTTGATTATATGATATGGTTGTCCTATTTTTAAATTTTCTGTTGTGTTTATATTTTCCAAATTGCATATATTTTATTGATTTGAATTTCGTGTTTGTTTATATATAATTTTGAATTTCGTGTTTGTTTATACTATATAAATTTCTCGCCCTAAAACCTTGATTTTTGAATTTATATATTCATTTTATAGTTTGTTTATATGTTATTTATTGTCTTTATTCGAATTATGGTTTTATTGCCAAAAAAATACACGCTACATTTTATTGTATAATTTTATGAAAAAAAAATTAAAAGGCTGGAAATCTCTTATCACGCATGCGCATTCTGAATGTTGCGCAGACCGAACGACGCAGCGTAAAAATAATATTCTTATAGAAATGCCTTTCTGTTTTAGCTCTTATTTTATCATTTCTTACCTTTATTTTATATTATTCGACATTTTATTACATAATAAAATGATGTTTATAGCTAATAACAAAAAAATAACCTAGCAGATTTTGTATAATTTTAATTTGAAACATACATGTTTAGTGTACCTCAGTGTCCAACGCCGTTACTGGCGTAATTTTTTAGCACAGTAAGGGAAGTGTTAAAAGGTTGGAGACCTCTTTTCAGTCATGCGCATTCTGAACGTTGCGCAGACCGAACGACGCAGTGGGAATATTATATTCGTATAGAAATGTCACTTCTCTGTTTCAACTATTATTTTATCATTTCTTACACTTATTTTATATTATTCGACATTTTATTACACAATAAAATGATGTTTATAGCTAATTAAAAAAAAACTAATAGATTTTGCATAATTTTAATTTAAAACATACATTTTTAGTGTACCCTCAGTGTCCAACACCGTAACTGGCGTAATTTTTTAGCACAGTAAGGGAAGTGTTAAATTACAGAAAGTGTATATATAGATAATAATGGTAAGTATACTTTATAAATTTAAGTGACTAATAATGGTATATTTTATCTTAATTTAAAAGAAACAATATTTAAAAAAATTGTCCATAAAAATTATTCTCTGATTATCATAAAAAAACCACAAGTTACACTCCTGCGTATGGTTTTATAATTACTTTAAATATCATCATATCATGTGATTATACGTCTGGTACTGATAAGGTGCTTTGCTGTACGTATACATAGGTTTTGTTAATACATTATTGTAAATCATACGCAGATCTTGTACTTATAATTAAATAGAAAAGACAGTTGTTTTAATTTCTTCAATTTTTTTTTTGTAAATCAGTTCATATAAGTAACTTGATATTTAAATAATCGGTATTAAGAAATTTGGATCAAATATTAAGAATATCTATATAGTATTTAATACATGATTTGTAAAGTGTTGTTTCATGATAAAATATCACTTATAAATGCCATTAAATGAATCAGATCTGAAAATATGATATAAAAAACAGGATATCAGTAGTGAATAATAAGTCTGCTGTCCACCAGACGATGACACCTGCAATTCTGTCCCTGATTTTTGAGGAGTTATCAAGATAATAAAAATGACAGCATGCTAAGTCCAATGGAGCTTATTAAGAAATCTCCGATAAAGAAAGCATCTGTTACACAGTGATTATAAATTGAGACAATAATTGAATATTTTAATACATTTTCTTGTATTTTATTACACTTTCATTGTAAACAGTAAAATCTGGTGTAATTATTGCCATGTGGCAATCTCTTTTAACCTACCAGAAAGGTGTAAAAGAGGCCTTAAATGAAAATCAGATAGAAATTTAAAAAAAAATCTAGGTTCCAACGGGAATTGAATCCACAACCTCCCCGTTGGAGAACAGACATCTTGCCAACTAGGCCGTGAAGATCGTCATAAGCTTGTCTTTATGATTTTTTATAATTTCTATCAAAGATTTCTGAATTTTTTTTTATCTATTTCAAACCATTTTATCATAATTTTCCTTTAAATTTAAGAAAGCATTTTAACATTTGAAAGAAAAACTTCTTTAGGAAAACCTCACACCTGTTTTTCATTGTTCAAATACCAGTTGTAGAAAACATGATTTTCTTCATTTTTTATGTCAATAAATTAGAGGAAATTGAATTGAAGATTAATAAAAAAAAATCCATTCAGTTAAATCTCATGACTTGACAAAAATATAAAGTGTGTGGTATCATATGAAATCAACATTTTATTATAGATTTTTACACAAAATCTATTTGATTCTAAAGGACATGTTATGTTACCTCACGTTAGTAAGTAAATCGACAAAAAAAATGCGTCAGTTGTCAACGGAAATAAATGTACATAGCTAGTTCATTATCTTTTTTTTTGTCTTGATACCTACCATCGCACTATGTCCATATCAATAAATCTCATCACACATGCTCTTTGTTTCTCATACTTCTTACCTTTCTTTGGTTAAAATTTCTCCAAATAACTCCTTCCACTCTTTCTCAGTCTACCTATTCCTCATTCATTTCAGACATAAATATTTGTTTCATAAATTTATATTTATGTTATCTTTTCTTAAATACCACTCCTGTCAAAAGTTTTATTATTCGGGAGTTGTTAAAAGGTTATTAGGAAAGTTCTCATGAATTTAAATTGCTAAATAAACAATATTATCCAAATTAAATGTTTCCAAGATGCAGTCAAGTGGGTTTTATTTTAGGGTGTGAGCATGATTCATTCAATTTATAAAATAAAGTTTATCTTTTACATGATCTAGTGAAAACAAATAAGATTGATAGTGTAAGTTAATCTTAAGCTGGATAATCCTGTAATTTTTAAATTGTATAATATACGAGTATAAATAAAGCTCTTTAGGAGAAAAATATATACATAAAAACTTGGTTATAACGAGATACTAAGGACCAAAAAAATTGTTGTTATAACTGGTGTTCAGAGATAAAGCAGAGTAGATATATTTTTGCCATACTTAACTGAACTGTAAAATTTTTGAGCTCGTAGACATTAGAGTTTTTACACTTCATGCAATTTCAATTTCAGATTTCTAAACAATTTTTTTTTTAAAGAATTCATAATGTCTAATTTATTTACCATTAACAATCACTGTTGGTATTGTTGAACACTCCATCTATTTTCATTTTTCAATTCCTTATTTTAAAGGAAAATTATTATTAAAAAAAAAAACAACGTAATGAACATACGCTAAAACTTTTAATATGAAACACTGTTACTTTTGAAGAAGAAACGTTATGGTTATTTGACTAATTAATCCCATGCAAGATTCTGAAAAATATCAAATTTATTGCATATCTCTAGAGGAGTGATATTTGGACATGTTACTTTTGAAATCGTAACACATCGTGATTTAAAACAAAAGGGACTACTTTCAAAGAATCTCATAACTTATTCACAATTGAACAAAACCAAACATGGTGAGAGATTTATGAGAACATTTGAACCTTTGATGAGAAACAAAAAAATATTTCAATTGAATTATTTTTTTTAAATCAACAGGGTAAAATTTCGAAATGTCACAATGTTTGTATAGAAACATATTTTGACAGAATCATGTAAAACTTTTTTCGAACTAAGCTTGTTGTATCGGAATTACGTGCCATATATATTAGTAATTTTTTTTATATTAATGCCTGTAAACATTGTTGTAAAATTATTGCTTGTAATATTTTTGTATGATGAAGTCATGCGAAATCTCAGAGAACTGAGCAGCAACCATCCCATCCACCTATTCTACAGTCTTTGTACCGATGCTGTACACTCGTTATTAGTGAACGTGACTGCATTTATGGAATGTATAAAAATTTAGGATCTCATTTTGTATTTAAGAGCCTAAGAGGAAGTGAAGGGTATATTTATTACCTTTAGGATATAAACATCTTGTTTTATTTTTATATTGTATAATGGTATATTTTTATATTGTATATATGGATATATTAAATTAGGATATTTTATATCTGTGGTTAAGTATTATACTTTTAGAAAATTATTTTGATCTATACTTTTAGAAAATGATTTGGACAAATGGTGAGATTATTTTTCAAACTGGTAAAATCAGGTAATAAAGTTTTCTCTTTTTTTTCTAATAATGACCATAAACTCAAGTATTAAGTGATGTTCACTTCATTCAATCTCATATTGGCACACTTAAGTTGCCAGATTCGTAGTTAATATTTTGAGTATACTAAAAACAACTTGGCCTAAGACAACTTTCATATAATAAGATACTATGAAGTGAAACTATTTTAAAATCTTTAATAACTAAATGAATATTTACAATACGAATGTACATAATTAATAACTAAATGAATATTTACAATAAGAAAATTAGATGTGTAGCAAACGAGTGAATGATTTCAATTTTAAATGGTGATCATATGTCCTTATAAATTAATTTAATTTAGGTTGATAAAATGTATAATTCTATTAATTAAGGAAGCTTTATTGAAGCTCAACAATTAGGGTAGATTTGAGGGATAGAATATTTTTATTTGTTTCTTAAG
This sequence comes from Odontocerum albicorne, assembly GCA_949825065.1. NCBI lineage: Eukaryota > Metazoa > Arthropoda > Insecta > Trichoptera > Odontoceridae > Odontocerum > Odontocerum albicorne. The sequence continues at coordinate 28,622,585 of OX463840.1, forward strand.
AGTCAAATGGAAAGTATTGTGAGAACAGAAGGAAAAGATAGGCTGAAGATCATCCCATTCCTGGGCACACTCAAATAAGAAAGAATCCCTTATAAAGACAGGGGACGATAATGTCCCAATTGTATGCGAATTATAATTTCTGCATCTCGCCAAGCGCATCTTTATTTGAAAAACAAGTGTTAAATTGGAATATGGTTGAATTGATGAATATTTTTTTCCTTTAGTGTGACTCCAGATAGTCCAGTGATTAACCCATTCATCCATAATGCAGAAGCAGGCAAACAGTAGTAAGTCATGTGCACTTACATTTTTCCAGCGTTTCCTGTAAAGCTTGCATTTTTAGGTAAGGAATTAATCTCTTTGTTACCTGAAATGACTCGACATCTGGAAACTTAAGTTAAGGCGACATCAAAGCCTGCCTCATTAAGGTTTAATATCATATGTATAATAAGAGGACTTATCATAGGACTCTTTTTAATTTTATATTATGCCAAAACCATTATACTACTGAATTTATGACAATTTAGAATGCCTGAAAGTGGGATTTAAACTATGACAGAAAAGCAATATATTTTATTTAGTCTAATAAATGATGGATGATAGTCTTATCGTGTTAGTTTATAGCTGCGATGGCATTTGTAGAATTTACTATCCTTAATTAGCTGTACCATCACTAAGGCTTTTACTTTTCTCTGATCTTGATGTTATTACAAATTTATTGCTCAATCGCATGTCACTCTGTCACATTCCTTATATTAGTAGTTTTTAGAAAAGTGTTATTCACCATATGAGAGGTGAAAAATTACTTTTCAAGTCAAATAACATAAAACTGTTTTGGCTCAGTATCAAAAAAATCACATTGGTTTCAAATGTATTTTAAAATCAAAATGTTGCTTAACTTTTTTCAATGCACCATAGATTAAATGTAGATTTAATATATTTTTTTAGTTTTATTTTAAATAGCTTATATATAGTCAAAATACAGTTATGTTGAAAGTTCTAAAGGAAATATATACCGTATGAAACCTGTTTAGACTGATAATAAGTAGAACTAATTTGCCAAAGAAAACCACTTGGCAAGTTAGTTACACTTATTGCCAGACTAAACAGATCAATATTTCTGCATTTCAAATAGTTGTCAGAATAATAATGACTGTATGTGAACTCAATCATTCACTTGGCAAGTTAGTTACACTTATTGCCAGACTAAACAGATCAATATTTCTGCATTTCAAATAGTTGTCAGAATAATAATGGCTGTATGTGAACTCAATCATTCACTTGGCAAGTTAGTTACACTTATTGCCAGACTAAACAGATAAATATTTCTGCATTTCAAATACTCATAGTTGTCAGAATAATAATGACTGTATGTGAACTCAATCATTCACTTGGCAAGTTAGTTACACTTATTGCCAGACTAAACAGATCAATATTTCTGCATTTCAAATAGTTGTCAGAATAATAATGACTGTGTGTGAACTCAATCATTCACTTAATATCATCGTAAAAATTGTGAATGAGTTGGAAAAGAAAGTATTGCACAAATTTATATATCATATAATGTACACAAATGTAGTATTTGATAACCTCCGTGGCCTAGTTGATCAGATTTCTGTTATGGTTTCGGGTTCAATTCCAGTTTTTTTTTAAATGATTCTAGTATTCACTTAAGGCCCCTTTAACATTTTTTGTTTTTTTGGAAGAGATTGCCAGATAGCAATAAGACCGCCAAGTTGTACTGTAGTTACAACAACAGTGTTATATAATATGTCTGAAATGAGATGAGAAAGAGGAAGACTCAGAAAATAATGGAAATGGACACTAAAATAAATTTGGCAGAGTATGGTGAGAAATAGAAGATCATGTATGTATGAATGTGAATGCTTGAGAAGACAAGATTTTTAGATGTGAATGAGGCAAAAGGATCGTGTATATATAGAAAGGTGTGGAAATCTGTCCTCCGTGTTTGCTCCTTTTTGGGGGCAATGATGGTTGTATGTACTATTACAAGAGATTGGACTGACCTCCGCCGCTCTTATAACAGAGGTAGGGGAAGCGCCACACGTTGCCTAGCCCTACTGAGTAGCCCACGCAGGCCAGCACGAACTGCATCTTGTTAGCCCAGTGCTGTCGGCGCGGCTTTAGGTTGCGTCCATCGCCATCGTCCGAACTTCCATCATAACTGTCGCCATCCAGGCTGGGCTCGACTGGGGGCCTGCAAAAGAAAAACACGTTATTATTAGAGGCGGAATTAACATTTGGCTTCCTGCTCCAGCAAAATTGATTATGAATCCCAGTACTTCTGCTAAACATAAAACTTAATATTCTTTTCAAATCTCTAGCGCGTGCGAATAATGATATTAGGACTCTTAAACCAAATGATGACATTATTTTTTGGTTATCATCGGGAATCAAACCCAAAACCCTTGAAAGAACGACAAGTGTCTTACCAAATAGATTGCGAAGATTTATTGTAATGATAAAAATTATACTTAGGTAGTAAAATAGTAAAGAAAATGTAGGTTTCAGATATTTAAGGAAATGTATGATTGGCTGATTAGATTAATCTGATATGGATAATTTAAGGCCTAAATTTCAATCATGGAAAACACATCCACTATCCAAAAATGCATTGGAAATGAATAATGATGGAGTCATTGATAACTTTTAGAAATTATTGCCTCTGGTTGGTGGCAAAATTTATGTAAAATTATTCTCAAATGTGTTATTTTAACAATATAAAAACATCTTCGTGTGCAAAATGCGACATTTCAATAAATCTGTCGTTTATCTTCATAAATAAAGGCGGCCGTCTCGATAGAAATCATTGTTAAATGGCCCCATTCTATGTTTTTTTTAAAGTTTAAAAATATAAAAGATATAGCGTTTTGGGCTTATTAAAATATTCATTTTTAAATCAAACAATTTAAGTTTTTAGACAAAAATACTGTGTTTTGAAAAGATGTGACCGTTTCATATTACTTCTCCTCACTTACATTAAATTCAAAGCGGTATAGTGTTTAAATTGGTCTTTTAAATTTTATAAAAAAATAATTCGTATGCAGAACACATTCTATGGTACTGCGATGATAATCGAGACAATAATTTACGAAGGGAACTCCATTCATCTTTACATCGGTTCACCTTCGGACTGATTGGATACTCCGATCTAGTGGTGTCTAAAAATAGTTTTGCTGCATTAGAAATTTTCTGTGAAATTCACTTTATAAGTATGTTTACTGCGCTGCGAGTCATTTTCCTTCTTTCATGATGTAGAACCGTAAGTCCGTCGTCAATACTATTAGTTTTCCACTCAAGTGTGTCGCCACTGGAGAAGGAATTCCTTTGGGCAGTTCCTTCTTCGTCACTACGTGACGTCACTCTCATGAAAGAGTAGATCGCGCTGCATAAGGATTTATTTTGTCCCCCATAACGGAGTAGGTGGTGGTGGCATCGCATTGAACTGAATCAAAATGTTTCTTTTTTAAATCAAATAATTTAAGTTTATAGCGTGTTTTTAAAAAAGATGACCGTTCCATACTACTTCTCCCCGTTACTTTAAATTCAAAACGGTGTAATATTTAAATTAGTGTTTTGAATTTTACACAAAAAAATAGAATGATTTAGTTTTAGCTAATGCGGAGATTTTTTTTGTGAAATTGAAATATCTGAGAATAACCAAATAAACATATCAACGTTTATCTTATCTGTACCGCGAAAATTGTTACGAAATATGTACATACTATATACGTGTACATCACTCGACAATACTATTTTTCAATGTAAATAGGTCATGAATTTTTGAATAGTTTATTTTGTCGTCATAAATATTTTTTATCTACATCTTCTAGCACTGCCTGTCATACACCGGCATTGTTCCATTTCCTATAATTTTGATGTACAACTCTTGATAAGAATAAAACACAGCAAACCATTTAAAGTTCAAATTTACAATTGAAGTTATTTCGTTTTGCAACGAATAATAATAGGGTCGGGTCATTGCACGTTTTTTTTACAAGAAAAAAGTAAAAAATTCGATATTTCAAAAAAAATCCTTCCAGTAATAAAATTAACATGCATATATACATACCATAACACCATTTCCCTGTCGGGTTAGGCAGAGAGGACAGAGCGCCACACTCCTTCCTATATGGACACACATCCTTAGCCTTTTCTACATCCATACAACTTTTACGATTTCTGTGAGTTTATATGTTTTCTTCTTTCAGATAACATTAACTTGATCCAACCATATTTTTCTTGGTTTTCCTCTCACACGCCTTTCACTCACGTTTGCACTATACATATGTTTTGTTAGTATTTCTTCGTTCATTCGTTCCACACGCCAACACTATCTCAGAGTGCTGTTCTTCATATTTTTAACACATCAACCTGAAGTTCAAATTCATCTTTAATCACTTCATTCCGTATCCTATCATAGATATAAAATGTATATGAATAATCTAATTCTGGAGTGAATGGCGTAAGAATAAGAGGTAAGACGAGGAAATGACGAAAGTATATAGTTAGAGACTTTTTGACGGAGGGAAAGGTAAAAAGCATGCGAAACAAAATATCATGTTTAACGAGATGTATGAGTATAAATGAGGCAAAGATTTTTAATTTGTGTGGATAGTAAGTGTAAAGATCAGTCCTCTCTGTCTACTCCCAAATATATAAGACGTGATTGTATGTATGTAAATTTCGAATACCCGCAAAAACACATTTGCGCGCGCTTTACACTGTGACGTAACAACTTCCGACGAAATTCGAGAGCCATAGTTGTTCATACAAACATGCACGAATTTGTAATAGTTTTTATTTACTGAAATGAGTGTATTACAAATACTATATATGTTTTGTTTAAATGCATAAATATAACATTTATTGTAGCATACATGATGCTTCTTTGTGTATAATTTTACTTTGTTATGAGATGTAAAAAAAATAGTCGTGCAAAAAACACTATTTGTCACGACGGATAAATGTAAGCTTTTATTAATACTTTACAACACATTCATAATAAATATTATAAACAAAACATCTTCACAACGATAAACAAAACATCCTCATAACGATCACTAAAATGTTTGTCATCTAATAAGTGCCATTTATGACGTCACAACGCTATGATTAAATCACGGCGTGTTTTCAATACTTTTTGGTTTCATACGAAGTTAAAAATGAGTTGCTAATAAAAAAATAATTTTAAAATCAGTGCAACATTCGAGACAAGCTTATCATCGAGACAATTATTAAAAACTACAATATTTACCCCTCCGCTGCGAATACCCTATTAATTATCTACTCGTAGATTAGTGTCGATGATATCACATCTTTGGGTATCAGTAAAACATAGATCAATTTAATTGGTTAAGTACTGATAACGCTGTCGACTTTGTTGGGATGTACGAGTATTATATAATTTTTTTTGTATCAATTTTAAACCCACTGTATTTCAACATTTTGAGAATTGCACTTGTGTATTTTTACCAATAGGCACATCTACTAGTGTCAGTTGATGTCATCGTAGGTACAACCTCTCCAAGAAATACTTAAATTCTATTATTCAAAGGGTTGGGATCTTGTATGGTGAAAACAAGTATAATAAAATAACGATTTGGGATATTTTTTAATTAATAATGCAGACATAAAACTGATTTACAATTAACACGAAGTTGGATTGTCAGATATGCCAATAATTGTTCATTAAAATAGTTAAGTCATGATATTGCGAAGTTACATGAGGTAATACCAGCTGCTATTGAATGATTGCCCATCCTGAATTTACATATACATCTTGTCAAACGAACGAACGCATAATTTCGTATCTGTGGTCTTTGGTCTATTTATACATACATATTTATTTATTTACTTTCCGCAACACAACATTTACAATTTTTACGAAAAGTCTGGTTAAGAATTCGTCTACAAGCTTATTGTTTCCTCTCGGTGATAGTATAATCAACACGTACAACAACGGACAGCGAGTTACATAATTATTCATGTGGTTTAAAAATCCAATGGCTCAATTAACAGATCCAAAGACAATACACACCCATACCTCTCAATACGGCCGCTCTTTATACGGTATTTCGCTATAACGGCCCACAATGTTTCGTTATACGACCAAAAAAATGCTTATTTTCGCTACATATTTAATTAATTCTTTTAAATATAATCGTCCCTTTTTTAGGAAAAAATGTCACCGAAACGTTCATTGAATTTGGAGATTGATACTGATAAAAATAAAAAGGGAATCCGAAAATCTGTCACGCTAGAGACCAAATTAGAAGTTTTACGTCGTATTGAAGCTGGTGAGGAAATTGTTCAAATTTGTAATGCAATGGGACTGGCAAAGTCTACCGTTCAAACTATTCGCGATAGAAAATAAGAAATTAAAACACATTCGCTCGCTATCTGCTGCACCTTTAAGTGGCTCAAAATTATGTTAACTCGCCAAAGAAGCAGCATTATAGAAAAAATGGAAAAATTATTAGATATGTGGATCGAAGACAATAATCAACGAAGTATGCCAATGAGCCAAATGACTATCCAAGAAAAGGCTAAAAGTATTTTCGAAAATTTAAAGAGGGAGGATACTGATGAATCTGTGAAAGATGTAACATTCCAAGGAAGCCGAGGTTGCTTTGAAAAATTCAAAAATCGCCACAATTTGCACAACTTAAAAATTAAAGGCGAAAGAGCTAGTGCCGATGATGACGCAGCTCAAGAATATCCCAACTAAAGAAAAGAAAATAATTATTAAAATAGGTGGATACCGAACTGAACAAGTTTTCAATGTAGACGAGACAGGACTCTATTGGAAGCGAATGCCTGAAAGAATTTACATTTCAAAATATGAAAAGTCTGCATCTGGATATAAGGTGTCAAAAGAACGATTAACTTTGCTCCTTGGTGCTAATGCTGCGGGGGATTTTAAGCTAAAACCACTTTTAGTATATCTTTCCGAAAATCCAAGGTGTATTAAAGGGCTGAACAAGAAACAATTGCCCGTCATTTGGAGATCCAACAAGAAAGGTCGGATGACTAAGATTATCTTTGAAGACTGGTTAAAAAATTACTTTTGCCCAGAAGTAAAAAAAATATTTGAAGGACAATAACTTGAGCAACAAGGCATTGCTCATTTTGAATAATGCTCCAGGGCAGGGCACTCGGTTAATTTATCCGAATTACTGAAGATGTGGAGATTGAGTATCTTCCCAAAAATACAACAGCTCTGATCCAGCCAATGGATCAGGGTGCAATAGCCACTTTTAAGGCTTATTATTAACGCAGAACTTTTCGTAACCTTATTCACGAAAACGATGGTGAATTTTCGATAAAACAGTTTTGGAAAAACTGCGGCATCAAAGATGCCGTAGACAACATTAGCGAATCGTGGGAGGAATTAAAATCGTCATCAGATTAAAACAGTTTTTAAATATTTTATTTTATGTTTTTTTATTATATGTGCATATGATTTCTTTTGTTTTTTTATTTATATGTTTATTTTTTTAATTTCTTTTTATTATTACATTGTTTTGTACTTTTATTTTTATGTAAACATTTTTATAGGAAATAAAAAGAAGAAATTCTTTATGAACTAAAAACTATATTATTTTATAAAAAAATGGAACAGATCCAATTAAATTTGTATGGGTTTGTATCAAAATAATTGATTAGTTATACGGCTTTTCGCTTTATGCCCAACTTTTCCGGAACGTATCTAGGCCGTAAAGCGAGGTATTGGTGTATTGTATCCCAATGTTGTCTCCTAAGCAAGCTCTTGAACATATCCGCGGCAATGTACATTTTTTTATATTTACTATAGAATGAATCAATAACTTTTCTGAAATAAGGAAGAAACAATTGTGACGATTTCAGTGGCCTACGCGATAAGAAACTTGAATTCCGACCCGAAGGCTGTAGGTGCGCTGGCGTTGGTACCCATTAAAAAAAGGTTTTTTAACATTCTGGTTGGGGTCTCTTTAATATATTGCTATTAGGTTGGAAGATATTGCCACATAAAACCAAACTTACCAGGTTGTACTGTATACAGCGAAATAGTAATACAATACAACGATCGGCAAATTATGCAAAAAGCTGAGATGGTCTTTAAAAAACTAAGGAGTTACAATTTTTTTTTCACAAACTCATGTATTGATTTGCCTATAACAAGTTTATAGCCTAAACTATGACCATCTCATATCCTAAACTTTGGCCATTTCATAGCCAAAACTTTAACCATCTCATAGCTAAAACTTTGTTTAGTTCACGAGTAAAATTTTAACCAGTTCATGACCTAAGCTTTGATATAGATTAACGTCTCGCTTATTCTTACATTTGAATGAATGAAGCTGCATTGAATAAATCGTTATTTCCTTCCTTCGCGCATTTGTTTTGATTAAACTGTTCGGCAGAGTAAAATATATTAGTGGGTCATCCGCTCATTATTTTTGTGAACACATTTTCACGTCCGTTATTATTTTTTTATTTTTTATCCGGTGGTACGAAAATTAAATATATTTTTTATGTATACTGGTTGATTGAAACTGGTTGTTGATTGATAGATATACTTAAGAAAACATTAAAGGAGCTGTATACAACAACAAAAAAACGTAATATATTAGTGAGTAAGCTAAAACGATAACGATATGGTACTTAGATTGAGAATATTTTTCATAAATCAATAAATTATGTCACTATTTTTTTTTTCAAGTTTTCAGAATTAATTCATCATTTCTCGACCATTGCATAGTGAGTACACTAAAACAGGAACGAGGCGGTACTTTGAGTATTTTTTAGTGTATTATTAGTTAATCAATAAATTATGTGAATATTTTTTATCTTCGTAATAAGAATTGATAATTTTTTTGCGTATCATTTATTTTAATTTTAGTAGTCACAATACATCATTTATAATAAAGGTGAACCGTAGAGTACAAGTAAATAACAATGCAATAAACTTCTATATATACCATATAAATAACTATTGGATACAAAGAACGAATTGTTCTCACTCCTTAGTAAAAACTTTCACATATTTGTCATAAATACTAAAACACTGTATTCACATCCTTACACACACTTAAAACCCAAGCTATCACATACATAATTTCAACCGCTTCACAATCTAAACAGCCATATCAAAAGCATGTCAAACAACTCATTACACGCTTAACATTGTATCAGTCATTTACTAACATGTTTATAAGAAGACCTCCTAAAGCTCGTTCGTCTCTCCCTTGCTGCATTTGAAGGCGCGATATTTCAAACATCTCCACTTTCCCTACGGAATATGTTGTAAATTTTTGACGTAAGGAACTGTTCCCTTTCCAAATTGGTATATGCAAATTGTTATATACAAATTGTTATATACAAATTGTTATATGCAAATTATTATATACAAATTGTTATATATTATACAAACACGTGGGGTCGTAATCAGATTCAGTACGTCACCTTTTGTTCGATGATTGCGCTCTACTATACGATATTTATCGGAAAAAGATTAGTATAATACAGGGTGTCCCATATTGAGTGAATCATATTTAGGGTGATGATAGATTGGGTCAAGACCTACCAGAATATAAAAAATTGACCTCAGTAAAAACCTTACCGTTTTTAAGTTATTCGGACTTTTGTAAAATTTCGTAAAATCCCTACCTTGCATCAGATTTTTTGTTGCGTTGTGTACAAATCACCATTTTCGTATTTTTTTATCGTGAAATACTACTTTAAAAAGTTGCTCATTTAATGGAGTTTTCAGAATAGTGCAACACTATTAGATTTTTTTACGAAAAACGAAATAATACTATTTTTTATTCAAAAGGGGCTGATTCTGACTAAAGTTCAAGTGAAAGGTATTAATGCAAAATCTACTTCAATTTGTTTCTGTCATCTATTAACGTTGTAATTCGTGTTAACAATGTCTTATTATAGCGCAAGATTCCACTACCTACCACCGATTGGTTTAAACCGAACAAAAGGTGAGATAGATAGCAAATGGCGTCCATTTGCTCTCTCGCTCTTTTTCGTGTCCAAACGTGTAAGCCTTAACTATCAGTACGACATCTTATACTGTGCGCGTCGCATCTCTTTTCTCGCAAGTTATTGTTTTCATACCTACTGTTTTTGCTTTGGACCCGGACTTTGTTTTGCCTATCGATTTGGACTTGTGTGAACTTAATATTTTGGCGTTCCCCTGGATTTTGTTGTGTTTATCTACTTGGACTTTTTTGTGATCATAACGACTTGGCTTCCTCTTTGACTTTTTGCATCCTGTGGTGACAAGCAACTATTACTAACATGGTGAACCGGAATTTTGGGTATACTCCACGTGAGTATGCCGAAATGCATTTAATTTATGGCGAAGCCGGTCGTAGTTCCAGAGCAGCTGCAGCACTTTACGCAGAAAGTTTCCCTAATCGCAGACATCCTAACTATGGGGTATTCATCAGAACTCACAACGCGTACATGGAAGGCAGAATCCCTGACCGACGTGGTTGTGAAGGACGGTCTCAAATTGTTCATGATGATACAATTTTGCAGGAAAGGGAAGAAGACCCGTCAACTTCCATGCGGATGATCCAAAAGCATACGGGTATACCAAAAACTACCGTGCACAGAGTTTTAAAAAGATATGCATTTCATCCCTACCACATTCAACGCGTACAGACCCTGTTACCAAGAGACTACGCACAAAGAGTCCAATTTTGCCGCCGAATGTTGTAAAAACACCAAGAAGATCCTGACTTTTTCAATAAAGTTTTATGCAGTGATGAATCTGCCTGCATGAGGGATGGCTAAATAAACCTACACAATATTCATAGCTGGCAGCTTGAAAACCTATACGAGATGAGAGAAGACCGGTCCCAGTATCAGTTTAAAATAAATATGTGGACCGGTATCTTCAATAGGAAAATATTGGGCCCAGTCGAGCTGCCACCAACACTAAACTCCGACAATTATTTGGAGTTTTTGGAAGAACAACTGCCACTCCTTGAAGATGTTCCTCTAGAACTACGGCGTACAATGTGGCTGCAGAAAGATGGGTACCCTGCGCATTATGGTCGACAAGTAAGAGCCCATTTGGACAACGCGTACCGTGGGCGATTGATTGGTCGTCTTGGGGCAATTCTGTGGCCTCCTCGGTCACCTGACCTTAATCCTCTGGATTATTTTTACTGGGGCTGTCTAAAAGATAAAGTTTATCATAAAGCCATTCGCAACGAGGCTGAACTGCGCCAACGAGTGAATGGGGCTGCCTGTGAAATTTCGACGCACAGTTTGAGATTGCTGAAGCGATCATTTTTGAGGAGATGCCGAGCTTGCATCAGGACAGGAGGGCGACAATTCGACCATCTCCTGTAAAATTCATTGAATAAAACAATTTTTTAGCATTTTAATTTGTGATTCATTCATCATCATCATCATTAAATTAAATCACACAAACTTGCACATTAATACTACAATAGGCGCGCTACGAGAAACCAAATGAAGTATATTTTGCATTAATACATTTTACTTGAACTTTGGTCAGAATCAGCCCCTTTTGAATAAAAAATAGTATTATTTCGTTTTGCGTAAAAAAATTTAACAGTGTTGCACTTTTCTGAAATCTCCATTAAATGAGCAACTTTTTAAAGTAGTATTCTGGAAATGCCCAGTACATTTTTTTTACCACAGAAGGCCAAAGTTTAGCGTAAAAAATTTAATTAAGATTTTTTTATTTTTCAAGTAATTTTTTTGTACACCCCTAATAATTTTGAAAATAATTTTGTATGCGATAGATAAGGCTACCATTCAAAAGTATTTCACGATAAAAAAAATACGAAAATGGTGATTTGTACACAACGCAGCAAAAAATCTGATGCAAGGTAGGGATTTTACGAAATTTTACAAAAGTCCGAATAACTTAAAAACGGTAAGGTTTTTTACTGAAGTCAAGTTTTGATATTCTGGTAGGTCTTAACCCAATCTATCATCACCCTAAATATGATTCACTCAATATGGGACACTCTGTATTATACTAATCTTTTTCCGATAAATATCGTATAGTAGAGCAAAATCATCGAACAAAAGGTGACGTGCTGAATCTGATTACGACCCCACGTGTTTGTATATAACAATTTGTATATAACAAGTTTTGATATTCTGGTAGGTTTTGACCCAATCTATCATCACCCTAAATATGATTCACTCAATACGGGACACCTCGTTTAATTGGTGATTTAATAAATATCTGACGGAGATCACGATATTGATCACCACGTTCAATCTATCGCATCAAGTACCGGTTACCCTACATAGTTCTAATTTACAGAGAACTTTTATTATTTAATTATCCTAATAAAAAAATAGAAACGTGAAAAAATTAAAAGGAAATAAGGTAAATCTTCGAAATGTACGAGGATTCTTCTTCGAAATGTCGAAATGTACAATGTATTATATTTTCGGATTCAATTGCGGGTGATGACTCCAAAGAATGCCACTGTTTGTTTTTTGTTTTCAAAAAATAATATATTTCCTCATAAGAACCTCTCCCATATATAATAAATATGTCTGGCTGTTCTGTATAGAATTAAACATATAAAGCATACAGCAAAATTACAATTTGAATAATAATACATTCTCGGCAGATCTTTCTTGGCGTTACTCCATTGAAATTGAATAAGAAAAACTAAATATTGATTTTTCTTATTCTTCCGTTTTGACTATTTGTCTTTTAGAATGATCCTCTGCCATTCAGAGGATGCTTATAAGCGGAAAGTAATGACAATTTTCATTAGGCGTCATGTTGAAACCAGTTTGCCACCAGTTACCGTTGGGTTAATACGTCGTGGTTGGTATCGTTTTGAAGCTCGATTAATATCCTTTCTGTTTTGATGTTTTTTTTTGGTTTTGGTCCAAAGTACAAAACTGCAAAAGCCAGAGATTGAAGAGACAAATTTGCGGTATTTTATGCTGTTTTTATTCGATAAAGGATTGAAGTCAAAATAAGCTACCCAGACCATCTGCGATATTTATAGAGACATCTTGAATCCTCGGAAGTGCCAAAGATGGTTTCAAAAAATTGAAAGTTGTGAAAGGGAATCGAAGGACAAACCAAAAATAGGAAGACCTCTTAAAATCGATGATGACACTTTAAATTCATTAGTGAGGTCCGATCCGCGTAAAACCATCAAGGAATTGTCACAACATATCGGTTGTCCATGAACAACAGTGAAGAACTATTTGAAAAGGCTCGGAAAACAAAATAGACAAGGAAATTGGGAGCCGCACGAACTTTCTTCAACGGCCATGGAACAACGAATAACAATCTGTTCATCTTCACTCTTCAGATATGAAACTGATCCATTTCTTAGAAAATTTATTACTGGGGATGAGAAGTGGGTCCTTTACACCAATCCGAGGAGAAAAAAAAACAAAAAACATTGGTTTTCGACAAATCAGGTAGCTGTGTCTACCCCTCAGCCGATATTGACTCTTGGATATTTTGGAAGTTGGATATTTTGGAAGTTATTCATTATAAATTACTAAAATCTGGTCAGACTGTTACAGCAGATGTGTATTGTGCCCAAATCGAAAGATTAAAGGCAGAACTGCTTAAAAAATGATCAGTTTTAGTAAAGAATCAGAGAAGAATTCTACAACATGATAATGTAAGACCACACGCAGCAAGGATTACGCAGGACAAAATAAGAGAGCTAGATTTAGAAGTTCTGCAGCATCCACCATATTCACCTGATATTGCACCTTTGGATTACCGTCTTTTTAGGTCGATGGAACATTCCCTTCGAGACAAAAAATCTACGAATTTCGAACTAGTCCAAAATCACTTGGAGTCATATTTTACCGAAAAACCGCCAGAATTATACGAATAAGGTATTAAAAAACTGCCTATTCTGTGGAGGAAGATCATCGGTAACAACGGTAATTATTTAACCGAATAATATTGTACAGTTTTTGTTTAAATCCATTTTTTGTCGCATCAAAAAAAATTGTCATTACTTTCCGCTTTACCTATTACATCCAGTGAAATTTCAAGGGGAAAAATATTAACAGAAATAATTTGGTTGTTTAATTTTGTTGACAATTTTTAATTCACACTACAAAAGTAGTACTTTTTACTAATAAATACGTAGCATTTAGACATGTCAAGGTGGAAATGTCAACAAAACTCTGTGAAATACGGTAATGGATAAGTATGAGGTTAATTATTTTAAGCGTATCTGATATATCAGATTTTTTTTCTTTCGTATGGTACGCTTCGACATATCAGAATCGAAGAAATTAACTATAATAATATGATTTCCGATAGACCAAGGGTGGTCATTTTGTTTGTTGTCGTGATTAACTTTTTACGCGTAAAAAAATAGTCGCGATCTGTCTATCAAAATCGCGAGATTCAACACATTAACATACTATATAATACACATGGGAACGATAACTAATAACTAAAAGTTTATTAATATAAGTATGAACGGAATATACTTCGCTAAAAAAATATTAAGGAAAAAAAAATTATACGTACATGTTAAATAACATGCATACATTTTTTGGGGTATATATCTACATATTAAAAAAGGTCAACTAATTGACTACGTTGATAAGTACATGCGCGTAATTAAATTTAGCAACATCGCACGCCATATTGTAAGTTACTCGTACCAAGACAAGACGGCTGCGATCGACCTGTTGGCCATCCCCGCGCTTGACTATTGATATTGATATTACGTATTTTCAAACTATCATTATAGTTCTACTAATATTTATTTTCTTTCAAGGTTTTTGCTTGAATAACATATGTCTATTCTACTAAGAATAACAGATGGCTATTCTACTAAGAATAAAAATCATTATTAAATGTGAGAAAGACACAATTTTGTTTACCAGAACAAATCGAGCCGCAAGGAATTAGGTCATAGTATTGCACTTCATGTTCGTGACATTGTACAGAAATTATACTTTTAAATTACATTTGAGACTTGCAGAGAATGTGTTCTGTTATGAATCCGAGTGTAAAATGATTGTACTCGTATATCAGTTACGAAAAGTCAAGATATTTGACGTGCATACAAAATTTTCAAAAAAGATATTACATCAACCTAAGAGGTATAGTGGAGGACATAACGTTTATATTTTGAGATTACGAGTGCAGTTCCGATAAAAAATAAATTTGTTTATTGCTTTTTTTCCTTATTTTGAATTTTCAGTCTTGATTATTTAAAATATACAATTTAGTTGGATGGAAATACTGATATAAAACATATTGTAAGGTATACTCTTTCTAATTAGATAATTTTAATTACAATTAAATTGAATATAATATATATTTGGTCTTTATTATTTTTCCAATTACAAAATCATGATTACAGAGGTGCATGGCCGCGCGGTAACACACTGGACTTCCGTGCGGAAGGTCGTCGGTTCGAACCCCGTGCTGTGCTACTCCGCTCGAACGACACATGCACTTTTTCCGCCTGGTGTTCGAGGGTATAAGGATACCTATGACTTCGGTCATATATATTCTTAAAAAAAACTTATTAAAACGATTCCTTCCTGTGTTTGTACTTGCATTAGCATCGGCTTAGCCAGTTTCATGCGGATTATTTCTGTGGCGTTATGGCAGAAGTTGATATATCCGTTTTACCTTAGTTTACAGGAGAAGCAATATTTACTTTGATAAGCTGTTAAAATCAGTATAAATAAAGAAGCATTTTTTAAGTTTTTACAAACAATATATCTTTTGTTAGGATAATGACTGACACACCAAGTTTTGCTACAACATGCTGAGAAATATTTTCTATAAATTGGGAGAATAAACACAAAATGACAAAAAACGGACATATCAACTTTTGCCATAACGCCACAGATTTAACCTATTCAGTATTTAAGCAATACGTGTTTTCAGAGCAGCATAATTATAGAGGCCCTGCTTAGTTTGGGAAACATTGCTCATAGTTAAAAAAATACTTGCTTAGTTTGGAAAGACTTGCTCAGTTTGAGAAACATTGTTAATAGTTTCAGGGACCTTTTCATTTTCGGAAATATTTCTCAAATTGCGGGACCCTGCTCAGTTCGGGAAACATTGGTCCAAGTTTCGGTGGATTTGTTCAGTTTAAAAGTTCTGATTGGTCTTGAAATATGGCCATATTAAGGGCTCTACTACGAAAACATTGTGTATAGTTTGGGGGACCCGGCTAGTTTGGGGGGGGGGGGGGAGGGAGCTTAGTTTAACTAACAACAACTTTTAAATTGGAGGCCATTGCTCTAACAGATAAAATACTATACCTACTCATTTAAATAGACTTAACGGAACGTGAAGTCTTATCGATCAGGTTAAAGACCGACTTTTTTAAATTTACAAGCGGTATATCATCTGTTTCTTATCAGTGAATCATCGATCAATCTATGTATCCACAATCTTATCTTGGGTCGATTGTTTGTAAGTTAAAATAACTAACAAGCAATTGGCTAAATTTATAATGATTATAAAAAAGGCGCTAAATGTTCTACAGTTTTTTTGTCAGCTAAAAGCTGGATGACGTATGACGACTTGATAATTTGTATGTACAAAAAATTAAAACTAAAATAGTTCTGAAACTATAATATCAAAGACATGAAAAAATCAGATCCTGTTTATTTATAACGAACATGGAAATTGTGTTCTTGGATGGCAACGAATGTCAAGGTTTAACTTGACGCAAGTGTAATTTTCCAGACAGATGCAGTCAAGTCATGGTATCTAACGAATGTTCGATTGATGTATACAGCATTCAGCATTTGGTTTATCGTTGGTGGCACTGAAAACAAATCGCGGGAGGTCAACCACGGTTACAGGGTAGTGTCGATAACCAATTATTTATCCATTATTAACATCTCAGTGATTACATAACTTTCTGATCTTATTCCACTGAGTTGTTTTAGTAGATATTATGAATTTAAATCAATCGCGTTTGATGTGTATAATATTTAATTACGAAACAATGCTTAACAATTCATTGATTTTATAATTTGTTACGGTATCTGGATGACTAATGGCATGTGGTCTAATTCTGATAAGTATGAAATTTGTGAAAGTAAGGTGAGTATTATTTTTTTTTGTTAAACGCCTAAATATTAATAATATTTAGATGATAATCATTTGAGGTGTATTGATTTTAATTTTTAGTATTTATTCAATATAAAGTTTGAAACACTCAAACTGTAAAATGTAATTTTTTACTTATCCAATATTGACTAAGCAACAATATTGTATGATACATTTAATTGTTTTTTAATGGTTATTCATCTAAATGTAAGTGATCCTAACCGGGCAGTAATTTTGAGTTGGTTACATTAATTGAGAATAAAATTACACTCTAGTAGCACAAACACATTAAATCCTCGCTATCAAAATTCGAAATAATATCACGTGTATCAAATAAGAATATTAATTTCATATCTTTATTTCATCATCCTAATTACCATTATGCTTTGTCTCTATTGGGATTGGAAGAAAGGACAGATCTCCATTTAATTATATCCTGATACACATCATTCGCTTCTGTCACACCCATACACCTCGTCCTGTATACTATCCTTTTGTAAAGGATTTTCACACATCATCCCTCTTTCATGATTTGGTTCGTTTGGTTATACTACATTTTTCCAGGACTTCTCAAACTTCTCGTACCTTCTTGTTTCATCATACAATATTTTTTTTTTACACATTCTATTCGACGACCTCATTTCTACCACATTTGTTTTACTTTAATAAGAAAATATTAACGTTCTTAACACTGCAAGTGATGGAGGACATGTTTGTTAGTAGCGTTCATATGACTGTTTTGACTTTTTTAATTATTAATAGGGTGAATTAAAAAAATGACAGGTAAAAGTGATTCCTTCAATAGATTATTTATAAGTCAATCGCCAAAAATAATAAAGTTTACAATTATTTTGAATTTAAGGTATTACTCGTTAAATAGTTTTAAGTACATCAAAAGTTAAAAAGACAAATCAGTGCATATTTTAAAATTCTAGATAATATAACGAAGTATGAAGGTCGAAAAAGAAACCGTCCGTCGACAAAATATGTAAATGATGTATTTCCGTTTTCTAGTTTCCACTTGGACTCAAACATGAAATAGGAATAAAACTGTAACTATGTGATCAAACAATAGAATTGACATAAGTGGTTTGCGAACAAAAATGTTGCAATGTTGAAAGAATTAGAAGCAATTGAAAGTGAGTTTAGATACTCGTAAAGCACCCAAAGGCTGGGAACAGTGATCAGAGGAACCAAACAATTATTCCATTAAAATGAGGCCACAATCCGTTTTCCGTCCTACGAATGGCAAGCTAATACTATATATATACGAGCATGCTGATCTGTCGAATTTATTCAAATTATAGATCTGTGGGTTAACTCGTTTCGAAAATGGGTCTTCAATGTAGTGATAATAGAACAAAAGCAGCATCAACACGGATAGTGTTTTAATGAGTGTTGCTAACCCAAATTTTGGCTATAGTTTGCAAGCACTACTGACGATCCAAAAGGGTGAAAATGAATACAATTCATTTTATATAGCGCTGTTTCAGGAACAAAATCTTCTCAAAGGCGCTTTCACTCGGTACTCAAACTTATTACAATAATATTAAACAAATCACGTCTGACAGCTATAGCAGCGCCCGAGCGAATAACATTTCTTTGTATAACCTCGTATACAGTACAACCTTGTAGGATTATTGCCAAGTGGAAATCTCTTCCAATCAAATAGAAAGATTTTTTTATGAGGCCTTAAGTGAAAACCAGACTGGAAACCTTTTTATTAATTGGGTTCCAGCAGGAAGAAAACCCGCAACCTCCGGGTCGGAAGACAGGCGTCTTAGGCCAATGAAGTTGTCGAATATAAGGAAAGAAATTTGTGTGACAAATAAATGTGCATCTCATGGCCCAAATTGCGCACGACGTGAATTGCTCGGTGATTAGCCACAAAACTTTTGGTCTGCGAAGAGAGAATTACAATATTTGCAAATTCATGATTTTCAAGGGTCTCAGAGCAATAGTGCCTGACTTCATCCCTGCTTATGCTATCTTTCCTGATCCTCAAGGTCGTGCTTCGAAATCCGTAACCTTAACGATTAACCGATTCCTCTTTTCAAACAGGGGAAGTTGGTGGATCTTTTCAGAGTATTGTATCTGTGGAGTTGCGTATTGAGGATAATCTGGAAGCTTTCGGGATAAAGTTTTCTTTACACAAGATGTCATCAAGGCACCCTTGGTTGCTCTCACTGTCAATAAACAGCATTAAATAATAAATCCTCACTATCACCACAGCATGCTTGGTTCGTTTTCTTTGCTTGTGCGTTTACCAGGCTATTTAATGAATGGCATTATTCGTGAATAAGGATGATAGAAACAAATAAAAATTATATTCGATTTAACGAAAAAATTGTCCTGTTTGGTGATTTATAACTAATTATTATTAACACTGCCAATGTCTATGTGGGTTTAAGATATTTGATATTTGATTCTGTGGTCAACGTGTGTTAATTCCATTGCAATGGTTCATCTTACTTGTTCTGATCTATCAGTAAAATGGTTTACTTACATTGGCAGTTTCTCTCTACAAATAATTAATTTTAAAATTATGTATTTGAGTTCCATACTAGATATAATGTAACAGTTATTTCCAGACTGCACGTGTTCGGTTCGCTTAAATCCGGTATTTGTGATTTGAATGCATATGGATGAAAATAAAAGTATGCTAAATATACTTTTAAATTTCCAGTTTCAACATCTTACAGATATCTGATAAAAGAAAACTCTTAATGAAGAAATTAAATGTATTTGATACACTGAGTAGGCCAATTAATTCTAGATGATAAATTTAAATAGGTCACTGATTGCGATAACAATTGATAAACATTTTTTGTTATAAATATAAATTTATTATAAAAAACTACGTCAACAGTGAAATGTAAAACTGCATTGCTATACCAGTGTTTCTCGACTTAATTTGGTGGCTGAATTATTTTATACGAACTGTTATGACCCATGATGTTAACGTAAAAAAACAAAACTCACGTGACTCACGGAATCAATATGTTATTTTTCAGAAAAATATAAGTAGACGGCGCAGCGTTTTAACGAACTAGAAGTGTTCTCGTAAATTCCAGACCATGATGTGAGGTGAACATTGATAGGAATAAACAGTATGTTACATCGACAGCGGAGTTCTTGTTCGCACTTATCACTTTAATCAGATTTTTTTTTAATTATCATAAATAATATTTTCTGCATTGCCAGATTCTGTAATCTACGAGCAAGATCAAGTACAAAAAGGAAGGTCAATCAAAAGTAATTA
Organism: Odontocerum albicorne; assembly: GCA_949825065.1. Classification (NCBI taxonomy): domain Eukaryota; kingdom Metazoa; phylum Arthropoda; class Insecta; order Trichoptera; family Odontoceridae; genus Odontocerum; species Odontocerum albicorne. Next base: position 28,642,948 of record OX463840.1, read on the forward strand.
GATGGATTCGTAATCGGTTTTTTTTATATTGTAAAAAATCTGTAATCTATGAGAAAGATCAAGTGCGAGAAAGAAAAAATCAACGCTGGGCGGAACAAAGATTTCATAATAATTTTGTAATCAGCGAGAAAGATCAAGTACGAAAAGGAAGATCAATTTAAAGTAATTAGACGGATTCATAATAGGAATATTTGTTTTATAAAAAATCTGTAATCTTCGAGAAAGATCAAATACGAGAAAGAAGAATAATTAAAGCTGAATTATGAATCGGAATAAAGATTTTATAACAATTCTGTAATCGACGAGAAAGTTCAAATAAGTTTTATGAAAATTCCGCAATCGATAAGAAATATACAGCGCGAAAAGGAAGAACAATTATAAGCTGGATTCATAATAGGAATAAAAAATTTATGAGAATTCTCAACGTTCTCTACGAATTATTTTAATCAATAATTAAAATGTGAATTATATCGCTAATACGATAATTAACTTAATCTTTTTACATGTCAAGCTTGATAAGTTCAATATTTAGTGTAGTACATATTAGCAAATTAGATGAGTGTATTTGCTGAATGCAACAGGCTTCATCACGGGAGAAACTCTGACACGGGTACATTCACAAGATGAACTAAATAAATACACGAGTATATGCAAAAAAATGTTACCAAATATATTTTTTTGTTTTTTTTTTTAATATCAAATATATATACTATAATATAACTTGATTCTTTGTATAAAAAAATGTTAAACTTTTAAAATTACATTTAATTCACCGTTAAATCCTGTTTTCAAAGGATTTGTTTTATGGATTAGGCTTAAATGGGGGTTTATTGTATCAGGATAATCTATTCCGATCAAGGCTAACACAACATCAATAAATGAGATTACCCCTATGAGTACACATAAAAATATGCAAATAAGATATTTTTGTGCCCCAAAGGCATAAGCCACCATTTCCATTTTTAGTAAAATCCACTTTTTAAACATGATATACATACACACTTTTGAACTTTCAATACAATCACAATTTTTGAAAAACAAATAAATGATAGAAGAAGGTAAAATGTCTTTCACTGTTAAAAAAATGTTTATCTTTATTTTAACAATACTATAATTAAACTATAAAATTTACAAAATGGACACGGTCCCTTATATCTCATGAGTACAGATTTATTCTATACATATATTTACGAGTATATGACAAGTGTATATTCTTAAAATTTACTGCGGTTGAAGTCTTCAGGGGTCAGTAAATCTATTTTCGTGTTGTCTTGATCTTATTGTCTGGATCCGAGAATTCACGGAATAATGACTGTAAATGAAACGTATGTTTTTTGTGTTTCATAATGGAGTTTTATAATTTTGTTTAGTGTATAAGAACAACTTTTCGAATGTGAAAATTTTTATAGAAAAAGGAAATTTCATGAGAGAAAACGTTTAAAATTGTAAGTAAAAATCAATATGAACTTCATATCACAGTAATACAATAAACTCAGATAAAATTATAAGCCATTAGATTGTATCACAGGATTTTAGGTTTTCTGGAATTTTCTTTAGTGTGTTACTCTTTTGAAACTCCTAAGATGATACATTATGCTTCTGTTGTATATAATACAACTTGACGAGATAATTAACATGATGGATTTTTTCCAACAAATCGATAAGTTGTTTTGAGGTCTTATGTTGTAAAAGACTGACTGGGGTATATTTTCGGGTACCACCGGGAATCGAACCCAATACCCCACGTGGAATACAAGCATCACACCAACTAGGCTATGAAGATTGTCCATTTTAAAATCTTCTCGGGTGTTACTCCTAATCATTAAGAAACATCGATTGTATTTTTGTACAATAATAAAAACATTAATAATGACTAATGAGCAACTATGTCACGGTCACTCAGAAAGAAAAAAACATAAAAATAATGGCTAACGAAAATATTTTCATTCAGTTTGCTCATAAGCGAATGTAGAAGAATACGCATGTTAAAAATTACAACCCACACTCATTACACTCTTGTAGTGAGTGTGGATTGATCAGCTTCTGTAATCCTCGCCTTACGTAAAATATTGAATACCTCGGTAGGTTTATTAATACAATACATGACTTCCAATTAGAGATTTAGGAATCAATTCCAGATGAAAATTTAAAAAAAGTCCAGGTCTGGTTTTCCACACGTGTTTTTACTTATTTTAAGCTGATTGGGAGGATTAAGTGATCAGTGTAAATTCAAGGCTGACGTGTTGAGTATAATGAAAAAGAGCAATCTGAGATGGTTAGGGGATTTAGAACGAATGAATGTAGAAAAGTAGCAAAACAAATATACAGTGCAAACGTTAGTAGAAGGCATGGTAGAGGAAGATCAAGAAAAGCATGGTTAAATTAAGTGAATGATAGTTTTAATGCAGGAAATTTAGAAGTCATAGAAGTTGTATGAGAAAGTACATAAATGTAGAAAAAGCAAAAGATATGACGGTAGAAAAGGCGAAGAAATGTGTGTCGAGATATGAAAGCCTCTGCCTATCCCAACGGAGAAATTGTATCTATGGAAGGAATTCACAAATTACAATAAGCCCATCAGGTTACACCGTACACAGTGGAAGTGTGACTCAATGGGCATTATATGAAAAAAGGTTATCGATCCCTTGTGTAGTCGTAAACTCATGCTCCCTCAACACGAACAGTGAACACCTCCTACACTGGACGATAAATAATTCAAGAACGATTTTCTAGTTAGCTCCTTCTCTAGATCGCATATCATATGTGCGTCCATCGTTTATTCAAAGTGGAAAATTACATTAAGTCCCATTGTAATTTGTGGAAACATCATTGAGAGCTGACAATCCAATGTATATTACACTCTTTTATTGAGAGGAGCTAATAATGATTATGCCATAATGTACCATAAACACAATTGTGAATATTAACACAGATGATACCATCATCAGTCAATTACACGAGTGTGGTAACTTACATAATATCAAACATTTAAAATCACATTCAGGTTTCTTTTTTAATTCACTGCTGATGATGGGTTTCTCGACAACCTTTTTTGCCTGTATCTCACTGAGGACAGTGAGATACAGGCAAAAGCCTAGTTTACTGGGAACACGACAAATGAAAGGCAACAAACCCAGATTTATTAAAATTGTGTATTGAAATGAAATTATCTGTTGTTTTTTTTTCGCTAATTGCGTGTATTTCTTGTCATGTGTAAATATTGTAAAATAAAAAAATTAACAATAAAAGTTTTTTCGTTATGAAAAATAATTTAGTCCACACATTATATAATATTATATTGTATAACACCATCGTTGTATATAGTACACCTCCGTGTCCTAGATGGTAAGACGTCTGTTTTCCAGCCCGGGGGTCGCAGGTGTGATTCCCGTTAATACCCAGATTTTTTTAAATGGTTCGAGCCTGGTTTTTATTTAAGGTTTTTTTAAGTCCTTTCTGGTTGGTTGGTGAAGATTGCCACATGTCAATAAATCCACTAAGCTGTAATACAATACATTTTGGCAGTGTTATTGCAATGTGGAAATCTCTTCTAACCATTCAGAAAGGTTTTTTTAAGAGCTGTAAAGTAAAAACCAGTACAGAATATTTCTTTTCGAATCGGGCACCAACGGGAACGAATCTAACATATAACCCCCTGTCTGGATGACAAGTGTCTTGCCATTTACGTCACGGAGGCTGTAAAAATGAAGGGAAATGCAGTAACAAACAAAAATGCCTTATCTAATTCTACTAAATCAAAAAGTGTGAACTTTAATATTTACATTAAATTAGAACAATTGGGCGTGGTTATGCAAACTTCCATTTACCTGTTCTGTGATAATTGAAAGAAATATCTCACTGTTTTTATGTAACATCAAACTCAACATAGCACGGCCTCCGTGATTCAGTTGAAATAATGTTTATTTTTCGACCAGGGAGTTGCGGGTTCGATTCCCAGATTTTTTTAAAAGGATTCCTGTCTAGTTTTCACCTAAAGCGTTTGTAACATCTTTTTAATTGGTCGGAAGGCATTGCCACATGGCAATATGTTCGCCAGGTTGTACTGTATACAATTAAAATGTAATGCAAATAAAAAGGCTTTTAATTTAAATGTCAATTTTATATAACGCCGTTTATAGAGCAAACTCTCCTCAAGGGCGCTCTAACTCGGGCCTTATTAAACCCACTATTATTAAAGAAATGAGTAAATCATATATTAAACATTTTGATATATAAGTACAGAAAAACCTTGTGGGATTATTACCATGTATCAATCAATCTCTTTCAAACAACCAGAAATATATATTATAATATTTATGAGGCTTTATCATACTCGTATATGAAAAAACAGGCTAGAAAACTTTTCTTAAAAAAATCTGGGTTTCAACGGGATTTGAGTCCGCAACTTTCGTAGAAGACAGGTGTCTTACCGACTGGGCCGCGGAGGTCGTCTTGTTTGGAATACAATACTTTGGGTCACGGGCGTCGTCTTCAATTCAACAGTCTTCACTCATAAAAATACTTTGGGTCACGGGCGTCGTCTTCAATTCAACAGTCTTCACTCATAAAAAATAACTTAGTCTTTATCGGAACAAAATGACAGGTTGGCGTGATTTCGTTATCAATAACTTGATAAATTTGTTGGATATTTAGTTTAGAGAAACACAAAATTTAAGAAAATCATACCGTATTTAGATAAATCAAGAAATTTAAACTTAATTTTAAAATAAATACGTTAACATTATCAAGTCTAGATAAAATGTGATAAACGCTACCAGGTAAAACATACTTTAAATCACAAGGGACTCATCCATTCTCCGAAATCTAAAATTGTTTAATCGGTGAATATTTAAGAATAAATTACTAATAAGAAAAATTTAGAGTTCCACTAATTGCATTAATACCCACGACACATGTTTCCAACTCTTATCTTGAGGCGCTCTTCAGACGGAACCTTGGATACATTATATTATTGAATCGGTATTTATAATTTTTGTGAAAAATGGAAAAATATTTAATCTCAAAAAAAAAAAAAAAAGTTTGATCTTATTGTTTAATAGGCATTTCGTTATGTATTATATTGTGTTACTCTTTCGTTTTATATAATACTACTTGGTGGGCTTATTGTCATGTGCCAATGTCTTCCAATTCATCAGAAATATTTTAAAGAGGCCTTATGTGAAAAACAGCCTGAAACCTTATTTGCAAAAAATAATTCTAACGAGAGTCGAACCCGAAACCCTCGGGGGAACACATACATCTTATCAACTCGGTCACGGTGGTCGTCAACTTGGATTGGCTTAATTTAATTGATTTGTTTATTTAACACTTCCTAGTTTAAAAATCTAGAGGGCGTATTAAAACCACTTTCAACCAACCAGACAAAAGTAAATAAAGGTTGTTACACGGTCGCAAAAAATGTTCAAATTAACGACAATAAATGAATATTATACATATAATATAAATAACAATAAAATTAAGATATGATCTCCTGAAAATAAAAATCGGGAATAAACATTACTGGCTCGAAATTAAAAGTATTTTCAATCGCTTTTTAAAACGAGCCAATGATTGAGCAAGTCACATTACTTGGTAATTGGTTCCAGAGTCTCACTGCATGGACAGTAAAGGACGGGATAAACAAAAAGAGTGGTTAAAAATGCAAAATTTATAAATTTGACATCGACCTATAAATGCATATTTATTTCAAAACGTCTATATATAAATAAAACTTTAAAACAGTTTTAAACGCCAATTTTAATTTGAGGTAAATTGATAAAATGAATTGTTTTTTTTAAACAGACACTATCCGAGACTATAAGTATCCAACTTGTCGATTGTCTACCAGATAGAGCTGTATCATATACAATGAAAGTTGTGTAATAACATATAATATAATATAAAACAGGTCGAAAATGTCTTGCGATTGCTACTCGTATAAAATAAGAAGGGACAGGCAAATGAAGGAAATTAAGATAATTAATTAATTCGTATGGTACCCCCCCTCAACATATCCAATTGGTGATGAGGTTTATTGAAGAGCGTGGTTGAGAGATAATATTTTCGTCGACTTCAATAGTCGAGCCTCGTTGAATTAATTTTAACTCGGTTTATACTGTTTAAAATGTCCAATGCGTAATAGTAATATATATCTATTAAGTAGTAATTTGGTTATGAAATCTATATTTCATATACATATAATTTAATTGTAAGAGCAATTGAAGGTTCAACGACTCCATTTTCGCGGATTTCCTGAAACCAATAACCCACGTGAATGGAGGTTTTTGACATTCGTCTTATTTTATTTCTTTATGTGTCGTGTCAGATCCCCTTGACGTTGGCGATCATTCTTGTATCGTCTTTGGCGGCACAAAACAGTTTCTCAACTGCATACTCACTAATGATGGGCAGCCAAGACTCCTTATCTCTGTCTTCGGCGGCGCAGAACGGTTCCTCAACTGTGTGGACACCTGTCTATTCGCGAATGTTGGGCAACCATGACCTTTTATTTCTATCTTCGGTGATACAGAACGGTTTTTCAACTCTGTGGATACGTGTCTATTAACGAATGTTGGGCAACCAAGACTCCTTATCTCTGTCTTCGGAGGCGGAGTACGGTTCCTCAATTATGTGGATACCTGTATATTTATGAATGTTTCGCAACCAAAACAGTCACCATCTACCGATTCCGTGTTGACCCTCGAATTTGCCAATAATAATTTTAGGAAGTGTTATTTTCTCAATTCAACATATAAACCAGATAGGCGATCATTCGTCATTTTAAAATATTAAAAACCTTTCGTTCTACATTTACTCGGCGTAGTACAACAATGTTTGAGATACTGTGTGACTATGAAATTCTGAGCATTTTCTTATGAATTCACATGAATTTTCCAGTTCATTGGACTTCATGATCTATGTATCAATACCTTAAAGTATTGTAGAATCTACCATATATAGCGTTGCCAATGTATAAGATTCAAGTTATTACAGAAAACTGTCTCATCTTGAGAAATCCTTGATTTAGTAATTGTAGGTACGTCAATTATCTTAATGCCTTAACTTTTGATTCAAATCATAAACTTTAAAAATGTTACTTCATTCCAATTTATTCAATGCACGTATATTTCAGTAATGTGAATTGACCAGTTGACTATTCGCTAGATAAGCCATTTAATTAAATCGTATGAATAATTTGAGTTGGCAGCTGGTCCGCCAATGAATGATTTCTCGCCACCGTTACACCATGTCTCATCTAACTTAATAGCGTGTCAATTCGCAAAAAACAATATCATTTTGTGTAAAAAAAAAACCATTTTGGACATAAGCCAAGTTTATAATAATCCATTGTCCACTCCAAATGAACAAGTGTGCTGCCCTCTTTTGAAAGCAAACAGTGTTGGAGGTAGGTCAACACAATCTTGATTTATATAATATTTTTGTGATTTATGACAATGAAACTGTAATAAAACAGTGAAAGTGGAAAATGAAATAAATGAGTGGACTTGGACGTCGAATTGAATGATATGTGTGGACGTGAAAAATTTATGAAATGAGTGGACGTGGAAAATTAATAAAATAAGTGGACGTAGAAAATTTATGAAATGAGTGGACGTGGAAAATTAATGACATGAGTGGACGTGGAAAATTAATGAAATGAGTGGACGTGAAAAATTAATGAAATGAGCGGACGTGGAAAATTAATTAAATGAGTGGACGTGGAAAATTGATGAAAGGACCAAACTTATACGTGAAAATGAATAAAAAGAGTGGACGTGGAAAATAAATGAAAGCCGAATAAATACGGTGGAAATGCGTAAAGTAAGAAAACGTGATATTTCGATGTATGACACAACAAGAAATATATTTTCTAAAGATGAATGTGAGCTAAATATTGATGTGCTAAGGTAGGACGAAAAAGAATGTAATAAGGTGGTTTGGACATGTTAAACGGATGATAATGAAAGGTTGACTAAAAAAAATATACTGCAAACGTTAGTGCGAGTTGTGGTAGAGGACGACCGAGATAAGTATGGTTGGACCAAGTGAATGAAATTTTGTAAGAAGAAAAGGTAAGGAGTAAGCGAAATAGACGGAACTGTATGAAAAAATGTGTTTACCCCAACAGGGAAATTGTGTAATGATATGTATGTATATTTGATAATGGAAAAATGAACCTTTTTGCAGGAAGAATTGAAAATTGATATTATTCTTTAAGTAAAAAAAAAAACAGTTGTAGTGTAGTATTATTTTTTTTATTTGATATTGTTTCCGAAATTGAATCAAGCTACACAGGCATGTTTGACGATGCCATTCCCGAAATTGAATCAAGCTACACAGGCATGTTTGACGATGCCATTCCCGAAATTGAATCAAGCTACACAGGCATGTTTGACGATGCCATTCCCGAAATTGAATCAAGCTACACAGGCATGTTTGACGATGCCATTCCCGAAAGATGTTAAAAAGCATGCTTAATACGTGGGCTCGAAATCCCGGACGAGATTTCTTTAAAAATCGTTTTATTTTAGTTAATTATAGTATTGGCGTCTTAAAAGTGTCTTGAAGCTTGCATGCCCCTTTGATAGCTTATTTTTTGTTATATAATATTCAGAGAATATTTGTGTAGTATTGTATTACACTTTAACTGTATATATCCTAACGGATGTATTGCCAAGAGGCAATCTTTTCCAACCCGAAAGATGAAACGGAGACCTTAAGTTTCACTTGCATACCACTTGATAAGTAAATATATTCAATGTTTGTATATTTTCTTGCTGTGCGAGTATATCTCAATTCCATTTAATCGTTTTACGATCGCAATGAGATGAGTATTTGAAGTTAAATGTTGACATTAGGAAGAGATGTGTGCACACCAAGAGCAGAATAACCCAAAAATAATATTTGTGTAAAACCGTTTCGTGTCCCGCCAGTTGTACGCGATTTACTGTCTAAAAATTCACGAACACCACTGTTCAGTGACCAGCGACCACGTGATTCTCAGACAATGTACGAATAGATGGTTTAATAGATACATGGTACAGGGAATAAACGTAGTATGTAAAACTAAAATATTTATAAACAAAAAATCCGGATTTCAAAATTTACGCCTTAGCTATTTAGAGTTATTAGACTTAACAAAGTGCCAGTTAATAAATAGTCTATTACTTACATGGGCGTATATATATGCTAAAACATCAAACCGATATTTCAACCTCTTTTGATATATTTTACAGAATACGGAATGAAGTGGTTAAATGTGATTGAGGATTTAAGGTTGATGTGTTGAGTAAGATAAAGGAGAGCGGTTTGAGATTGTTTGGGCATGTAGAACGAATGTTTGGGCATGTAGAATGAATGTTTGGGTAAGTAGAACGAATATCTCGGCATATGGAACGAATGTTTCAGCATGTAGAACGAATGTTTGGGCGTGTAGAACGAATGTTTGGACATGTAGAACGAATGAATGATGACTAACAAAACAAATATGCAGCCAAATGTGAGTGGGAGGTATGGTAGAAGAAGACCAAGGAAAATATAATTGGATTAAGTGAATGACATTTTGAAAGAAGGCTACGTAGAAAGTAAGAGAAGAGAAATTGTACGAGAAGGATGTAGAAAAGGCGAGTGTGTAGAAAAGGGGTCTGTGTCGAGATAGGAAAGTCTGGCGATCTATCCTGTCTGCCTATCCTAAAAGTAAAATGACGTGATGGTATGTATGTGTATGTTTGTATTTAACAATTGAATACATGGTTTATCATCAGGATATTTTGTACTTAGTAAAATAATGAAGTATTGTTAACGGATATTTCAACAAATGTACGTTTTAATTTAAAAATGAACTTAAAGTTTTCCAAGTCAGGACAACCAAACCAACCTTACTTTGAAAACAAATGTTTTCAAAGTAAGGTTGGTTTCTCATCAAGTATCTGAGTACTAAAACACGTTATTCCCCTGTACGCCTCGCGTAATATTTTGTTGCCAACATCAATTAGTTGTTACTAGTATCTCGAAGACCGGAGAAGCGCTCTTTTGATTAAATAAATATGTAAATAACACGAAATTTAATGTTTCTACGTTCTACAGTTGAGTAATTTATTTTGTTATAAAAAAAATAAAACTAAAATTTGAAAAATCAAAGTATATTTTTCCTGTCAGCTTTGTAAAATCAATACGAATAATCAAATTATATTATATAATATAACTTATGATGTAACACCTCTTGATAACATTTGACAGGTGTATTAGTTCATGCAACTGTATACGATTTAATACATACAGATCTAGTTAGCTGAAATAGTTTTTACGCTTTTGTTAATTTTTAACTGTTTTTACTGAAAGGTGCGCATCACAAGTACTTTATAGTGCCAAAATGCATAAATACAAACGTTACTACACCAAACAAGATAATTATTTGCGTATCGAATGACACTGTTACGGAAAGGGGTTACAAACCGATTTAAATGATTTTTTTCTGTTAACCGGTTAGAAAATTACAATTTTTTTGTTTTTTAGTCAAACACATTCTTTTTTGTTATATTTTAATATAGTGTAACGTTTAGTCATAGCTTCGAACACAACGTGTTATTTCATAGGTGCTATATTTTATGACTATCTTGACGATGACGGTCGATTAACTGTTGTTAAGTTTTTCTAATCTCAAACAACAATAATTAAGAAATTATTCATAATGTAAGCATTCAGAATATATGTGTTTTAAAAATGTAAAACTTATACATGGGTTGTGTTTGCAAATATTCCTTAATCCTATTATAAATTGTATTGCTTTTAATAAGTGTTCGAAGTTTAGATATACTCTCAATGCCTCAACCAATAAATAAATAAAATAATTTCTACTTGCAGAAAGACGATCTTTTTATATAGTGGTAGACATAGTTTACTCACAAAAAACCGGTCAAAACTGGTTTCTTGAATGTAAAAATAACCGAAAACCAGTTTATCGAAATAGGCGGTTAATTGGAAGTCCTAGTTATGGGGGGAAATGTGCAAAAAACAATAGAGCTTGCTGGAAAATACTCTTATCATAGTAGATACAATTATCGACCGGTTAATGTATGTTTTTATTAATAATTTACACCTAATTCATTCGAAATATAAACAAAACATCCTAATAACGAGCACCATACTGTTTGCCGTGATTAAATGACTTGACGGTCGTTATAATGTCACAACACTATTAGTCAATCATTGCGCGTTTTCAATGATTTATTTAATAGAATAATTAAAAATGTTCGATAATCGAGACAAGTTTATGCCATTTCACATTTGCTATAAAGACAGGAGCCACATTTTTTTTTGTTAATTAATTGGATTGCAACGCGAGTCGAAGCTGTAATCCCCGGGCTAGAGATATATAATTAAAGGGATTTTAACTGAGTAAAAAGTATGTTAAGAAGTATGAGAAACAGCAGAGTATGCATAACGAAATGTATGTCGAGAGCTGTGTGCATGGATAGAAAGGCGTGTAGATATGTTTTCTACATTTACCCCAAAAGAAACATGATGTGATGACATGTATGTCCGAATCGATTTATCTAGATATAAGTTTTTGAAATTGCAATCAACATTCCATGACGCTTTTTGACACATGTTTCAAAAGAAACAACGAATTGTAGAATTTGTTGCCAAAATTCATGTGTCATGTGATAGAAAGGTGCTGGCTTACAATAAAACGGGCATGACGTAATGGTATGAATGTACGTATTTATTTATCTATTTTTTTTAAACTGTGCTCAACATTTCGTGACCCTTTCTGACACATGGTGTAAAAGAAGCATAATGTATTGTAGAATTGGTTGCTGTAATTCATGTGTCACGTGAATGTAATGTCGGATGCTTTATTAGTTTATTCCGTGAATGAACCTTCCGGATACAGATTGTGTGAGCAGATCTGAGATAAAATACAATTCATAATGGCACTTATTTTATGTGTTGAATTGTAATTATGAAGGTCAATGAAACTGTGATATTTAACGTTTATGCCGAACAGGGACATTTTTTTTGAAGAAACATGAAAATTATATGTGAATGAATTAAAGATTTCAAAGATAAAAATATTTTCAGAAACAAAAGACAAATGTGAGCTTTGTTCTATAACTATTACTATTACTAAATACGAAACAATTTAGATTTACTGGATCATGGTTTAACGGTTTATTTTATGTACTCTTATATCATTTTGATACTTATGTGCAAAAACAACCAAACCCATTTTTTTCTGATTTATTTGAAATATGGAAAAATTATAGACCAATCGTATATAAGAATAACAAGTGAGTTAAAAATGTTTATCAGGGTTAAATTCCGTCTTAATCATCACCATCACGCCATGTTCCTATTGGGGTAGGCAGAAAGAACAGATTTCCATTTCATTATATCCTGACACATAGTTCACTTGTCACGTCCATAAACCTCCTCATGCACTTACAAACACTACTTTTCACTCTTATCTGTTTTCTCATTTGATTGGTTTGATCGTGACACGTTTTTCAAAGTCTTCCCAAACGTCTTATACAAACCTACTCTTATATATTATTTTTGTAAATCATTCATCATTCATTCTTCCTACGTAGACGTACCATCGCAATGCTCCTATCTTTATCTTAAGCACTGCAACTTCTTTCTACGTAGACGTACCATCGCAATGCTCCTATCTTTATCTTAAGCACTGCAACTTCTTTCTACGTAGACGTACCATCGCAATGCTCCTATCTTTATCTTAAGCACTGCAACTTCTTTCTACGTAGACGTACCATCGCAATGCTCATATCTTTATCTTAAGCACTGCAACTTCTTTCTACGTAGACGTACCATCGCAATGCTCCTATCTTTATCTTAAGCACTGCAACTTCTTTCTACGTAGACGTACCATCGCAATGCTCCTATCTTTATCTTAAGCACTGCAACTTCTTTCTACGTAGACGTACCATCGCAATGCTCATATCTTTATCTTAAGCACTGCAACTTCTTTCTACGTAGACGTACCATCGCAATGCTCCTATCTTTATCTTAAGCACTGCAACTTCTTTCTACGTAGACGTACCATCGCAATGCTCCTATCTTTATCTTAAGCACTGCAACTTCTTTCTACGTAGACGTACCATCGCAATGCTCATATCTTTATCTTAAGCACTGCAACTTCTTTCTACGTAGACGTACCATCGCAATGCTCCTATCTTTATCTTAAGCACTGCAACTTCTTTCTACGTAGACGTACCATCGCAATGCTCCTATCTTTATCTTAAGCACTGCAACTTCTTTCTACGTAGACGTACCATCGCAATGCTCATATCTTTATCTTAAGCACTGCAACTTCTTTCTACGTAGACGTACCATCGCAATGCTCCTATCTTTATCTTAAGCACTGCAACTTCTTTCTACGTAGACGTACCATCGCAATGCTCCTATCTTTATCTTAAGCACTGCAACTTCTTTCTACGTAGACGTACCATCGCAATGCTCCTATCTTTATCTTAAGCACTACAACTTCTTTCAATTTTCATTTTTACCTAGGTAATATCCGCATTCTTTATAATGTTATACTATACATTATTTTCCTACACATTCTAAAACCTATTTAAAATAGAGAAAGGCAACTAAGAAAAGGTAATAATGACACACAACCTCTAGAGATAGACATAAAAATTAAATAAGAACTCAATAAAAGTTATTTAATAATATTATTCGTATTTGAGTATAACTACAAAAATTAATTCATCCACCCCGGGGGATTAAGAAATTGATTTCCGTTGGCACATATTATATAAAAAAAGGGTTCCATTGTGGGTTTCACTCGAGACCTCATTAATATATTCATAGTTGGTTGGAAGAGATTATCGCATGACAATAAATCTCCACGAACGATAATTTAAACATGTGTATTTGTATGAAATTTATGAAACACACAGTCCTATTTAATACTCGAGGTGGCAGGCAAGATGAGGACGACAGGTACACGAGGCTCGAACCAGTATGAGCCTCGAGTAGTGCTACTCTCGAATAACAAGGACATTTTTTCCGCCTGGTATTTTGGAGTAAAAGGATACTGATGTTTTCGGTACAAATTATTCAAAGAAATAAATAAAAGTTACAGCACTGATGAAAACTCGTTTATATCTCGACAAAACAACACTGATGAGAGAAGACATAGCAAATAGCAACCTTAATAAAATACTCGACATTAGCCACGTCACACGATGAAGGTTGTTTCACAAATAGCATGAGCAAAAACTTGGAAAACATTAGCACGCGCCGTTATTTTCATACCTAACGTTTATTTTCACAATTATAATTTCGAATATCTTCTATTGTATATAAAGCTGTACTTACCTTTTTATTTTGCTAAGCGATATAGATGCATTTGAAGAATCGACGCATTTAGAATGTGGCGCTGGAGAAGGATACTATGAATTTCATGGATGGTATTTCTAGGAACCCTATACCTGGGAAGGTCGTGGGTTTGTTTGTGCGTGTCGTAGAGGTTGTTCCAGGGAACGGACCATTCCTTGCTCCGATCGTTGTTTACGACAGTACCATAAAGGTGCTGTTTTTAAGCATCTATCAGGTGGTAAACGGACCGTTGTTGAAATCGCATGAAATGGTTTGAAATTTTATATCATCAACGTGTATGTATTTCAAATGTAACGATGATACTGAACATCACCTTCCAAGACTGGAACAGACTCTGGTGGCCCTTGCTGAGACCTTAATTCTGGTTGGAGGTGAGGTCAACGTCGAATCTCCTCTGTGGTATCTTGTGGTTGGCTCCAACTTAAAATCAAATAGGAGTGAATTGGTGTAGGCTTTTATTGCCCGACCTGATTTATGCGATTTACCCTGATCGCTTACCTTCATTTTCAGGTATCCGGCCATATAGATGTCACCATGAACAATGCCTCTCTTGACGACTTGCTTCAAGGCTGGTATGTTCTTTAGGGGGAATCCTGTAGTGACCACCGTCCAATTGTGGTTGAGGCGTAGCATATTAACTCGGGCTCTAATTTAAGATCTTCTATTCTGTCTGATTGTTTCAATACAATAAGGCAGAATTAAAGATCTCAAATCGGATTGGCGTGACTCCGTTGACTCTCATTTTTCGATATAATCGACCCGCGGAGTTATTTGCCACTACGACCAGCGTCGTTATTGTTCGTTGCGCTGAGAGAAAGAGGTATAAAGTAACCACGCGCTGACTTAAATATTACCTAGTGGCACCAAAGTCTACAAAATCTAAAATGTAACGCAAACTGTTTAAGGCGTGAGTTTTAGAAGACGTGTATTTGGCTCGGAAGCTGTGAATATTTTCTACGGAGATATCGAGGGACCAACAATCAATATAAATTTGAGGTTGTAAGTGAGGTCAATCATATGAGCATCTCCACGGGGAAAAAAAGTTCTCCCTTGTATGCGAGATCAAGGACCCGCTGACCGGTGCCACAACAAATACCATAAAGGACAAGGCTTCTGCCTTTCTTAGTGCTCTTTTTCCTCGATATGACCTTTCCAACGACTACGATTATCACTTGCAGGTGAAAATACTGTCTCTGATTTCAACTTTCGCCCTCAACTCACTATCTTTATCACTGACGAGATCGAAACAACTATCGATGCCCTTGATGACAACAAATCACCAGGGGTCGACTGCATTGATGCCCTTTTGGTCAAGAAATGCTACAACCTGGCTGACGCATCCTTGACCGATATATAGAATAAGTGCTTATCGGAAGACATTTTCTCTGAATGCTGGAATACAGGTCTATTGATCTTCATCCCGAAGCGTAGCGATAAACCGAATACAGATTCAAAGGCCTTTAGGTCAATAACCCTCCTCTCATTTTTGGGAAAAATCTTGGAAAAAATCGTCAGTGATAGATTCAATTCTCATTTTGTACACAACTGCCCACTTTCTCCTTTGCGATTTGGATTTAGAAGAAGAGTCTCCTGCAAGGATGTTATTTGCCACCTTCAACGGTACGTAGCGGACTCGAGAGAAAAGTATGTGTTCTCTCAATATTTCAGGCACTTTCGATAATGCTTCGTGGCCTATGATTTTAAAGAATTGAAAACTCCTCAATAATCATTGGAACATTTTTCCATTGATTCAGGACTATTTCAGAAGTCGCAGAGTGAAGTTTAACCGCGGATGTAAGTTTTTAGATAGGAAGGTCGACATCGGTTGTCCGCAGGGCGGTATATTGGGTCATTTGCTCTTGATCGTCCTCGTGGATGATCTATTAAACATTTTTCTGTCCCCAAGTTGTATGTTGCGTCCTTCTCGGTAAGAGATAACCTTTTGCGCGACTCTTGAAGGCTGAAGAAGTCAACTTGCCAGCATCGATGGTCGTCATTCTCCATGAGAAGACTGACATTCACATTTCTATTTGCATCAGGATGCCCCTCGGCTCTCTTTGGGTGTATCCAAGCTATTTGATTTCCTAATTTTTCTTTGATCATAGGAGCTACAATGACAATTTTTTTAGCTTTAATCTTCAATCCCTTCAACCTGTTGTAATTTTTGCGGCCATCTGGATCAATCCACAGATCACGTTCTGTGGTACAGCGATGATGGCCGAGTCAATAATTTCCGAAGGGGACTCCACTCAGCCTTACATCGGTTTATCTTCGGACCAATTGGCTACCCCGATCTAGTGGCGTCAAAGAATAGTTTTGCTGCATTCGAAATTTTCTGTTGAAAGTACTGGTAACTTGCTGGGCTGTTGGAACTCCATGTCTTAAGCTACTTCATAAGTATATTTACTGCGCTGCGAATAATTTTCCTTCTCCCTTGATGTCGCACCTTAAGTACGTCATCGCTACTATTATTTTCTCACTCAGGTGTATCGCCACCGGAGGAGGAGTCGCTTTGGGTAGTTCCTTCTTCTTTACTACGTGACATCGCGCTCATAAAAAATAAAGAACATTCGGATCTTCAAGTGTAAATCGCGCTGAATGGAGGCTTATTTTGTCCCCCATAACAGCGTGGGTGATGGTAGGATGTCAACATACAATATTCGACAAAGCTCTTTCAAGTCAGTATTACTTGGGAGCAAGCTAATTTGCTAACAGTTGTCTCGGCTAGGTGGAGAGAAATTGTGGCCTTCACCCCCTCCACGCGGGGAATATAAGCGGTAGTACGAGTAATAGTAGTGTACCTCAGAGAGTGTTATATTTACAAATCTGATTTGTTTTCTAAATACTTAAGTGTTTATTATAGCGCTTCTTGGTGGTCAGTATAGTTTAATTAAGAGATTTTGTATTAAAAAAACACTCAAATTACATTGGTCCCAAAATAATTTCACGAAGACAGACGAATTAATTGTTTTCGTAAGTCTCGTAAAAAAGCTATAAAATAATTAGAAATTCTCCGATAGATTCATGTCTCCCAGCAGACAGCCTTGGCCATTTTAAAGACATTAATATATCATGTCACGTTGGACTTAGTGTAGGTTCACAACTTTTGTTACGATCAATCACTTTTATTTGTCTATGCAAATATTTTTGAACATCTTTCTCTGGAGTTTACATAATTAGATCCATAAATATCAACTGGGGTGGTAGATCTGTTTTCATAACACATTATTTTTTTTTATCAAGATAGCATTAACTCGGTAAGAATGTTTTAACGATTTATTATTGATAAATAACGTCGTTAATACTGCCTAAGGAGATAATGTAAGCAGGCACTATGCATTAATAATAATTATATTTATGTAGAACAAGTCAGAAAGTTCATAGAGAATAAACTAAAAATAAGGGCATTGTCCATTACGATGATGCCAGCTAATTTCATTCATAACGTGAATATCTTAAAAAAACGTTTATATAGGTATTTCTCGCTAAACGAGTTACTATGTTACTTGACGATTTTCTAGTTATACGAGTTTTTTTTTTCTTAATACTGTTATCGGATTATAGGTTCAAGTTTCTATTAATGAGATGTATCAAGTAAACAAATAAGAGCTATAATACGAAGATATTCTTGAAATTAAAGACAAGATAAATAATAGAAGAAACTGAAGCTACTATTCCTTTCTTCACACTTAAGGGGGTGTTCTACTCTAGAGGCGTGAATTTTGGGCGTTTTTTCAGACTAAATAAAAAGAAAACTAAAAATATTTTTCCTACACATTTTTTACGGTTTTTTTATTGATGATTAGAGAATGTAAGTAAAATTTTGAAAAAAAAATTGAAAATTCAAAATATTATCAGATGTTATATCTTGTCGTAAAAAAATAAGCTGATCGACACGATTGGAGCCCTTTCGTAAATCTGAAATAAAAATCAGTTTC
Source organism: Odontocerum albicorne (assembly GCA_949825065.1). Lineage (NCBI taxonomy): Eukaryota > Metazoa > Arthropoda > Insecta > Trichoptera > Odontoceridae > Odontocerum > Odontocerum albicorne. The sequence goes on from OX463840.1 coordinate 28,661,256, forward strand.
TTGATAAGAAATAATGTCGTTATAATTGATACCAAAGAGAAAAAAATCGTAAAATGGCGGCAAAAAAATCTGAAAATCGTAAAACGGCGGCAAAAATGCAATAAAAAAATCGGTCTGAAAAAATTTTTTTTGCCCTTTTTTTCAATTCTTTAAATTTTTTAAATATAGTAAAAAAATAGTTTAATTTTTCAAGGCAGGGACGATACAAAACCATTTATTAAAAAATTTGAAGGCAATCGGTCGAATAGAACTTGAGATTTTATGTCGACCAGGTCGAAAAAAGTAGTTTCGAGAAAAACGCGTTTAAAGTTTTGCGATTATTGTCCGAGTCATTCAGGCGCGGCGTAATTGCTGCCTCATTTATAGCTATAACTTCGTAAATATTGAGAATTTTAAAATTTTCTTTTGAGAACATATTCTTAAAGGTCTAAACTTTAAGAATATGTAAAAAAAAAAGATTTTTTCAAATTTCTAGAGTAGAATACCTCTTTAAGGGGTTTGAAGAAGAATTACAAAATATTTTAAACGAAACAGGGAAATTACGAAGGATTTACAAATTGTTATTGCATTCATGAAATTAAAAGTATAATTGTGAGCCTATAAATAAATTTGTATCTTCGAATGAAGATGCTTAAATAAGCCTTTTGTTTATTTGCAACTTTATTTTTTTGTTTTATACAACATTTGCAATTGACATCATTTTATTTAAAATGCGAACCGTAGAGAACATGTACTATATATATAGTAATGATGCAAAATCACTTTATTTATGGATACAAAGAAGCACTTCACTAGGCAAGGTCTATGGTATAACGAAGTGGTCTCATTTCTGAATTATTAAATTCATACATATGTGTCCTAAATACTAAAAACGCTGAAACATGCGTATTCTGCATTCACATCGTTACACATACTTAAATCCCAAGCTAACACATACACAATTTCCACTGCATCATAATCTCAACAACCACATCACAATACTTTATTTTGTTCAATTTGTTTTCATGATTAAATTGTTAACATTCAGAACATTTATATTATTTTTGTTTTTTTTTTTTTTAATTGCAAATTGATTGACCTTCCCTGATTTTTAAGGACGTAAATTCCGTAATTTTTTTCTCATTTAAGATCGAAGCTTACATCACTATAGCTGAAGTATTGACCAAGTGGACAGTTGATAATGGAAATTTACTGAAGTTATTCATAAAAATGTTGAATTTATAAGGTGTTACTTATTGTTAACAAGTCTGAGGTCACTTAAAGAGTTACACAATCTTTTCGAAATGAGATTGACAAAAGTGTTAATGACTACTTGTACGAGTATTATATAACGAATAACCCTTTCATGGTTACCAACTAAATATTATAATTGTATACAAAAAATCAACAACGTATCTCCTTCTATATTTGCTCGGTCTAATTTGTCTTCCCTGTCCATTTATTTCAGATATTGTTATTTGTTTTTTTTAAGAATTTCGCAATTCATTCTCTTAATGCAATTCCTTTTTTATTATATTTATAATATTCGTATTTAATAAACATTTATAGCAGGTTGAAAAAAAACATCCGTAACATTATGACTATAGTATAAGCTCCAACTTAACTTAACAATTTATATATGAAATAAAACAATTTTCTTTTTATTAAGAATGGTTGCTCATTTAACGATGTTTGAGAATCACTGTCTTACAGAAAACTTTATTAAACGAATGAAAACAAATATCACTAACAATCAACCTTCGTTATAAAGAAACAATTTTATTTCTAATAGAAAATACAATAAAACTTTTTTATCATTTTATGGATTAATAATAGTAATAAAAGAACAATTAACACAGCGCCCTTTAGACTATCCTCAAGAGCGATCAATTCTTATCCTTCAAAATATCCGAATTGGTGACACGAACACGTTGAAGATTTTGGCCGGGAGACCACGTGGTCTTTGGCCCTAATAATCAAGATTTCGAGTTAAGGATCACTGGAGAAGGCAATTGACTCACAGTTTATCATCGTACGTGCTGGAAATACTACTCCACGCGGAGAAACTACAACACTCGAAAACTTTAGCGTGTTCGATTATTGTTACCAGGTGAACTCTTTAACTAGACTATAACCCATTTTTTAAATATTTTTTTAATACCATTCAAAAATCGAACCAATTATACGAGTATATCCTTGGGATGAAGTCGGAACGTACCAACTAGTAAACGATGGTCAACATTTTTATTTTATTTATAATTACGAGTATTGACATGTATTTTTTAAATGAAATAAAGAATACAGGTTATATTTCAATGTATCTATAATTGTGTTTCGGTGCTCGTTCAAAAAGTTCTTAGATCATTTGCTCCAATTGTTTCATCCTAGTTCTACTGGTGCGTGTAGCATCATTAATGAATAGCAGCAATTAGTGAAGGACGGTGGCATGAAATTTAATGCTCATTCACTATCGAGTTCTCTTGCATAGTCGATGCAGACCTGCGACAAACTAACAATCATTGTAAAAATTGTGACCTCCGAGGTCAATTATTTTAGTACCTATCCTTTAATGAAAGGATAAGTATGGTTTTAATTGATAATAAATGGTTTCTCGGTTATTTAATATTTTCATGCGAATACATCTGGCGGATTTATTGCTTTACAGAAACTTCTTCCAATCAACCAGCTTTCAGTTCTATAGAATGGGTTTAGGTTCAATTCCCAATGGTACTCGAAAAAAATATATAAAATAATTCCAGTCTTGTAATAGTTTGGTAACAATACTCGCATGCACTTGACGTGTGTGTGTGTTATTGCATCTTCGCATGCGGTAGTATTGCCAACATATACGATAACGAACTGAGAGTTCCTCGCCTACTTCAATGGTGCTAAAGCTCGAAGGTGAAGAGAATATTTTCACCCGGAAATGCTCTTCGAAAATTCCAACGTCAGTTCGAGTGTTTTGAGGGGAATCGTACGAATGAATTAAACTTTTTTGCTTATTTTTTAGGGAGTGAAAACTTGTATTTTATTAAGCTACGCATCAGAGATATTTATGCAAATGAATATTGAATTTGGTGGATTATTAACACCCGACTTCAGTTTCGTATTTTGTCATAAAATAAAATGAGTATTTTACAGGGAAATAAAAAGCCACTTATGTGGCGTTGTCAACATCACCAGCTTTCACAAACTAAAAGGATCAAATGTATTATAGTTAAGTTGATTTTTTTATTATTTTAACTGAGCTATTTAGACAACGGTAGTGGTTCTTAAACTTTTCTACAGCCAGGCTTTATTTTCATTATTCCATAAAAAATATTTAATGTTACTCTAGATCCCGATTGACTAATAAAATATTTAATTTATCACGAATGAGTGTGCATAATGGTGTGCCATCCTTGATATATGGAAGCGAAACGTGGACAAAAAAATATTATTTTACATCTTCGTTGTATACAATACAGCCTGACGAGCTTATTACCATGTGGTAATTCCTTCCAGCCAACCAAAAATATATTAAAGAGGCATTAAGTAAAAAAACTAAACTGGCATCCTTTTGCGTACCTTATGAATAATATTTCTCTTCGTATTACAATTTATGATACAGTAAGAAATGATTGAATTAAAAGATAACGGTTTGTTAGAAACGGATGTTAAGTATATAAAGAAAGGGAATCTGAGGGGTTTTGAACATATTGAGAAAATGAGTTGCGAAAGACTTACAAAACAATAAATATTTCTGAAATGAATGGAGACCGAGAAAGAGATGAACCGACGCAATACTGGATGGAAATGAATGGAGACCGAGAAAGAGATGAACCGATGCAATACTGGATGGAAATGGTTGGAGATTTTTAACTGGTGGAATGTTAAAAGTATGAACAGCAAAAAGCATGCATTATGTGATATAAGGATGTGGACAAAACGGGAGCTGTGTGCGTAGATAGAAATGCGCTGAGATATTACCCCTCCCATACGCCTATAGGATCATGACATGTTATATACTCGTATTACGACTATATGTTGTTAATGAATTTTGCAGTAGCTTATTTTAAATTATTATGTATTAGAAAATTATCTGCACATTTTCTTTAGCTCATTGTTTAGAATGGCCACACGTTTATGTAATAACTCGCCTCTAATATTAATTATTTGGTTTTTTTATTTATCATATTCAGTTTTAATATTTGCCTATGAAGACATTTTCATAAATATATTGTAACAAGTAAGCTGTCGCAAATGACACAAGGATATGAATCGCTCTTTTTGCTTTTGGGGAAATTATATCATTTTCAGCATATACACGTCTTCAATCCCGTTTTATGTTGTCTGACTTTTACATATTAAATTGAAGTATTTTTCTTTAACTAGTCTTTTTATATTCAACCTTATAAAAATAATAATAATATACATAGATTCAGGACAGAGTCTCATTTGCCTATCTTAAAACGTATCCTGCGATACTTGCCCGCATAGAGAATGATAATAGTATTCGCGCGATTCATTCGACTTATCGTCGACGGTGTCAAAAAACATTAGCAAATGTACATATTATATAATTCCAGATTAGTTCAGTTATATACCGTTTATTTAGACCTCTTTAAAATCGCCGTTTATTTAAAGCTGTCTAATTTAGTGCCTGGAGAATATTTTGACAGAAGATTCAAGGTTGGTGGCGGCCAAAAATAACTGAACAGTGACAACGCTTGACATTGCGTCACTCCTGGAACCGTCACACAAGTATTGTTTGTTTTCAGACGCTATGTCTGATCCCTATCTTAGGTTTTCGCGGCTCCTTTACAGATTCGTATTTACCTTTGATAATACAAAATTGAAATAATTATCTTACAATGTATAAGTTTATAGTATTTCGTGCTATTAAAGCACATATATTCTGATTCAAAGGTTCAAATAATGCGCTAGGCTACAAATTCCGGCTACCTCTCAAATTTGTATTAATGAAATTTCATTTATCTTTTTCTTATCGTGACAAAAATATTAAATTATTTCCGTCTTGAATTCTGACATCTGGACATCACTTGGAGTTCCGTGAATCAAGTATTTTTCGGTGCTAGACATCGGGCTTCTCGGATACTGCAGTAAGTGTCACGTGGATTGTTCTTCACCTCAGATACGGTTTGTCGATCTATCACGTAAATTTTCTCATGTTGATGTTGTCTTTGGTTAAGAGATTGTCATCTAGAGCAGTTCTGAACCATGTAATTCAGGACAATTTTAATCCACTTCATCCAGGGCAGTTCTGAATCATGTCATCCAGATCAGTTCTGAACCATACCATCCAGGGCAGTTCTGAATCATGTCATCCAGGACAGTTCTGGACCATGTCATCCAGGACAGTTCTGAACCATGTCATCTAGGGAAGTTCTGAATCATATCATCCAGGGCAGTTCTGAACCATGTCATGCACGACAGTTCTGAACCATGTCATCCAGGGCAGTTCTAAGCCACGTCATCCAGGACGAACCTGCTGGAGCACGATATTCTTCTCAGCAGGTGGTTGCTCCAGAGGCTTGATCGTCTTAATGAAACTGCATGGATTTCAACCAATAGCTGGGGACTGATGATTATGCAAAGTATGTCTGGGATCATGAATGTATGAACATGAATGTACTTGTATTTATACAGAAATGATCAATTTATCTTATAAACCAGAGCCGATCCTGAATTTCGACTATAAAGTTTTGACCCCAAAATCTATAAAGTAAATATACTTTAGTTTTGTAAAAAAAAACAAAAAGTAAAAATGTATAGAGCAGTGTAATCGATGATAAACTGCTAACAGATACGAGTATGGGCAAACACTCCTTTTAATGAGCCAATTTTAATAATTTATGGATGCGTTTGTCGAGACTCGAGTGGATGATCATCATGCTAAAACCATTTGCTCGGCGATAATTGGTTGGTCATCACTCCTGTCTGCCGCCTGGTGTCACAAGTCTTGTGATTTCATGTCGAGCCCATTAGTTGCTGATGAGTTGTCATCACATAAGACTTCGTAACACACAGTAACTCGTAACTAACGTGGAATTTTTTAAATTGTGTTCGTTGCTGTTTAAGGTTTTTATCAAAAACATTACGGAACCATTTAAATGTCGTTTTTTGGTACTTTATAATTTCTTAATAGGCTAGAGCTTGATCTCAGGTAGATTTTTTAAATGAGGAATATGTTGATGAAAGTGTTTCTTTGAATATTTCGTGAAATTCTTGAAATTTATTTTTGTAATTTTTTCTAAATTAAAATATCGCTAAGACGCGATAATGGTTTCAAGTGAGTATGTATGCGAAATTATCCGTTATACTCGTAGTTCATTTTGCCATGCGTAATAATGATGATTGTCATACTTAATAACGAAATTATCCGTTATACTCGTAGTTCATTTTGCCATGCGTAATAATGATGATTGTCATACTTAATAACGAAATTATCCGTTATACTCGTAGTTCATTTTGCCATGCGTAATAATGATGATTGTCATACTTAATAACGAACGAAGCATTGCTTAGTTACTCGTATGTCGGTCTTCTTCATGTTTCGTCAAAAAAATCGAACCTATTTCGTCTTTGATAGCTTTGTAACGAACTTTCGCAGTATTATTACGCAATAAGTGAAATATTATAACTCAATTTGACGACCTCCGTGGCCTAGTTGGTAAGACTCCTGTCTTCCAGCCCAGGGGTTGTGTGTTCAATTCCCGTTGGTATCCGATCATTATAAGGCATTTTTCTGATAGGTTACAAGAGATTATCACATTGCAATAAACCCGCCAGGTTGTACTGTAAATAATGAAAGTGTAATATAGTAACTTTTGAGATTTACAAAGTACTCTCACTAGGATGAATTAATTGCCTTAGCAAAAATAGCTTTTGAGTATAATTTTGGAATAGAAACCTGTGATACAGTTTTCGTTCGCAAAATTTCAAAAATACAAGTTATTAAACAAAATTATGTTAAATGAGAGGAGTGATTTTTCAAATGATGAAATATATTTTAATCACGGCTGACGCTAGGTGTACTCGTAGAAGTCGTAGAGCCACCTGACAGGGAAACTGAAAATCCCCTTTCTTAGAAAATTGTAAGGAAAATTTTATTATTATAAGCCGGACCAAAAGTTGTCGAAATATCATATACGAAAAAAGATGCCATTTCGTTCGATGTATTTTTTTATGGTTAAAGCAAAGCTAATTTTAACGAAGGTGCTTAATATTGTTTTGAGAAATTTATAAATTATGTTTTGAGTAAATAAATTAACGAATTGCGCTTATAATTTTACACATCTGTGAAAATAACAGTGTCGTTTAATGTGGCAACAAAATACCTAGTAGTGGCAACAAAATACCTCGCTCCCTAATGTGGCAACAAAATACCTAGTAGTGGCAACAAAATACCTCGCTCCCATGTGTGGCAACAAAAGACCTCGGTGGCAATAAAATACCTAGTAGACGTCATAAAACTCACAAGATAAACGATTTCCAGGAGTACGTAGGGGCATGCTGGAAGAGTCAAGTGACGGATACTCGTATAAGAGAATGACCTCAGTAGCTTAGTTGATAAGACACCTGTCTTCCAATCCTTAATTTGCCGATTCGATTCCCGTTATACTCAGATTTTTTAAAAGTGTTCCAGTCTGGTTTTAGGAAATTGATACGTCAAGAAACGAACTGTTGTGAATAGATAACGGCTAATGAAGATGGATATATGAATCACGAGATGACAGCGACCACCCATAGAATTAGCCGTTTGCGTGCATCGCACATATTGCACACATCAACTACTTGTAATAAACGGTTCTCAATGCAAATTTTCGTTGAGAATTCACTGTACATTACTTTTGATTTATGAGTTTCATGTCTTCACCATCCATTTCGCAGCTGTTACAAGCAAAAGAAATTAGCAATCAAGAATAGCATAACAAAATATTTCTATCCGCTTCTGTGAAACCACTGCATAATACCTTGTAATTATTATGCAACCTTGATTTATGCCTTACATATTAGAAAATAATGAATTATTTAGGTCGGATCCCACATGCTCGTTTGTAGTTTTGAAAACCGGTGAACCTGCTTGCTTACTGATTACTTACTTACTGACATATAGTAGTACCGTCAGTAGCCTTTTTAGAAATATCATAACGTAGCAGTATTTAACAGATAATAGTAAAATAAAAATAACAAATGCATCATCATCCCCCCATACATTTCATTAAGAATACAAGGATGTCATAAAACGCCTTCATTACACCCTACCATGTCAAATCGAGCCGGCGAATATCTCTATCTTAACACATGTTGAAGTGTAGGATGGGCGTTTGATTATTCGAGTACCTTTCGGGTGATAAAACAGCCAGCTACCAGACTTCTCAATGTTTGACATAACCGCTTCCAGCGCCTCACCTCCATTGTGGCTGTTATAGGCTGTTGGTGCAACCGAAGATCATCCTCCTAAGGCATCTTTTGTCAAAACTGATAAGTTTCCTCTTTTGTGCATTGGTTATAAGCCAAGATTCAGTGCCAAACAATTTCGTGTTTAGACTTAACGCTGAGGAGTCCCATATGACCTTGTTATTGTGAAAGATGCTGCTGGCAGCATCTATCTTTATTAGCAACTCATTCCTAACTATCCCATTTCCAGTAATCGTCACTCTCCTATTTTTTTTATTTATCAACTCTGTTGACCAAGGATGACATTTATGTATATACAGGGAGTGTCCTTATCAAGGCATGAGTCAATAAATATCAGCTCCATTTTCCCAGCGTGTAAACGTTAACTAAGACGGAAAGAGTTATCTGATAGGCTGCGTTACGCATGTTATAGGTCACCCACAGAGGCTCCTCGCGAGGCAATACTTTCAGTATATTCAAAGTCACTCTGTTCCTCCACAATCCCATCAGTCGCCAACTTTTGCGGAACGAGGGGGCCTCCATGCTCTTTATGAACTTTCTGAGCAGAAATGTCCATAAGGACAATAAATATAAAAGGAGCCAAGATACAACCCTGCCGGACTCCGGCAATGATCTTAAAGTACTTGCGTAAACCACTGCATACACGTAAAACGAAAAAGTATCGCCAAGTAAAGATGAAAAATACGACCGAGAAATGAATGTTAAACGTTTGACTGTTCATATTTTTACTTAAAATTTGAAAAAAGTCGATTGAAAAGTTTTCTTCAGTAACATAAGAAAGCCCGATTCTTTTCTCATATTTAAATTGTATTTACTCAGTTCACGGAGGGAAATTTAGTTAATAAAAGTTAATGTAATGCAACTGAATCCATTTATGAAATACAATACATTGATTCATTAGTATTAAAACAATATTTATAGACTTCATTAGAATTGATTGTTTTATGCAACTTGAGATTGTGCATTTTTGAACAGTAATCTTTTTGATATGGGTAATAAAAACTATCATCAAATGTTGAAAAAATAAATATGAAAGATAAAAGGTTCGAATGTTATCAACGAAATACGTTTGACGAAAATTTCAACAGTTAAAAATTAAATATATATTCATAAAACGACATAGAAAAAAAAGTGTGTACAAATTCTACGGAAAAAATATTCAAGATGGAAAACGTAGAAACAAATCAATTATGTCAGAATTAAACGTCCTCCTGAAATGTTTGTTAATAATGAAACCTCGCTATATTTTTACTTTCAAAATTACATTTTTGGTTGGCTTAGATGATTCGAAGGTGTAGCAGCCTTCATATTCAAAGCTGTGTCAAGAAAATATAAAATAAAGTGAACGCATATAATGCACCCATTTAGTCGTGTTTAAGAAAGTGTCAGTCTTGAAACTAGATTTGAAAAATTCAATGGACAAACCCGTGAATCGATCCATAGGATAAACAAAACAATATTCCTTCACACGGTTTACATGCTTCACTTTTGATACGAGTATACCTTGCATTCATTTTATAAAAAAAATATTGTTTGATATAAAAGTTATTTTGCTGATACAAAATGTCAAGACGATCAATTGTATTTTTCTTTAACGTAACCGAAATCTTTTTTAAAGTGGACAGATTTACTAAATATAAAACGGGCACGTGGCCAGACATTGCATAATTAAACTCGAATTTAAGTGTTACTAAGAGATTTTGTTAGTTTTTTTGCGTGTAAAATGTTTTGTAACTGAACTTATATCTGTTCTGGTGAATCATACATGAATTATTCAAATAATAAACATTTAAAAAATGTCCTACCACTGTATACAATAATAAAGGTAGATAAACACATAATCTGTTAACTATCCCTTTTAAGTATCGCTTTAGGCAATTTGATTCAAATATGTGATTTGTTTAGGCAATTTGATTCACGTGGTATATCGATTTGTTTAGGCAATTTGATTCTGGTATATCGATTTGTTTAGGCAATTGGATTCACGTGGTATATCGATTTGTTTAGACAATTGGATTCACGTGGTGTATCGATTTTTAACAATTTGTTACTTTTTGTAGAATCTTCTGGTGATTTTATTTTCTTGTGGCAATCTCTTGAAACCAACAAGAAAATGGAAAAAGATGAGCTTTTTCATTATTAACATTAACCTTAAGATATCCATTATACCGAATTTGCCTAGCAATATTCACCCTATACATAGAACTTTTTTTAAGGCATTCCTCAGGGCTCGACTTTGAGTTCACTTCTTTTTAATATACCATTATATAAAAATCTGCTAGATTTATGTTTAATTCCCATACATCCTCATTTTTTTGCTATGTTAATGATGTGTTTGTCTATATGTCCGATTTCCATCTTACTTGCACATAAATAATTTTAACTATTGTAATACATTATCTATTAGCCTGTTTTTTTCATGGGTCATTATTTTTTCCGTTTCCAATTTTAAAAAATAGAAATCAAATCACGAAATTGCTTTTACAAATCAAATTCGATTTAAGGTGTTTGTTGCCAATTAATATTGTTGTCAATTATGTTATACCATATTACACTCATGTAGCCCATTTAAATATTCCAATATGTTAATTAATATGACATTTTTTTAGATAACGCAATCTATCATTTTTATATGTATCATTTTCCATGATAACACATTTTTATATGTATCATTTTCCATGATATAACATTTTTATATTTATTATTTTCTATGATAAAACATTTTTATATGTATCATTTTCCATGATAAAACATTTTTATATGTATTATTTTCTATGATAAAACATTTTTATATGTATCATTTTCTATGATAAAACATTTTTATGCGTATCATTTTCTATGATAAAACATTTTTTAATGTAATATATTGTAATATTTAACTTAAATTTGTTTTTGTATTAATTTGAGTAGCACTATTATTTTAATTTAAACCTTTAATTAATTTTCATTATTTCACGTAATATGTGAAATTGATTCATTAATCATTATTTATAAATTATAAAATTCAAATGTTATTTTAACTGAAATAGTATAAAACCGAATAATAATTTTTTTTTTTTAACCTGGCGAGTTTATTGCCGTGTGGCAATCTCTTCCAACCAACCAGAAATATGTTTTAATGGGCCCTAAGTGAAAACCAGACTGGAATCCCATTAAAAAAATCTGGGTTCCAGCGGGGATCGAACCCGCAACCTCCATTCTTTATGGGTGAACGATGAAAAAATAAGACTTATTAAGTAAAAGAGCTAAATATCAATATGAAATTGACACTTAACAATAAAATCAACTACTTTCCGTTTGCATGTCATTAAATGAAAAACTAATTGAATTTCATTAAATAAAAAAAAAAATTATGTGTAAATAAAAAATCAGACATTTTATAGATTCTTCTCAATACTGTTAAGTATCAATGATAAAAACATCGATTTTATCAGTCAGGAATAAAAACATCGATAAATATAGCATACTATACATATTTTATATTACAATAAAATTAAGGAAATTCAAAATGTTATAATTGGTAAATATTTCAATGTGTGAAAATACTATGCAGTTCGCGTTGATCTAAGACTGGATAACTTACAAAGGTGAGGTGATAAGTGAACTAACGCCATTTTCCATTTAGGCTTATTCAATAGTACGAGTATATGTAATGATACTCGTATATGTCTAGTAAAGATTATTTTAATTCTCGGAATAAGTTTAAAATATGAAAATAATCAATTGTACGAGAAAAACATAATTTATAGCTATGTTTAATTGCATAATTTCATGTATGAAATGTTAAAATTGTATTATTAAAGTCACATTATCAATAAAATCAGTACTTTTTCAATCTTTATACCTCAATTTTTATTGAATTTGGGTACTAAATCAATTTGAACATTTTGTATTTTCTTGCAAAGTTTAAATTACTGAAAATAGAAATGACTCAATTATTCTCAGTTCTATTGTTTTAATTAAGTATAAACACGGATATCTAGTTTCTAATTATTAATTAAATTTCAAGTACAGAATAGACATTTTCACAATATGAATGTGCAATTCTATTGTGCATGTTTGAAAAGTTAACAGTTATTTATTTTACGTGATTGTTTAAAAATGACTATTTCGAGAGGTATTTTTTTATTTTTTGGAAGTGATGTTGGAAAAATCGATTAGACCTCTATTGTACTTATTAACATGGAAGTGATGTTGGAAAAATCGATTAGACCTCTATTGTACATATGAACATGGAAGTGATGTTGGAAAAATCGATTAGACCTCTATTGTACATATGAACATGGAAGTGATGTTGGAAAAATCGATTAGACCTCTATTGTACATACGAACATGGAAGTGATGTTGGAAAAATCGATTAGACCTCTATTGTACATATGAACATGGAAGTGATGTTGGAAAAATCGATTAGACCTCTATTGTACATATGAACATGGAAGTGATGTTGGAAAAATCGATTAGACCTCTATTGTACATACGAACATGGAAGTGATGTTGGAAAAATCGATTAGACCTCTATTGTACATACGAACATGGAAGTGATGTTGGAAAAATCGATTAGACCTCTATTGTACATACGAACATGGAAGTGATGTTGGAAAAATCGATTAGACCTCTATTGTACATATGAACATGGAAGTGATGTTGGAAAAATCGATTAGACTTCTATTGTACATACGAACATGGAAGTGATGTTGGAAAAATCGATTAGACCTCTATTGTACATACGAACATGGAAGTGATGTTGGAAAAATCGATTAGACCTCTATTGTACATACGAACATGGAAGTGATGTTGGAAAAATCGATTAGACCTCTATTGTACATATGAACATGGAAGTGATGTTGGAAAAATCGATTAGACCTCTATTATACATACGAACATGGAAGTGATGTTGGAAAAATCGATTAGACCTCTATTGTACATACGAACATGGAAGTGATGTTGGAAAAATCGATTAGACCTCTATTGTACATATGAACATGGAAGTGATGTTGGAAAAATCGATTAGACCTCTATTGTACATACGAACATGGAAGTGATGTTGGAAAAATTGATTAGACCTCTATTGTACATACGAACATGGAAGTGATGTTGGAAAAATCGATTAGACCTCTATTGTACATACGAAATATTCTTTAAATAATCCTTTAAATGATTCATAAGAAAATTACCTACTGAAAACATAATATGAGTACATGGTAATTAAAAAGCAGAAATATAAAGAAATTAGGAAAAGAGGTAAAAATCCTCACCTTTTGGAGATTATAACAGGTGGTATAATTTTTAAATACAGTTTTTTTTCTTCGTAAACATGTTTTTCTCCCGTGGGTCTGGGTCTGGCTATCGATGTCATTGTCATTGTTTAAGTGCGGCCGAGTCCCTAAATCCCATTCGTTACCTTCAAAATCAGGAAGATAATTTAATGCACATTTTCGATAAAAAAATCACTTGACTCCAGGAAGAAACACCGTAACCGACATTTCAAAGGGCTGACTGTTCGTTGAATACTGACCGAGAAGAGGAAAATGGCATGTATTTATAATGTCGGAAAATCAACAAATCAACGTCACTTAGCAAATTCTGATTTAGCAGTCACCATAGCGCCATATTAATGCTAATTCTGATACAAACGCTAAATGTTTACACCAACTCTTTGGCTTTTTGACGGTAATGGGTAAATTCAAATATCCATTAACATTTTAATAGGCCTGCGAATAATCGAAAGCACTCCTGGTTAAAAACATTTGTGACACGTTCCTCATGTTTACATAGATTGTTATTTGTGGAAAACAAACAACAAAACGTAACGTCTTTTCTTTACTCAACTTATCAAGGAATTGAGAAACTGCTGCTTCTTGTATGTTAGTGTTTACGTCAAGGGTTTGTTGTAAAGAGAATATCATGAACATTGAATGGCAAAACTAAGGAAGTAGTAAAGCAAAGATTGTTTTTTTTTTCATAAAAATAACACAGCTGTAAAAAACAAATGTGCATTAAAGTTAGCATTGGTTTTTTAATTAACAAGTACACATTGCGTGAAAATAAAATGACGAAATATTTCTGAGATAGTGAACGTACTCGTAACTAGTCAAAATGCATTTTGTGCGAGTTTTGTGACATTTGCGTTTTAATGGTTCATTCTCGTACTGTCATCAAAATTGTATATTTTTAATTAGTTAATTAAAAAAAAAACAATAGTAAAATGTTTTCCTTTGGAATCATGTTCAATGTATTAGTGCATTTACTCGTAATTGGCCTCATTCACAGGTTCAGACCAATAAAGTAGTTACAAGATATAACCTTATTCCTTTTCTATGTCACTCTCGGCATGTGACATAGAAAGGACAAAACGTTGTTTAATATTTATTAAAGGCTGGATTCCTACTGAAAGTCAAGCATCTAACCAATACGCTCACAGAGATCGGACCTTGAATCCGACTACTAATTTTTTTCACACTCAGATATGTCGCTATCAGAGGAGGATCTCTTTTTTGGCAGTTCTTTCTTCGTCAGTACGTGATGCCGCATTCATAAAAAATCAAGATTTCAATCTTATAGTATACCTATAGATAATTATTTGCCCTATAACAATCGGTTGTGGGATCGAACTTAACTGTTGTGTGATCGAACTGAATCTATAATTGAACGGGTTTTGAATATGAAGAGTTGGAACAGTTTTGGATAAATGGACACCTACTTTATGGTGGGGGTATATATTGGTGACCAGCCCCTGAATGAGAACACGGTATTAGAAGAATAAGATTTTTAATGAAAAATGAAGAAGACAATATCTATCAGAGAATGCCAGATATTACGTCGGGTACAACTAGACGTTTAAAAAACACTATTTTGTCTAAGAATACAAATTCATAGAAAAAGTGTTCATATATAAATAGCAGGTAAATGGAACAAATCTAGACGCCAGCGTGTTTGACGCTGCGCCAAGCCAGACAGATACTTGCGGTCTTTTACGTGTTTTCACTGAAATCATTTAAATAATTGTTCTCACAAGAGCAAATGTCACTGAACTATTCCATTTGATTTGCTTATAGATATACCCGGTATCCTTGTACTCCCGTAAACTATACGATAAAACAACCCATACAATTCGAGGGGAGTAACACGAACATGTGACCTTCCACATAGCGGTTTAGTACGTAGACATATGCTATGTTCTCTGAAGTGGACATATTTAGTCGTACGAGTATAACTTTGATTGATCGTTTATTGTTAAAGCTGCTTGTAATATTTACTGGAAACCAAACTTGATCTTACAACAGGATTATATATAACTTTATCTAAAGACCCAGACCTAAAAATGGCTGGTGTCTAGTGTACAAGAAACAAATCACTTTTATAAAATGCAAACGAATCAAATCCCAATTATCGGTGTTCATCTCGTACACAATTCAATAATTTTAATTCAATTTATTTATTTTATTATAAAGTCCTTTGGGCATTATAGGTTTACCTAATTTTTACAATGAACATATATATCAAGTTAAAAAAACCAAGTAACAAAAAACACATGTAAAACAATTAAAAAATTGAAGATATTTGATAAAAATTATGTTTACAGGTTGGTGAAAATGATATGATTATGTAGGTGGAGAGAAAAAAATAATCCTTCCGTCAATTAAGCCAACATCGTGACAGTGTTGAACCAACCACATACCATATGTCCACATCCGAGTCAGCTATCATATTGTACTTTCGGCATATTCTCACTACTGGGTTTATAGAAGACTATTATCCCTAAGAGAGCGAGAGGGTGCACTCAAGTCAATTCGTTTCAGAGTCACAAGTGAATCCATTCCAGATTTTATAAATGTTGCGTTTTAAGCGAGCAATCGGGAGTTTTGAAGTCGATTACCACACTAACTTTTTATTCAGATATTATTTTGTTTAAATAAGGTTGCCTCTCAAGAACCACCCTAAAGAAGGCTGTAGCAATTTGAGGTTCTTCAATCGTTTCATTTATATTAATTTTGTCGGCGCTTATAAACTATGTTATATTAATTAAAAAAAAAACAGAGTGCTCTTCAAGTGATATTTGATAATGAAGCAGCGCTATAAAAATCATATTTTATTATTATGAAAAAAAAATTAATGTTCTTAGCTAAATTTGCATATTTTGCAAATCGTTATGGAACAAGGAAAGATATAACAATGATTGCATACACTCGAACCGGTTTATAATTTTAGCACACACGCCACATGGACATCAGAGATAAATGATATACTCAGGGCCTCAGTAGTGTTATGAGTATATAGGGCTCGGGCTAGATGAGTGAGTTCCTTAAAAAAATACAAGAAAATATCAAAATACCATAATTAATAAAATGAAAACACTTTTAATCTAATTTTGTACGATTTGTGACAGCTTATACTTAAGTCAAATTGAACATAATAAATGTAACCCGATTCTATCAATTGTCTCAACTAGACTCAATGAGAAATTTATACTTGGAAAATATTACATATTAAAAATCATCGGAATTGATATAAACATATTTTTTTAAATATTTATAAATATTTTTCTCTGTTACGAAGTTAAAGGTTATTAAAACCTAAATAAAGCAGAGCACGATTATCTACATACTAAAATATTTCCAAAAAAAACTTTGTTCAGCTTATTCATTGGTCAACTTGAAATTAATCGGGGACAAGGGAGCGGAACTTGATTTGAGATACTTTCAATCACACATAAATTACATTCCAAGTGAATTTATTTATGTATTTAACTAATATGCCCATAAGCCGGTGTGGCGGTATTATGTGTTCAGTTTACATATATTTAAAAAACTTTATTTACCAACTACTCGTACATACGTAAAAGTTAGAAATTAATATCATGATCAAATATTTTTTTAAATTTAAATTGGTCTTCTTTATAATCTCCATCAATATGTCGTTTCAGTCACCAATCATCATTTATCTCAAGTTGAAAAATATTACTCAACGAGTTCGCTTATTTATGTAAAGTAAATAATAAATACTATTACGATATGAATTTCGATGGAATATAGAATGGAAATTAATCCACCCTTATATATGACTACAAATCTTACATGAAAAGTAGCTTAGTGTGTACAATATTTGAACAAATAAAAATATTATCATATATTGTTAAAAATAATGTAATTTTAGTAATATCAATTAAATATATTATTAATTATTATTTAAAATCTGTAACATTTTTATGATGAGCTGATATGGTTTCAGATTATCATTTTTCATGTCATCCAATAAACATAACAATATAATTAGTGATGAAGTTATTTTTTTCTAGTAAATGTTTTAATTGGAGTACAGTTAAAGGCCCGGTTGTTCTTAGTCTAGCCCCGGACAATAAAATGTTTTGATTGCAGGACAGTTAAAGGCCCGGCTGTTCTTAATCTAGCCCCGGACAATAAAATGTTTTGATTGGAGGACAGTTAAAGGCCCGGTTGTTCTTAATCTAGCCCCGGACAATAAAAGGGTAACCAGATTATTATGGCTCGAGTGGGACTATTACTCAACATTCGATGGCATTTTTTATTTGAAAATGATATAATAAACAAAAGTTATCAATGTTGAACGATTTTTAAATATCATACAAAAATGGACGATTTGGGCATTAGATTAATCCAAAATATTACTTATATTTTGAATCATCGTACAGGTAATCGTCGACTTACGACCTACGCGACTTACGACTGTTCGACTTTACGACCACAATCCGCGATCGGTATTATAAGCATTTTTTAAACCCTTCCGAGATGTCTACAACAAGGAAAATGTGAATTTCTCAACGTGCCAAGAAACAATGAAAGGCTATTGATTTGAAAACAAAAATGATGGTAATTAAGCAGTACGAAGGAGGAAAAAAAGTATCTACCGGAGAAAATGTTTAATGGGGATGAAATGGAATTATTCTGTAAACGAATGCCAACACGCGTTTACATCCATATAGAAGCCAAAAGCATGCCTGAATTAAAAACTTAAAAAAATAGGTTGACTCTGCTGCTTGGCGGAAACATCGCGGGTTTCAAACTCAAGTCTTTAGTAATTTATCAATCAGAAAACCCGCGAGTATTCAAAAATGTAAACAAGCACACACTGCCCGTGTATTTTCGTTCCAATAAAAAAAACATGGATGACGAAGACCCTATTTGAAGACTGATTCGTGAATTGTTTTATTCCTCAAGTTCATGAATATTGTGTGGAGAGTAAAATTCCTTTTAATATTTTGATGCTCTTAGATAATGCACCTGGACATCCAGCCAATGTATCTGATCTTCATCCTAACGTGAAAGTTATTTTGTTGCCGCCAAACACAACTCCACTCATTCAGCCTATGTACTAAGGTTATACTGCTACATTTAAGGCTAACTATCTCAGAATAACTTATAGATGCTGACACAGAGCTATCGTTGCGAGAGTTTAGGAAGCAGTACGATTTTCTTAGGTGTACCAAAAATATCGCACCTGCCTGGGAGGCTGTGACAAAGAAGTGCATGAATGGTATCTGGGAAAATTGTGATGAGCGTTACGCAAATACTTGAAGAATTCGATAGTGAACAAGAACTTGAAGTTATAAAAAAAATAGTAAAATTGGCGAAAGATCTGTCTTTAGAGTGTGAGGTAGACATCGAGGAATTACTAGATCATGAGTCTGGAGAACTTACGAATGAAGAACTTATTGAATTGGATGAAGAAAAAGTAGCGGAAGAAGAAAGAAGGGAAGCAGAAAAAGAACAGGAGGAGGAGTCAGAAAGAAAATTCACCGTTAAGGGACTATCCGAAGGTTTACTTATCTTTGGAATAAACTTCTTCCACATTTTGAAGAAATGGACTCAAACATCGAACGATTTGTAAGGATTGAACGGAGGGCACACGATGTGGTTCGCCCATGTCGTGAAATATGCGAGGAGAAGAAGAAACAAACAATCTAGACAAACAAGCGGCCAATAAATTTTATATATGTATAACAACAACTGTATTTTCATGTTTTATTAATACATATAACATTTAACCAATTTTACTGTAGCATATTTTTTTAATTAATCTTAACAAATGTAAAAATAAAAAACAAAGCAACACGTAAAGATATCCGAATATCGGGAATGCTAATCATAAAGAAAACAAAGACAAACTCGAAAAATAATTAAAAAAAGAAACCTCATAAACGACAGTGGTGATACACTGATTATAATAAGAACATAGAAAACAGTCTTATGTTATGACATCATCACGCACTATAACTCACATGTGTACCGAAATTATTGCATAAACCGACTTACGACCAGATCAACTTACGACCTGTTTATCGGACCCGATTGTGGTCGTAAGTCGACGACTACCTGTATATAGAAAACTGCTAGAATGAGGGTATTTTTATATTTTAAATTAAAAAAAAAAACAACACAACTCATCATAACATACATATATGGTAATACTGAACCAGGGATAAGAGTTTTATTTATGATTTTCAATCGAAGTTCTTCAATTTCATAAATAAAAAAACATTTTATTTCACTTCGTGCAATTGCACAAGGAAACTAACCGTCGTATAAACAACTTAAAATGCAATACAAATATTAAGAATTCTTCAATGATAACAATCATAATGGCGACTTGACCTTATTATATTAATTCAAACTTAATCACACGTACCTTCTGCGTACCAACTCTGATCTTATCTGTTTTGAGACATTTGATGAAATATAACTTAAAAGGTTTTTATGGAATGGATTTTTAAGACATCATTTATGTATGAAATACACGTCATTAATAGTTTTGAACATAACATATTAGCTGAAGATATACTTCGTCGATATTTTAATAAACCAAAAAAGAGTTTATTGGGTTAGACCCTTTTTACATATAAACGTCTAATTACTGAAATGAAATTTTAATAGTGAAAATATGTAGAACGAGTACTAGTTCGTTTAATGATCACTTACTCGTACTATTAAAGAATCGTGGAAAAATTCAAGACAATTATTGTTATTATTATTATTACACATGACAAGAAATATACACAATTTGCGAAAAAACAACAGGTAATTTGATTTAGACATACGTCGTATCCCCAGTAAAATAATAACATGCTTTTGCCTGTATCTCACTGAGGATATTTAGCATGAAAAAATAAATCGATACCGATTTTTGATTACACAAAAACAAAACCCCGTTGCACGCTCTCATCAACCTGACAAACAGTGACACTCAAATACAACTGGAAACATCTTGCGAAATTCAACTCCGCACACATCATCACTCCAGAAAGACCAAAAATATTCATCCCACAATATACCGCACACAATCATAAGAATAAAAATAAAAATTAAAACAAAAAATACACAGAAACACAAATACAAAAACAACCAAAATTAAAACAACAAAAAGAAACCCTCACTCACGAACTCACACAAATTGAAAAAAAAAATTGAAAAAGAAATTCAAACCATGAGTCTTATATGAATGAAAAATTATATTGATCCTACTAATTGGTAATACAAGTACGAGTATAGTCGATATTTCAGCGAACTAGAGACTAAATCTTGAATAAATTATCGAACTTAACAGAAATATTACTTAATCGATTCTTGCTACGTTACAAGTATGTTAGATATTATATACTCTATGTTTTTATCTTCACATCACGCTGAGACGATAAGTTTTAAAATTGCATTTTTTTACAATTTCGTTCACAGATGGGACGACAATGTGAAAACTTGTCAGAAACAAATTTTCCACATTTTATTTACTTGACATTTTACCAGTCGTCTATTGTCACATAATCATCATCAAAATCATGCCATGTCTCTATTGAGGCAGGCAGAATTAACATATATCCGCTCTATTACATCTTGAAACACATATTTCGCTTCTGCCACGTTCATACACCTCGTGGTGAACATTCGCCTATTATAAAGACTCTTCCCTCTTTGATAATTTGATCTATTTGGTTGGGACACATTTCTTTTGGATCTTCACACTTTTCTTATAGATTAATTTAGTAAATCTTTCATCATTCATTATTTCTACGCGGCCGAACTTTCTTCATCTTAAGCACTGCATCTTCTTTCAATTGGCATTACTTCCTAATATTCACATTCCTTATTCTCTCATTCATTGTATTCCCACACATTATATGTAACGCTCTCATTACTTCCTAATATTCACATTCCTTATTCTCTCATTCATTGTATTCCCACACATTCTATGTAACGCTCTCATTACTTCCTAATATTCCCATTCCTTATTCTCTCATCCATTGTATTCCCACACATTCTATGTAACGCTCTCATTTCTACCGAATTTATCTTACTTTCATCACTTTTTGCCACGTCCAAGTTTTCCTTGATAGAGTTAGCGGTAGTCAATACATTATACCCATATATTATATGTTTGAACCAAAATTACATTATCAGCATTATTAGCTTTTCTTTTTTCGAAATTCTTCGGTAGGTAAACATATTTTATAACCCACCATTAACTCTGTTGCTTGCTGATAATATCTACTTTCAATATCGCACTTCGCTCGGGCATCCGTTATAAACATGCTTTCAAGAAGAAAACTTACTCAACTTGCTCTAATGTAGGTCTGGTCAACCCAAATTGCTCCACGGGCCGCATTGACGACATAAAATTTTCCAAGGGCCGTATATAAATAAGAATAATGGCAAATTTAGTTCCAATATTTTTTCAATATCTGGTTTTACAACAAAATTCATACTTATTATTTTTTTTTGTAAGTAATTGATTTGGATGCAGAGGTACACAGAAAGTGTTCAATCAGTGTACATCTGAAAAAAACTAGATATGAAGATTTACTTCAACTAGATATGAAGAGAAAACATGTATTGAACCATCAACAAAATGTATTTGCATGGTAATATGACTAAGAATTCTAAGTTTTTAATTCATAAATATATTTGTATGATAAAAAACAGAATCCCTCATAATATATATGACCGCAGGCGCACATAAGGGTGTCGCGGGCCGCATGTGGCCCGCATTGTTTTCCATTGTTTTTCACTTTTATTTTACACACACTTTTAGTTCCACTCTCAATTAACATAATTTTCAACTTTTCAATATTCACACTTAGCCCGTTTAATTAACATCTTTATATATTATATAATATTTTCCTTATAAGTTTTTTTTAGCTTACGGAATCAGCGAATTTATTACCACACGGTTGGTTATCTCGCCAACAAGACAAAAGTTACACAGATTCCTGTTAATTGCTGTATTAAATGTTACACGTTATTTCATGTAACTTACAAAGAAAAAAACTCAATGCATTAATAAACAAATGAAAAAGATACAATAAAACAAAATATTTTTATCTATATTATTACCAAATACTCAAAAAGTTATAGGTACATTAAATGCGTGAATTTTTCGAGTTTTATATAATATTATCCAATTTAGATTGTAATTTAAAATTTCCAACCCAGCGAAGTATTCATTCTGAACGCTTTATTTCTAAGGAAATGATGAGAAAAAATACAACTATTGGGTGCTATGTTATATAAACGAAAAAATACAACGATTGGGTGCTATGTTATATAAACGAAAAAATACAACTATTGTGTGCTATGCCATATAAACGAAAAAATACAACTTATGTGTGATGTGTATAGCAGGTGAGACAATGATAACAAAGAATAATTGTTATCATTTATAGTAACAAATAATTTATTATTTCTATATAAGTATAAAATGTAACGATCTACATTCGGCTATTATGGAAGTGACCTTGCATACGGAAATTATGAAATTAGTTCATTCTGAAGAGACTATAGAAAATGTAACGATCTACATTCGGCTATTATGGAAGTGACCTTGCATACGGAAATTATGAAATTAGTTCATTCTGAAGAGACTATAGAAAATGTAACGATCTACATTCGGCTATTATGGAAGTGACCTTGCATACGGAAATTATGAAATTAGTTCATTCTGAAGAGACTATAGAAAATTATAAAACTTGAATTTTATAAAAATATATTTTTTTTATAATACTCGATGGTGTCATATTAAATGATTTTTTCATTCAAATAAATTTAACATTTATTCCTAGTATTCACCACTGTTTTATTTATTGAGTTCACTACCGGTTTCAAAGGCATTGTCTCCTTCGTTAGGTTATTCATCGCCTGGCATGAAGACAGAGGTCTTTGAAAGTGGCAGTGAACTTTGGTTAATTTATTTCATTTTTAAAAGTAAAAACATATTAGACTTTTTTAAATGGTTGGACTTTTTAATTACTTGAGTGAATGTGTAATTGGTTATGTATGTATGAGCTTCAGACCAGATACATTCACGCTTATATGTTACCTATATTCCAAACAGTTAGGTATGTGTATTATTTTCTGCGTCATTTCAGTCATTAAAATGTACCCCCCGATTGTTGCAGGGTACATCATTATACCATTAAGATGCAGTGTAACATTTCATAAAGTAATTAACATATAGTACTGTATCTTTCCTTTAGGGAATTACCTTCGGTCATTCGCCATAATAAAGTCATCCTCAATTGCCTGTTCTGGCAATGCCGAGGACCGGAACGGGCCAATATCCCTCGCGGCTGGCGTTAAGCGTAGGTTCAGGCGCCACTTAACCCATCCTGAGATCTCATCAAATGTATTGTGTGAACCGAGGCAATTCTAAGTACCTCTTCGTAAACTATAGCGAAACATGAAAAATTTGAGACGAACAAAATAATTGAAGTGTTAAGAAAACTGTTACATGTATAAGTGTACGTGTGATTTTCATATAAAATGATAAATTTATTACATATACATACGTATAATCATGTCGTTTTCATGCTGGAGTAGGCCATGATGATAGAGCGCCAGACTTTTCTATCTCGACAAATATATTTCGTAACTTCATACAAGTACGATTTCACTCAATTCTTACTTTTCCTTCTTTCAATAGGTGGGATATTTGAAAATTTCAGGCAATTTTAATAAAATACGCTGATGCACGATCACAATGATACAGCGCCATCTAACTACAATATAAAGGCGATATAAAGTTATTGCAAAAATACTTTCAAGAAGACAATATGGAGAAATTTATATTAATCCAAGACCCATTTATGGTAGACACCAATCGCCATTTCACTTTACGTCGATAAAGGAAGTGTCTGATTGAGGTCTCTTTCGACAGAACATAAAAACTGTTTTGCGACAGTACAAAATTCGTGGGAAAAGAAACGAGGGTAGCTGTGTCTGGTTTGATTTCAATAAAACTATGTTGTTAATAACAGGCTTACCTATTCCAGTAGTTGGTAAGTTTTTTAAGGACGCCATTAGGAAATATGTATGCGCAAGGGCACTGTGAAACTACAAAGTTTAAAATCCACTGCACTATGCTATGAAAGCTAATAAATATATTAACAAATGCACATAATGTGCGATAGTCTATTCCTCGTGATCGAGTATGACCATTAGCCATACCGTAGATCAAAGACGCCTATTCGTGTATCGGTTTATTGTGCCAGCCATTGTTTCACAACCTTTTTAACCTTGCGATGTCCCAAAAGACAAAAAAAAAACAATTAAGACTTCGCGACACCCTGCAACAACTTACCTACGATATCTTGTTAATGCATGTGCACGTGACTGCACCAATTTTGTACTGATACAAAAACGATAAGCTTTATCAGGTAAGGATATCTTCTAGGCAAGCTAAGGTAGCTAAACAGTTTGAGCTTGCATTTTCGTTTATGGTAGCATTGAAAACTAAATACAGAAATCGTCTGTTTCGGAAGGAATTATTTGAAAACAACTAGATTTGTGTATTTCTACTGGATCACGTATGTACAAACTATCAAATGAAAAACAAACCCGACATCACATTGATTAATTTCTTCAAAAAAAAAAACAATGTCAATTCGTAGAAACAACAACTTTCTTAGTTACCTTATATGTTTGATTGTGATTACATTACTTATGCTACCTAGTACACACTATCACTAGCTATATAATAGAATAAATATACGTAGGTAACTATTTTAGTTAACAATGTATAACAATGAATAGGACTTTAAACTGTATTTTTTTTAAATATTTTTTTTAGTTCTATCAGAAAATGTGTTACTTTCAATTTGTACACGTAATTTATTTTTATTTTCGTGACTCCCCTGATGGTAGCGACCTCGCACAGGTTAAGTAACGGTGGTGTAAGCTGTAAGCTCTTCTGCAAGCACACATAATTGATAGATCAAACTCAAAATTTCGATCGTAGGGAGATAAAACTTTCAAGATGATCGGCAGGTTTAATCTGCTGCAGCGTTTCATTAGGCAGAGTTTTATATCGAGCTATTTTGTGTTGCTTTATAATACCAGAAGAATTTATAATAAGCTACATAAAAACATCAATTCAGATGTATAATAGTCTCAGAGTAAAACTAGTCCGAAAGCGAATCGAATCTGGGTTGCCCACATGTTAAGCGTGCATGTTGACCGTTAGACCGCAGACCCCAGCGTTATATAGTGAAATATATGTCTTTAGCACCATTAAGGAACCGGAGACATTCTTATTTGAGATGAAAATATATTCCAAGGAACAACTAATCTTCAATCGAAGATAATTATCAACCACATTCACATCGAAAATTACCGGGTTGAACATTGAACTAAGGAAAATATACAATTTGCTTGACATCTTAAAATAAAATATTATCATTTCCCTATTTATTAATGAAGTATATTATCAATTTAATAACAATAATCAATTTATATCTGCACAATAAAGAAAATGTACAGTATTTCTGATGATCATTTTTCTGAAGTCCAAACATTTTAATTATGAAATTAAACATAAAATAAAAAGCGATTTTACAAAAAAAAACAACATCAAATAAATGTAGTGTACGAGTATTTCTGCCATATCACAATTGTACAGAATATGTTTTTGGGTGGTTGGTTAAGATTGCCATCTGGCAATAAACCCGTTCAATTGTTAAACAATTAAATGTTCAATCAATAAATATGCTTCCATTGTTTTCTCTTCCTTGTAATTCTATGCATGTGTTTATAGCTTATGCGAAAAAAATAACACCGTACATTCCAAAACACCACCAAAATAATAAAAACCAACAATACTGAAACAGACCAAATAGCACAAACAATCCAGATAACATCTTGTATTTTATTACAACCTGGCGGATCAACTGCCATGTGGCAATTTATTTCAACTACAATCAGAGTCAGACTACAATCATTTTATAAAAAAAAAATCAGTTTACAAACCAGTCTACAGTCCTTTTTTTAAATATTAGACTACAAACCAGACTACAATCTTTTTTTTCAACGGGAAATGAATCCGCAAACCCCCAATTGGTAAGATAGGCGTCTTTCTAACTAGGCCATAGAGGTTGTCCTTGTAGGAGAACGTCACGGAGATATCTTAATTTTCATAGTCATCATTAACTATCCCAATATATTACCAATTCCACAATTAATAAAAATACATCATTATTGGTATAAGACACACACACATCAGGGCCAAAAGCAATTATGAATTCAAACGATAAATGTAACCGGGAACCAAGGTTACAAGTGGATGGACCGGACCTAATTTGCATCTGGAAGTGGATAAAGCAGAACAAGGAGAATAAAATGGACCTTTAAATATCCAATCACCGATAATGTCGGAGGATGTTCGCGCAGTTGATCCTTGAGGTCAGCCGCAACACGCGACCGCAATACCTCATCAGGAAACCTCACCGTGGCTCCCGCTGCCGGGCTGGTGCAGTGTATACTCATACAGTAGTGGCATTGTGCAATGCGGCTCATTAGCCAAATCAAGTAATTGCAGCGGACCAGATGAGCTGTCACATACTCGTACAGTGGACGATGATTCCCACATTATACTGACCTACTGTGTTGAGGAATTACCTCTCTCGGGATATGCGTGATCATACGGACGCGTTGTTTTGTCCTCATTCACGCCCATACATCATAAATGCCCTTACATTTCCAATATATATTTATTTTACAATTTCTTCAACTAAACCCTATCGTTATTAGATTGATCTCATTCTTTCTTTTATTTTCTTTTCCCTGCTCGCCATACATATTGATGGTGATACGGATATGTTGAAGAGCGTGGCTGCAAGACAAATTTTATTTTGTATTGTATTATATAACACTTTTGTTGTATACAGTAAATCTAACAAACCTACCAGAAACATGTTAAAAGAAAAATAGATTGGAATTCTTTTAAAAAAAATCTGCATTCCTACGGGAACCGAACCCGCTGCTTCCAGGTTAGGAGACGTATGTATTACTAACTATGCCACGGAGATCGTCCATCTTATCTTCATTAATCTA
>OX463840.1:28689204-28869204 GCA_949825065.1 Odontocerum albicorne
CCGACACCTGCCTGGAATGTTTGGTGTGTGTAAACCAAAAAAAAAAAACTAGTGTCGGACAGCATTGAACATGAGCGGCATCGCACAGCGCCGAGCCTTAATTACTCAACGTGTATAATTAACATATTAATGTGTGTGTGAAGTCGACATTGGAGCGTGTTCTTAATTTAAGTGTCTACCGAGGAGAAAAATAGGCAATTCTTTCAGAAGAAATTCAAAATATACGGATTATCAACTAAAATAATAAATAAGTAAAAATAAATAGATTCTTTTAAACTCAATTTTTAGACAAGTACAATATATGCAATGTTTAAGGGAGAAATCAAAGAATCACCCAGTCAAATATTTGGCAACTGGCTGAGGAACATGATCCATTAAAATTGTTGTAGTTACGCATATTGCAAAAGTTTATTGCTGGAGAGCCTATGGCAAAAGCGGCCCCTTATCACTATTCACCTGGTCGTTTTTGCGCATAGGTGTTTTACCTCTGTTCTGCGACCCACCAAATTGCAAGTGTCCCATCACATGCGTCTCTCCGTGTCCTCCTTGCGCGAAACATGACGGAAGAACTAAAGACTTTGACGAGTGTATATTTGAAAGCTTCTCTGAGATTTTAAGTTCTTCCGAAATAGAAGCATGTGCTCGGTGTTTCATCCACGAAACACAGCAATTGTCTCCAACCTCGTCACGAAAGAGTATATCCTTGAACTTTCCCTGGCCTTTATTGGCCAAGTTTCTGAGACATACAGGAATATTGAGAAAATCAGGGTTTTAATACGACCCATTTTCACTCCTCGTGATATGTGTTCACAATACAACATCGTTTTAATGGAAAGGTAAACTGTAGAATACAAATAACGACCAAAACAAAAAATTCATTTTATGGATATAGAGAACCACGTGACTAGGCAAGGCCTGTGTTGAATTGGTCTGACTCTATAATCATAAATTTCGTATATTTGTCCTAAATCCTAAAACATTCACATTTTAACACATTCTTAAATCCCAAAATACTCTTATCACACATAATTCCGACTGTATGTATCTCAACGTAATGTACCTCAACGATCATGTTAAAATAATTTCCAACAACTCGTCATCACACGTTCTACATTCGCATCAGTTATTCATTCACATATCTGCATATCTATGTGGAGGCTTTCAAAAGATCCTTGCATCCCCTCCTCCTTAGTCTAAGATCCAAATTTTATATATTTTTTTAAAATTTGAAAGCGTGACATTTAATTTTCCCTCAGGAATGAGCTATTATAATAATTAGCTATAATAATGAGCTACATAAGAAAAAAATAGAAAAAAAAAACAAGCCATTGAAATCCCGAAAGAACTTGTCCAAATTTAAAGTAAAATTGGGAAAAGCGGGTTGAGCATTGGACTCAACAGACACAGACGGGGCTATATGGTTATATCAATTTCTGAGTCTACCTTCTCTTGTAAACGAAGGGAGAACTTCATATGTTACACAATAGATAAATCAGGTTAGGGTAAAACTTTAGTTCCTAGTCGTTTAATGTGCATTGTGTCACATACTTCCTTAGTCTTGCATTAATGATATTGCCAAATCTTGTATTACTGTTCATTGCACTTCAAGATTGTAGTTTTTTTTTATATTCGGCATTTACTTCGTCAGCGCCTGATCTAATGGCAAGTATTCTTACTAAGTAAACGGTCTTCCAAGTGTCGATTCTCGGCGGATTCGCTTTCAGATCTTATTATTTTTTAATTAATAATTTTCTACAGCTCATACGCTGTTTTACATAAATTCTAGAAGCGCCGAGTACCCACAAAAAAGAGCTATAATAAGTTTGTTCAACGAAATACTGTAGCAGATTGAATATCTCTATCGTTTAGGAACTCGATCACCTTGCCATCGAAAATTTGAGTTTGACTTGTCAATACCATGTGCTTTCTGAAGTACAGCAATTTGTAGAATTGAAACCAATATACACACAGGCGTAATCCATCCACTATCTTTGTTAGATCTCGAAGCATAACCCATAACCATCGTATTGAATCAAGTATTCTACTCTAATATGTCTACTGGATTGCACAAGAAGATATTCACTACGCTCGTATCTTCGAATGATGGCCATAGATTCCCATCTCAGCCTCGGATACGAGTACGTTCATCATCGCAATATTTGATTATGCAATCGTCAATGTTGCATGCAGGATGGCAACAAGGCGGCAGAACACACGGTTCATGTGTGCCCGTACCGTTTATCCTGCTGCTGCTGTCGGATGCTCTCATTTGGGTACGATTTAAGACCGGGATAACCTTGACGGGGGTCACATGTCGTGCGCCCCGTATCACGTGACCTGGAGGCACATTAAATCTCCGACCAACACCGACATGTGACAATGAACTCGAGGCAAAAGCTATTTGCTACGGTCGAGATGTCTATGCAAATGTCCTCGTTCAAGAGTTCATGCATTCAAGTTTAGGTAACCCTTCGACAGCAATGTGGTGTATTTCATCGTGCTAATCACAAACTGTATCATCTCAATTTCAGGCGGAAAATTGTAATTATATTTTTCGATATTAGCGTTATCAAGTTACCAATAACAAAAATAAAGAAAATTAAAGGGTTTAAATTAAAAAGGATAGAATCAAATTATCTCACTCAATTAAAGAAAAACTAAAAAAACTCACTAAAAAGGTCGTTAGTGTCTTATAGAGATAAAATATTAGCGTCCATTGCTTTTATAGAATCAAATGTATCTTATAAAACACCCTAAAAGATTTATAGCACATAAACAAAAAATCAAGATTGCTTCAATTGAAGTATCATTGTTAAATTTATCAAATTAAAAACTAAATAAATAGAATCATCGAGAGGACAGAAAGCATGGTATCAAACGGCATGTGGAACACATTCGAAAATCTCTGCGTAAAGAAAAGCAAAGAATAACTTAGTGTATAAAAAAGAAAACTTATAAAGAAACAAGCTTTTGAGACATGGTCCGAATGAACCAATACTGGCTTAAGAACACTTTTTCTATATATAGAAGCCAATATATAGAAGCCGAGAGAGATGCAAATGCATGGAGGATTGAAGCAAAATTAAGAAACACGATGTACTCAAAAGGCCAGAACTTCAAGTAAGTAATATTTAAAACTGCTTCGCAAAAAAGATAAAAGGCAAAATTTATCAGAGCTCCAAAGCATATCGATGATGAAAATGGTCACTTGATGACAAATTAACAGTCAACATGCAAACGATGGTAGCAATATTATTTCACATTGCTAAATGAAGATTTTCCTAGAAGTATAAATCTACCCAACTCGCCGGTCCAAGTAAATAGATCTCTGTAGAAGAATTAAAATATGCTGTAACATGTATGCAATAAGGAAATCCACAGTCCAGAAAACATACTTCTCAAACTGTGGAAATGCATTGGAAATATTAAATATAAGCGATTAGTAATTCAATAAGATCATCGATTGATCATCAATGCCAGCAAAGTTCTTCTGGTTGGTTGGAAGACATTACCACGTGATAACAACCCGCCAGGTTATACTGTATACGTTGAAAGTGTAATACAAAGTTCCAAAAAAGCTGCCTGTTTCCTTTCAAAAAAACAACGGAGACGAAAACTATTCCGGAAACTACTGAGGACTCAAACTCATTTCGTAAACCCTTAAAATTGAAAATTCAACATTGATTTTTCATTAATAGTTCTACGTCTTCCGTATAAAGTGCTCTGATTTTATCAGATCCACGTTTTAGGGCTAAACTACTCTTGACTTTTGTATATGTACTCGTAATTAAGGTGCGTATAAATTGTCGCCATTTTTTATGAAGCCTCTTGCAAAGAGGGACACTACGAGTACAATTATCGATAAATTAACATTTTTGTGTATTAAACTTTCAACGGATTGTATTCATTATGTCGTTTAAAAGGAATTTCAAATAGCGTTAATTGAATTTGGTAACCAGCATTTTTAAAAAAATATATTGTGTAATTTAAATAATGGGTTAATGCCCCATAAATATAAAAATTAATGATCTGTGATCATCGGTTCGAACTCTAGAATAATCTGAATCTGTTAAAAATAAATAGTTTAAAATAATATTTCTAAAAATTTCAATATCTAATCATTTTGAGGTGGAAAAGTGATGATTTTCACCTTGTTTGATATACGAGTTTATTAGTGCAACCGGATTAAAAAATTTTTCTTTACACATTTTGTAGTTTTAGCAATAATTAGTCGTTTATCGTGATTTTTCGAATTTATCGCAAAATAATAAAAAAAAACGCCTTCTCTTGAGCTTTATATATCAACACAGCGTTAACTTTTCAAGATTAGTTGAATTAATTTTATTTGCATATTATACTTTAAAAAAATTATTAAATATAAAAAAAATAGATTTTTTGAAGAATGCAATTAGCAAAAAATCTGTGAATTCGGTATTTCGAGTCAAAAGAAAAGACGTAATCTAAAAATAAAATCAAGTTAAAAAACTACACATTCAAGTCACCATAAACCGTCTGAAATATGTTATAAATACATAATATATCATAAATTATCTAAAAACCATGTTAACTTGTATGGATTTATTTTATTGGATTGTTAAATTAACTCACATTATGATACGACGCTTCTTGTATATGTTACGTGTACATTAACTCATTTTAAAGTTAAAAAAATAAAAATCTAAGATATGTAAGTTGATAGATAGCAACATTTCAAATATATTTAATTTCCTAAAATTAAAAACAATTCACGCCATTTTCTTTTTGTATTGTTTTTTCCCTTCTTATTAAGGATAATAAATATCATTTTGCAACTGGTTATGTTACAAATGGTTGATTTTTCTCATGTTCTAGAAGATTTCTAAATTAATTTGTCTTAATTTATAGTGAACGTGTATCCTTGAGTCCATCTGCGGTAAGTGCAGGTCACGAATTGACCTGGCTTCCAGAATTATTTATTCATCGCTAAATTTACGGGACTAGAAAATTTTTGAAACATTTCAAATAAATTTTATTTTTCATAAAATACTTTTTAAAAAAATTGTTCACCCCGGAAGAGTAATAGAAAACACACAAATCAATTCTTAAATGTTAACACAAAAGTTAAAAAATGCAAATGGAAAATATGGAATCCTTACTTCTTTTAATGTACATTATTTTTTTTAGTGACAATAATACAATATTTTCCAATGGGACAAAGATAAGGGTTTTTAAAATTACAACATAAACTTGGTATAAAATGAAAAGGTACTAATATACAGAAATTCTAAGCGTGAATTCACCGACGGCACGAAGTCAATAAGCTTAGTTAATTAATAGTTAATATGTGGTCCTGCCAAGTTCACATCTATCAACTTGAAGTCAACCTTAGTCAGAATAAACGGAATAATAAATAAATATTAAAGAACGGTATTTTTTTATTGCGCATTCGCAAATAATTATAAAAGCTAAATAAAATGTTTTAATTTTCGATAATACCAAGACAATACAATAAATCAATTCAATACGAGTATATCGAACAGTGAACGTGAAAAAGTACTCAATATTTTTATCAGTTTTAATTTACCAACTTTGAAAACGAAATTTGCAAGCATCATATATACTCGTACATACCAATACACTATCTCCCTGTCGGGGTAAGCCGAGAGAAGAGAGCGTCAGACTTTCCTATCGCTACTCACATGTTCACCTCTTCCACATACAACACCTTCTGATACAACTTCTACGAATTCCCTGACTTCACATTTTCTAATTTCAAAATATCATTCACTTGGTACAACCATACTTTCCTTGGTCTTCCTCTACCACGCTTTCCACTAACATTCGCATTGTATATTTTTTACTTAGTCTTTCTTCATTCATTCGTTCTGCATTCCCGAAGCCATCTCAGAGTGCTGTACTTCATCTTACTTAACACATCAGCCTTAAGTTCACATTCATCCCTTATCTCTTCAATGTGTATTCTATCATGCATTGTCACCATCGTCATTTATTTTCTCAGTACACGCATTTCTACAGCATTTATTCAGCTCCTTTCAGTAAACGTATCATATAATGCATATAATAAGCGGTAAGTAGCTTATTTCCTTCCTAGAAGTTTAAGGTTCAGTTTTTTTTAATACACTTTTATTGCATAACGATTTTCCTGGTAGGTTTATTGGCATATGACAATCTCTCCCAATCAACAAGAGCTATGAAACAACAAAAAAAAAATGTTTTTCCTTTTAGACCTTTTCCCTCTTTTATTTGTCATTGTTTGATGTTTGTTAAGGCGATTTCCTCAGCAAGCAAAATCGGCTGGATTTCCGCTTGACCCGACCACGATCTGTCCGTAGCATGCCCACAGTAATACAGAATTTACATATAAAAAACATGTCAATTTGGATTTTTGGGTTGTCTGTCTGTAGTTTTTTTTAACCGTTGCATGATTGTTGTAGAGTAGGCGCAATCATGCTCACAGTATGACTATAGTCGAGTGGGAATCAGGGTTTACAGAATTTAACCGTTGCATGATTGTTGTAGAGTAGGCGCAATCATGCTCACAGTATGACTATAGTCGAGTGGGAATCAGGGTTTACAGAATTTAACCGTTGCATGATTGTTGTAGAGTAGGCGCAATCATGCTCACAGTATGACTATAGTCGAGTGGGAATCAGGGTTTACAGAATTTAACCGTTGCATGATTGTTGTAGAGTAGGCGCAATCATGCTCACAGTATGACTATAGTCGAGTGGGAATCAGGGTTTACAGAATTTAACCGTTGCATGATTGTTGTAGAGTAGGCGCAATCATGCTCACAGTATGACTATAGTCGAGTGGGAATCAGGGTTTACAGAATTTAACCGTTGCATGATTGTTGTAGAGTAGGCGCAATCATGCTCACAGTATGACTATAGTCGAGTGGGAATCAGGGTTTACAGAATTTAACCGTTGCATGATTGTTGTAGAGTAGGCGCAATCATGCTCACAGTATGACTATAGTCGAGTGGGAATCAGGGTTTACAGAATTTAACCGTTGCATGATTGTTGTAGAGTAGGCGCAATCATGCTCACAGTATGACTATAGTCGAGTGGGAATCAGGGTTTACAGAATTTGGGATGAATTGCCTTATAATATGACTACTGCAAATAATATTCACTATGGTATGCCACGTTTCGAAAATTGTAACTTATATGCACGGAAGACAATATTATCGACGATGAATAAAATACACGTACATGTACTATTTTTAAATATTTAAAAATAATTTATTTTCAGTAAAAAATCGTAACTTGTGGTGTAGACTATATAAAATGTTAAACATCGTTCATATAGCGGTTACTCATTATATACCACAGTGCGCTATTTAGCGCGGATATCACATATTATAACTATAAAAATATTTCAACACACTTATCGGTTAGCGATTGATAAAAAAAATCTCACGTCTACTTGGATATTATATTATCTGAGAAAAAATGTTTGCTTTAGTTGATACAAGACACTCTTATCTTCGCACTTGAAACTTTTATGCAACAACAAATAACACCTTCATCATTTTAGCGATACGGAGACCTCCATCCGAGTTTTATTTATGTTGATTATTTTTTAAATATTTAATTATAAAACTGCGACAAACCAATATAGTGAAAATGGAGAGGAATCAAAGTTGAAGTTAATTTTTGTAGTAGCAAATATTCATTAACTAGTTCATTAACTTACATCCATACATATCCTTTACGGGGTAGACAAAGATAACAAATCTCCACTATTTAATCACACAAGTTTTGCTTTCATCTCTTAAATATATTTCTCGTTGTCATTGTATTCCTAGAATATTCTTTAATGAATTTTTCCAATAAAATATATTATCTTAGTCACAAAGAATTGTCATTTACATATATTATTATTATAAATGGGATTAATATCTACATCAAATTTAACTCGCATATGTTCATGAAGAAAAATAATAAAAAAACAAAAATAATAAGCAAAGGAAACAACCCCACTAAACCACTTCTTGGTTAATGTGTAGGAACTTGTCTCGACGATTTTAAACTAGTGCAATATCACTGCACTCACTACACTATTGAACAGTTTATTCGAAAATTGCTCGACTCGGCTAGAAAAACAACGATTTCTTTAATTATTTAGTTTTGGAAAGTTTCAAGCGATGTTCTCTCAAATGTGAGTTTTAGTTAAAAGAAAATTGTAGGCGGGGGGTTCTGATACGACAGGCTATCTCTCATGATTGTAACATATATGATTGTCCGGTGGATGGAAGACGCCTGTGCGTATATTGGTTTATTGTGTGTACGCTGTTGCGACTAAGCAAGTACACATTCTTGAAAGATTAAATACAGATCCGATGGCAGGGAAATTAAACTTCCAAGGCGATTTAATATGCTGCAGCCTTTCGTTAGGCAGAGTTTAATATATCGCTATAAGAACTTATGATAAGCAACATATAAGCTACAAAAAACCAAAATTCTGATATAAAAGTGTCTAAGAAAAATCAGCCCGGAAACGAATCCACCAGGAATCATTACAGGGCGACCACTTGTTTAGCGTAAATACTAACCGTTAGACCACGGCCGCCGACGAAGTTCTGAACAATCATAACAATATGGTGGGGATATAACAATCTTCCAGCACTATCTTGAGATTAAACGACAGACAATGCCCTGGAAAACACTATTGTCATTAAGCATGAACAAAGCGCCGAAATAAGTCCTAATTGAAGGCCATGATCACATTAAAAGTGTAATTTTAAATAGTGTGATTAGTTAGAATGACATATCTCAATAAGTCTCATTATACTTATATAGGATTTTTTCATCAATCGTGAGTTCAAATGGATTACTTCTTTAAAAAGTGCCCAATACATTTTTCGCGACCCCTAGGCTGCATACCACTGACTTAGAATACTGCGCGATCACTAAAATGAAACGAGAATATTAGGTCCTTACAAATGAAATTGGCGTTTTGCCGTACTGGCAACTTTGATCTCAAATATCTTCTCTTTGGTTAGGAATTCCAAATTAAAATTTATACAGCTATTTACTCAAGTATTTGTGTTTCGAAAATTATAATTCATTTGTTTTTTCCTCAATTGTTTTTTTTCTTTGCGTCACTCAGTTTACAAAATGGAAAACTTGAAATATCGCGTTATTTACGAGTACGAGTTCCACCGTGGCACCAGTGCTGCAGAAACGGCTCGAAGGATTAATGATGTGTATGGCGACGGTGCCGCAAAAGAAAACACAGTGCGTTTTTGGTTCCAACGTTTTCGTTCTGGAAATTTCGACCTGCAGAACAAGCCCTGTGGACGGCCGGAGACCAAAGTTGATAATGAAGAATTGAAGGCTATTGTGGAAGCGGATCCATCGCAAACCACGTCCGAGTTAGCTGCAGGCTGCGGTGTTAGTGATAAAACTGTTTTGATCCACTTGAAGCAAATTGGGAAAGTGAAAAAGCTTGAAAGGTGGGTACCTCACGAATTGAGTGAAGCAAATCAACAAACGCGCGTTGACTGCTGCGTTGCATTACTCAACCGGCACAATAATGAAGGGGTTTTGAATCGAATTTACCTGTGATGAAAAGTGGATCCTGTATGATAATCGGAAGCGCTCATCGCAATGGCTGAACCCTGCCGAACCAGCCAAACCATGCCCCAAGCGAAAATTGACTCCAAAAAAGTTACTTGTGAGCGTTTGGTGGACTAGTGCTGGTGTCGTTCACTACAGCTTTCTTAAATCTGGCCAGACGATTACGGCAGATGTCTATTGTCAGCAACTGCAAACCATGATGGAAAAGCTAGCTGCTAAACAACCGAGGCTGGTTAATCGCTCTAGGCCACTGCTGCTTCATGATAACGCTAGACCACACACTGCACAACAGACGGCTACCAAATTAGAAGAGCTTCAATTGGAATGTCTAAGACATCCACCGTACTCTCCGGACCTTGCCCCAACAGATTACTATTTTTTTCGAAATTTGGATAACTTCTTGCAAGGGAAAAAATTCAACTCCGATGGGGCAGTCCAAACCGACTTCAAAGATTTTATTGATTCCCGTCCGAATGGTTTTTTTAGTAAAGGGATCGATGAACTACCTATGAGATGGCAAAAGTGCATAGATAGCAATCGTACATACTTTGATTAAATAAATATATTATATTAAAAAAAAAATCAACTTTATGTTCCTCCCAAACAAAACGCCAATTTCATATGTAAGGACCTAATATTAAGGAGATATGAGTTTTTTTAGGAATAAAAATAACTACAAAAGTAATCCTGTAGAGTTGAAACAAGTTTTTTCAATGAAAATGTACAGCATTGTATTTTCGTTGTATACATTAAAATCTGGAGGATTATGCCAGTAATACTTGCAACCAACCAGAAATATAAAGAGATCTGAAGTGAAAACCAGATTTCACGCGATCTCCAGGTCGGAAGACAGGTGTTTTTCCAACGAGGTCACAAGTATCATTTCTCGTTATTTTTTAGACTGAGTACTAGAATGTTCTGAGAGTTAGTTTTTTTCCTGAAATCAATTTTTTATGTTTCCTAGAGGTTTATTGATAGAAAATATATGGTATTTTTATAGAGATAATTTTGTTATTACTTAATGAATAGATTGTTGTAAAAAAATTCATTGATATGATATATTTATTTCATTCAAATATTATTTCTTTAGGTTTATTTTGTAATTTTATTATTTTAAATTGTTTTTTTTAAATTTTATATTTGGTTTTTTTAATAATTGTTATACAGTTTATAAGTAAATAAATAACCAATCGAAATCTTCGTGAATATTTTTTACTTTTGAATATCCAGTTTATCTGAACAGCTGTAATATTTGAAAAATGTGACTTACATTAATCATATACTTTTTACTGGATTCGAAACACCACCAATTTTACATATATTACTATCGGGTCCCGTTTGATAAAATATTTCGTTTGTTATCGATACACAGACGAACAAGTCGCGTGCGAGTGTTGTTGTCTCCTCACGTGCGATAGTATTGCTAACACGCGAGATTACGGACGTGTTCCGTGCCTATTCAAGTGGCTCTAAGCCCGAAGGTTCAATTAGTGGTCCTGAAGGAATTGCTGTCTCCTGTCTCAATGAAATTCATAATTTTCAAGATGTCTTAATCACCAGTTCGGATAGGTTGAACGGTGACATACGAATGAATGAACTTGTCAAATGACTTGTATAAAACTGCCTAGTCAAATTTTTAGTATTCTCCACAGCACTGTATGGGGTGGAAACATGGATGATTATAAAGAAGGAAAGAAACATGATTGATGCCTTCGAGATATAGTGTTGGATGTCGAATGATCTATATCCCATGGACAGCATGGCGCACCAACGTCTCTATAATCTAAGAATTAGATTAAGACTTTCGAAAACATGCAAGAAAATAATTCTATAGTATGGATAAGCTGGTATTCACGGAAGCAGTTGAGGGAAAGCAAGTAAAAAGGAAGGTGTTCTACAAGATAGATGTTAAAGAAGTTAACAAGTTTCTCACTGAACGCTGCATTAAACATGCCCCAGGACCGGGAAGGATGCAGCCAGGTGGTGCGCAAAGATCTCGACATAGCAGATAACTACGACGCTCAGCAATGAGCGCGCGATTAAGAAGATGACAACGCTGTCTGGCAATAAAATCTCATGGCGAAATGATGTCTGAAAGATGTTTAAAATCGGGAAGTCAATAAAAAGTCTACGTATTTAAGATACTATTGTTTGTACTATATCACCAGTTATGATCATAATAATAATATGTGGACAATTTATATAGCGCCATTTACAGAGCAAACTCTCGTCAAGGGCTGAGGTACAACATGATACTCGTAAGTCCAATGGAGCTGGTTGAGTGAAACTCCGAGGTAAATTTTAGAGACCAACTGCCTTTAACTGCGATTTAAAGCTAAGCTGCGATTTTGTTTACTTGCTCATAGGCTGCTCTAACATTGATCGTTAAACTCATAATAGGTGCAGCAAACTCAGAATAATCCTGAACAAACTTGGTCAGGTTTAAACATGATAATGGCTAGATCATTTGAATAAGTCGAACCTTGCTTTATTCCTGATATAAAAAAAGGATTCCAGTGGCAGAGCGAGGATCGTGCGATGTTGGTACTCGTATAATAATATCTCCGACGTCTTTTGATTAACGTGGGGCACGCCGTCCTTTCGTCACCACTTGGGATTGCACAAGTTGCTCAAGCACTTCCTCATTATCTAATCTGTTCACACTGTGCTGCTATGTTACCAGTCAAGTCCTCAAAAATATATCAACCGGTTCGATAACATTTTTAAAAAATGTTTAATACTTACGTAGTAAGATCCATACATTTCTGGAGTGAACAAGTTAGAGCATTTATAGAAAATACCACCACGCCGGCCACATCCATCGCATGGTCAAACGATATTGTAGTTAGAATTTGATACATCTACCCTTAGTAGTAATGTCAACTAGAGCCGATAGAAAATATTTTGTTTAGTTATATTACAAAATTGAATATCTCGCGGTTATCGAGTTTCTTTTACAAGGGGAAAGCTCGGCAGATATTAAACGAA
Source organism: Odontocerum albicorne (assembly GCA_949825065.1). Lineage (NCBI taxonomy): Eukaryota > Metazoa > Arthropoda > Insecta > Trichoptera > Odontoceridae > Odontocerum > Odontocerum albicorne. The sequence goes on from OX463840.1 coordinate 28,701,778, forward strand.
TGGTGATAGAAAAGTAAATGCGACATATGAGTGACTAATGAAAGATTGGAGCTAGTTGAAGAATTCTGCTATTTGGGTAGTGATTTCTCAGATGATGGAAGAGTTAAGAGGGATATCGAACGGCGTGTGGCGATGGGAAACAAAGTCAATGAGGCAATAAAACAGATTTTCTCATCCGGACAGTATCAAAATCAGCTAAGATGATGGTCAACAATAGAATTTTGGTGCCAACTTTGATGTATGGGAGTAAAACGTGGACGTGGAAAAATACTCAGAAGAGCCGATTTAATGATGTAGAGATGAATACACGGAGTGACAATGTATGACAGAATACGTAATGAAGTGATTAGGGATAAATGTGAAGTTAAGGCTGATGTGTTAAAGTACGACAAAGAAGAACACGTTGAGATGGTTTGGGCATGTGGAGCGATTCAATGAAGAAAGCCTAACAAAACAGATGTGATGTGCAAATGTGAGTGGAAGGCGAGTGAGAGGAAGGCAAAGGAAGGTATGGTTGGATCAAGTGAATGATACTCTGAAAGAAGGAAACGTAGAAAGTCAGATAAATCTTAGAAGTTGTATAAGAAGGTGTTTGGATGTAGAAAAAGCTAAGGATGTGTGTTGAGATAGGATAATCTTTTTTTACGCTGGTTTTTTTCTTCAATTTAAAAAATGCAGCTTATAAAGGCCACTGGACAAATTCATGTGGAGTAAGGTATGCAAGAAAGTGCAGCTTATAAAGGCCACTGGACAAATTCATGTGGAGTAAGGTATGCAAGAAAGTGCAGCTTATAAAGGCCACTGGACAAATTCATGTGGAGTAAGGTATGCAAGAAAGTGCAGCTTATAAAGGCCACTGGACAAATTCATGTGGAGTAAGGTATGCAAGAAAGTGCAGCTTATAAAGGCCACTGGACAAATTCATGTGGAGTAAGGTATGCAAGAAAGATTTCAGAATTTAGACAATCGTTGGATGTTTCTTGTTATAAATAAATCATACGTGAAGTAAAAACACATACTTTCTAGCCTCCGTGGCCTATATGGTAATACGCCTGTCTTCCGACCGGGAGTTTGCGCGTTCGATTCTCGCTGGAACCCAATTTTTTTTTAAAGTTTTCAGTCTGGTTCTCACTTCAGGCCTTAAAAACATATTTCAGGTTGGTTGGAGTAGATTGCCACATGGCAATAACCCTATAAGATTATACTGTGTACAAAGAAAGTGTTATACATGATTTGCTCGGGCGCTGGGTTCGAGTCCCAAGTTAGGAAGTTCTTGAGGAGTTCGCTCTCTAAGTGGCGCTGTATAAAATTTTCTTTTGAATTGAAAAAAAACGAACTATTGCAATCGGATATATAGCTTTAGTGAAGCCTGAATAACCGTTAACCATTTGATTATATTGTGTTCCTGATATAATGCGACCACATGTGGATGCTTGACATTCAACACTATATTGTGTTCCTGATATAATGCGACCACATGTGGATGCTTGACATTCAACACTATATTGTGTTCCTGATATAATGCGACCACATGTGGATGCTTGACATTCAACACTATATTGTGTTCCTGATATAATGCGACCACATGTGGATGCTTGACATTCAAAACTTTTGTAATACGACGAATTCACTGTAAAAAATAAAACATAAAACAAATGAGACCATGGGTATATTCCAGTTTTTTAGCGTTTTGAAAATAAACGTCTAGATCGACATATGTTGGAATTTTGGGAGGAAATAGTTGAGTTGTTCTAGTAATGAATTGAACAAAATCTGTAGTCACAGTTTAGATAATCGACGTGTCCGAATTTTGGGAGGATAGTTTGAATTGTTCCAGTAATAAATTGAACAAAATCTGTAGTCATAGTTTAGAGAATCGATGTGTCCGAATTTGAGGAAGAAATAGTTTGAGTTGTTCTAGTAATGAATTGAACAAAATCTGTAGTTACAGTTTAGATAATCGATGTGTCCGAATTTTGGGAGGAAATAGTATGAGTTGTTCTAGTAATGAATTGAACAAAATCTGTAGTCACAGTTTAGAGAATCGATATGTCTAAATTTGGGGAGGAAAAAAATTGTTTGTTCTAGTAATGAATTGAACAAAATCTGTAGTTACAGTTTAGAGAATCGATATGTCCGAATTTCGGGAGGAAAATAAAATAAACAGATATGGTTAAGATCAGTAAGTCATATTTTAGAGAAACAAAATGGTTAGTCACGGTTTAGAATATCGAGTATTGAAGTGTTGGAATTGAAGTGTTGGAATCAAGGGAGGAAAACAAAATTTGTATTCACAGCTCACATTATCCAAGTATTGGAATCATGGAGGAAAACAACATTTATTAGCCACAGTTCAGACTATCGAGGTATTGGAATCTTGGGAGGAAAACAAAATTTGATGTTACCGTTCAGATTATTGAGCTATTAGAATATGAGGAAAATAAAATTTGTAGTTACAGTTCAGACTATCAAAGTATGAAAATCTTGGGAAGAAAACTAAATGTTTTGGAAAAAAATTATTCCGATTATCGAAGTATCAAAATAAGGAGAAATAAAACAGTCGTCGTTAAAACCATATACCATAACTTGGCATTTTCAGCCTACTTGAACAGGGATATGGTGTCGTTCAATAACATAGGTTATTATTTTTAGTTAAACGTAAATAATTTTATTTCGGATATTGGTAACAATCCCTATTTTGTTAATCAGTGTAGTCGAGTAGGAGATTTATTGAATGAACTGAAAAATTCCCTTTGTGGTAATTTCACAATACACATTCCATATTTGTATATACGAGTATATATACCTCACATAATGGGTAAATAATGGGGATTAAAACTATTAATATACATCTTCACATACCTACCATAAAACAAATTATTGTATATGCTTAAAATTTCAATAAACCTCTTTTTTAACTGTTTTGACTTGCATAAAAAACGATATCATGAAAAAACTTATAAAATTATAATGTAAGTAATCTTTTGTGTTTTGCACAACGAGTTTTCCTGAATTTGGGAGTGTAAATCTTTTTTCCAAAGGAAATTTTCAAATTATGTCAGTAGCAAGATACATATATAATGAAATATATGTAATTCAAATATTAATCCAAGCTCAAATATATCGAACAACACAAACATAAAAACTTATTTGGTAAGATCTCTCAAGATTCAAAAATCTTCTTTTGAAAACCTTTTCAACGCATTATAATTTTTGCACAAATATATTTTATTTCATATTAATAACATAAAATATCATATGCGTATCTCTTGTGCAATTAATCATGATTTTGCTTTACACTAAGAAATTAAACTTTTAATATTGTGGGAATGTCACCTGTGCCTGGATAAATATCATAAATTGATTGTGAACTTCTTGACCACGAAATACGGAAATGCTACCTTGAAATACTCGTATGTGCAACGAACGGGTTATCGTGGTTTTGTGACATAATAAAACGATTGTTTACAATTATTTTGCTTTATCAGAGATTTGCAATTTAGCTGTCTGTGTGCATTTTGCGAGTAGATATTTAAGATTTGTCATTCTCATATTTGGAAGTTTGAATGCCTTTCGTTCCAAGTTTTGTCGCAATTTTATTTTATTTTGAATTATTTCGAAAAAATCTTATTTTGTATGCACGCTCCGAGAAGCGACTAAAATCAAGCAAAGAATGAGCGAAAAATGTGCGAACTCACGTGGGAGGGTTGACCATGTTGAGCAACTCGTTAGGGGAGGTGGGCACCCGGCGGATGACCATGCGGCGGCCGTCCGTAGAGCCCATCCCGATGGAGGCCAGCGACCTCATGGATAGCGCATCGGGAAACTTGGAGATCTGACTGCTGCACTCTGAGAATACCATTGAGCCCGAGCGCGGTAGTCCCGCGCCACCCGCTGCCGCTTCTTCCTGTTGCTTCAGCGAGCGCATGCTCAGATACGGCCGCGTCACAGGGTTCAGCTCCAGGCCCAGCCGTTTCCGGTTGCTGTTGAAGATCAAGGTGATGCCTTCATCCTCGGGCCCGAACCTGCTCCCCTTACCGGACTCGGCGTCGCTGTGCGCATTGTCGCCGTTATTGTTATTTACACTCTCGAACAGAGGACCTCCATTCGGTTGGATCTCAACGCGAGGTATTACATTTATTTTTTTATTGTAGATATCGATAAGATGTCTGTTTTCGTCTCCACCGCCTTGGTTCTTCTGGGAGGTGTACGCTTTGGTCCTGTTGTTGAGCGCGCTGCGATGGAGTGAGATCCCTTTGGGCTGAACCCGCTCCTCCGTAGACCCTGGAGAAGAACTCATCGTCACATCTGCGCAGATATACGGTCACGGATCACCTCAGTATCGTACGTGGAATGTTGAATTGTTTTCCTGCGTCAAATGTTCGAATACCCGGATAAATTGGTTAAGTCATGTTCCGGCTAATAATGGGTTAGAGATAGCTCGAGCGCGTTTCGGTCAACAGAATTCGCAGAGCGTTCCGCCAAGATTTGACATGATTGACACTCGACATAACACAAAAACAAAGATCCGCGTGATACAGCAGCACAAACCACAACTCGCCGCCACGCTCTCGTCTCGCGCACTGAAATCGAACGAGTAGAGTCCGGTGAAGTCACTCAGCCGACCGCTGATTGAGCCGGAGTGAAGAATGTACACAGTACACTGTAAAGTGTGAAGGCAACCTCGCGACGCCCACTTATCAGCTACGATTTGTTTTGCTTACTTCCCGCGACATCTGTGTTTACTAATAAAAAAATGCTTGACATGTATGTTTAATTAAAATGTAATATGTATTTTGATTATTAAACCTGAGAGAATAAAATGTAAGAACACGATTTTTGAATTTGCTGCTCATTTTACAAGTTGTGCAAAAGTAGACAATTGGTAAAATTAGACAATTAGTAGCAGTAAACCAAAGCCAAAACATAAAGTACGTAACATCTGAAAACTGTAACAAGTGAAACCAAAGTATTATTTCACATCCTACTGATATAATTTAATATATTTAAACCATTTTTTATTTTAAAACAAGATATAGGCAACCCACTCACACTGGGATAATTTGTGGCATCACTGTTAAAACAAAAAAATCAATTATAAGAGAGTATGTATGACAGGTGAGTTTGTATGACAGGTGAGTTTGTATGACAGGTGAGTTTGTTCATTTTATATTTCGTTGGACAGCGGGAGACGGGAATTTTCAATGATACGAGTATTGTGCTATTAACATATATTTTTTTGTTCGAGTTGTCAAATCTCACGAGCGGCTGCAGCTCGGACGTGTTGTGTTGTTTATGTGTGTTTATATGATAATCTCGCGGGTGTACTTGCAAGTCAGTTGTCTCAGAAAAGGCAATGAGCCTAGTTAGACAGCTGACATAAACGGTTGCCTTATGTAGAGTGGAGTTATATTGGAAATTAAACTTGAAATTTTTGACAATTGATCTTTATAACATAACTGTAAAAGTTCTTAGTAGAAAAAAGAAACGCAACATTCGTTGGACGTGACAAAGATATGGCATTTAGTAAATTAAATCTGTCACGTAAAGGACAACCGAAAAACACATTATCTATAATCTCACGTCTAAACCAGTCCTGGGCAAACCAAAGCCCGTGGGCCGCATGTGGCCCACTATCTATTCTCATACGGCCCGTAAGTCACGGATTTAAAAACTAAAAAGTGTGGGAAAAAGATAGAGTTTGAAAAAACGCACCGGCCACCATATTTTCGATACTTTTTCGTACTTACTTAATACATTTTTTTACATTACTTTCTTATGTAATATTGTAATAAACAAGACATTGTAGATAATTCGCTGCATAAATTAATTAATATGTACACATATTGTATAATGAAGACAGACTTTGAATCTCGTGGATACGATGAGTATCCAGAATCTGTTTCGGACTACGGACGCCCACCAGACAACATCTATTCAGATCAAACCATAACTCTACAATCCTCCGAAGATGATTAGGGGAATTTCATGGAAAGCTTAGGAGAACGGTGGATGGTTTATTGGGCGTCCTATAACATATATGATATATGTTATGATCCTACACGTGCCACAAACATACTGACCTAACTGCTCAATTTCCTGGTTTGGACTTATTTATTTTTATCCAAGCCGTCTGATTCACAATTCGATAATACGAGGACCATAATATAGGACATTTTATTTACAATATAATAGAGCATATACGGGGTGCGTTTTATGTTCCAGGGCGATGTTTTTTTTTAAATAACTTTTAAATGAAACAATTTTATAATTTATATTTAATTGATTGATTATATGATCTTTACCATTATGTATGAAATATAATGTCGGTCAAGTGGCCGCCTCTGGCCGTGGCGCAAACGCAAGCTCTTTCAAGCATATTTTTCATAACATTCTCGCAGCTTCTAGTGTAATTTCAGCAATTTCTTTTCGAATGTTGTCATTAGGCATCGGGATTGTGGTTGGTTTGTTAGTGTACAGCTTTCCCTTTAAGTACCCCCATAGGAAATAATCGGGGGCGGTCAAATCAGGAGATCCTGGGGGCCAGTCGATATCACCCCTTTTTGACATTATTCGGCCGGGAAAAGTTTCTCGTAAAATTTGCATCGTAGCACGAGCTGTGTATAATGTGGCACCGTCCTGTAGGAACCACATGTGCTGTAGGCCCAATTGATCCAATTCGAGCACAAGAAAGTTCAACAACATGTCACGATAGCGATCACCAGTAACTGTTACAGCATTGCCTCTAGCATCCTCAAAGAAATATGGCTCAAACGCTTAAATCTAGTGATGCATACGTCCGATACACTTCCCTGGTGCTGCACTCGTACCGTCACTAGACCTTTCTATCCCAGCATGGTTTCCATGACTCGTCCGTGAGGTCACATATTTCTCGGTATGACGCCGTCCGCGATGACTACTATCTCATCGAATGGGGCGTACTGGAACTTGCCATTTATGTGGATAAATATTCCCACTTTTCAATATTAACGTCAGCTGTTGTGTGATCTTCCACTGTTTTCGCAAACAAACTTCCTCTGCCACCTTTTTATGCAGCGCTAGGGGTGGTTGAAATCCGGCGCATTCGATGAGAAAGTGTTTAGGCGTTAGTGGTGACTTACCATTCGGATCGATTGAGATATGTGTGAGATGGCGATGTTGCGTTCAGTCAGGGACGTCAGAAGGGTCTCTTCACGGGCTGTTCGCTCCTTCAAGATGGAATCCAGCACTCGCTTTATTGAACGCATCAGATGTTTCCACGTTCCCTCATATGCGGGGAAGCGGGAGAAGAATTTCCATTCCGTCTGTTGTGTTTCGATTTCGTCTCATGGTATCTCATCGTTCTGTAGGGCAACTATCACTACTCTCATTTCCTTGCCCACTTCATGGAAGTTTGTTCGTTGTCTGAATATATCGCAGCAGTATGATGTTACTACCGAGGAAAGTCACCAGCTCTATGTGCACGGCTCTCATATTCTTTTATTTTAAAAACTTAAATATTTAAACACTACTTTGATAAGCTTCTTAACTGAGTTAACACATGCAATGAACAACATTAGCACAGGTAATGGACAAATTAAATTCTATTGACATTCGTAAGGCCCCAGTCCAAATAATTTGATATCAGTTTTTCTTTAATCGCGCTAATACTATTTGCAAACCATTGGTAAGTCTCTCTTATTACTTAAACCTATACAAGTCTCTCTTACTCGGAATGTTTCCGAAAAAGTGGAAAAAGGGTTTCTTAAACCAATACACAAATTCGGAGATAAGCAGGACATAACGAACTATCGTCCGATCTGTTTGCTCTTAACTTTTCCGAAAGTCTTCGAGAGTCTAGTCTTGGATAGGCTTTTTGTTAAAGTACAACACCTTATTGTGCCTGATCAGCATGGATTCTTCCCGGGGAAATCGATTTTAACGTACTTAATGTTATATTCAAACTACATGGTCGAAGCATTGAATGTTGGTATCCAGGTGAACGCTATATATACGGACTTCAGGGCCTTCGAAAAGGTTGACCATAAAATTTTGCTCTTTAAGTTATCCAAAGAAGGAATCGAAAACTTGCTAAGTTGGTGTGAGTGTCACGAATATCTCCCTGAGAGAAATCTTGCTGTGAATATTGAGATATTTGCGGATGACGACATTCGAAGGAATTCAAGGGTGTATATGCACACGCAACCAAGATTTCTATTGCACTCTGGTAAGAAGTAAACTGGAATACAACTCCAGTGTCTGCACGCAGTTCACTCGAACGCTTTAGATAGGGTGCAGCGCATATTTTTGCATCACATCAGGCTACTCGATCTTAAAATGATTTTAACTATAATATGTTGTAATCATGTCTGAACTTGATGAGACTTTCCGATCGTAAAGAGATGTTCGATTTGATCCAGCTTTTCAAAATAGTGAATGGCTGTCCGAAGTTATTGGAATCGGTTGACTTCCGAATTCCTTCGAGAAGTACGAGACTACAGGATATATTCCGGTGCGAGAGTTGTAGAACTATTACTCGAATTCTACCGTACCTAGATTGCATCAATTGGGCTGCTGCAGTCTCCGACATATTTAGTGACAGTCTTAATGCCTTCGAAAGTTCTCTTGGAGTGTTTTTATTTATTTGAATACAAAATCCGACGCCACGGCGTGACTCTCAGTGGTTTTTTTCTCTTTCTTTTCGTTGACTTTGTTTCTCTCAAACTTTTCGAGGTTGTTGAAGTTTCAATGTGCGTTTGTTTTTTTTTGGTGTATTGGAGTGAATTGATTACACGTGTGCATATTTTGTTATTTTCTAAGATTGTTTTTTTCTTTACTTTTGTATATTAGGGCCTTTGATTACCTGAGCCTTGACCTGTATCAAGTTTGTATTTTATGTGTGGTAGGTAGTATGCATGCGCTTACTGCTTTTGATATATTTTTGTATTAGATTCATGTACATGTTTATAAATTTTGTGACAAGTTGTATTTATATTCATGTACTCAAAATTCTAATTTGAATATTACTCTTGTAACTCTTTTTAATGGTCGATAAAATACCGTACATTGTAATAAAATAAAATTGTCTGTTGATAATATTTTATAGACCATTAAAAACCGGTATTTTATCGACCATTAGAAAGAGTTACAAGAGTAATATTCAAATTAGAATTTTGATTACATGAATATAAATACAACTTGTCACAAAATTTATAAACATGTATATGAATCTAATACAAAAATATATCAAAAGCAGTAAGCGCATATATACCACCTACTACACATAAGTGTTACATTCTATACATTATTATTATCTTATTTCATCGAAGACAAAATTTAATTTAAACGGAAAGTAGACTAGGGTACCTCTTAATATAAATAATGAAATTGTTGCGAGAATCCAACAATGTAAACAACTGGGATGCTAACTGAACGATCAATGGGACCAGTCTCAATGATAAAGATCATAGAAAGAGTGGAGATCGAAGAATGCAGTCTGGAATGGGCCGATAAAGTTTATAATGATGACATGTTGAAATAGATAAATAAAGAGAAATATTATCTACCATCAAAAAGAGAAAGTTCAAGCATTTTTGGATATAAAATGGGGTGAGGAAAATATGAGATCCTTTAACTTATATTGCATGGGATAATTCAGGGCAGAAAAAGTGTGGGATGAAGGCACATATCCTTTGGTGGTACCATATCTTTGTTCACTGTGCTACCATATCTTTGGTCAGAGCTGCTGCCTCAAAGGTTAAGATAGTAATGATGATCAAAGCTACAAAGAGGCAAGTAACTTTCAAGAAGACGAATATGAGATTAAGGAGTCATTTTATATTAGAATAAAGAAATTTTCTATTCAACAAAAAAAATTATAAATCATAAAAAAAAATTAAATAAAAAGGAATGGGTTCACAAATCAAAAACTTGTAAATGTTTATAATTTCGTTTTTTATTTTTATTACAAAGCAATATCACATAGAATTTAAACAGAGAAATATTACATTTTTAAATATATCGGAAAAATATGAATTTTGTTAAAAGTATTAAAAAAATATCAAAAGTAAAATTTTAGTATGAAGAATAATATAAACTCTGTCAGTAGTTAAGTATACTAGTAAAGAGGAACAGAAGTTTGGCCCCATGAGGTGACTGTAATATAGTGTGAGATAATTTATTAGTAATAAAGAAATAAATTAATATACAAAGTATAAAACCAATATAAGCCAGTCTTATTACCAAACATAGAAACAATCTGGTTATTTTCAAACGGCATTTCCTTTCCAATATTCCATCATTTTAGAAGCTTATTAACAATATTTGGCGGTGTGAAGAAAGTGTCTCCTGGAGACTTACAGCACAAAAAGCACTACTTGGCGGTTATGTTGAGACTGTCCCGCTCGAGGACAGCCGGATCATAGTTTTAATTCAACATTTCGGAAAACATTCGATTGAGTCAGTCCTCAGAAATATGTTAAAGCACCTTGTGCATTCGAAAATAACTAGTATTTCTAATATAAATATTACACATCTCTTTATACAGCTTTATATTTTAGATATAAAATACATTACATTGATTATTTATTATAAATGGAAACTATATTAAACAATATCCTCCGAAGGCTCGATATATTAAAGCTAGAATATTTCAGTTTTGTAGTATAATTTGTATGACAGTAAACAGTTGACTTAATAATGTCCTGTCCAATGGCGAAGGAGGAAATCAATAAGAATAGGAAACAATTAAAGAGTTAGCCAAGAAGCCCGCCACCCAAGAGATTTTCCCTCGTCTTGTAAATAATATTGTTCGGTTATTATTCTCGCATAAAGGAGCCAACGGAGGAGATGTTGATTATAAAGATACATCCAGCACCTTTTCTATCTACAAACTTGACTATCTTTATGTAACACGGCGCTGGATATGTTCTTTATAATGATTACATTACCTATAAATTCATATCATAATTGATTAAAAACAATAAGAGCACCAATATTGCACACGATATTGCTTCATTTCACATGTGCAATAGTAAGTATAAAAATTCGTTGTATAGACAGGTAAATTCCTGTTGGACAAAGGAGGTGATCCCTCGCTGTTCAACAGGTGAGGCAGTGTCGATAGATATTCTATACAAGTCGTTGACTTCGAAAAATAAGTACGGATAGGAATAAAACGTCTTCATTATATAAAAGTAGTGGACGGATAATCACTTAAGTGTGAGGCAGTGAGATTTTAACATTATAAACTAATATGAGCAGTCACTTTTCACTTTTTCACAAGAAGTCCAATCATTATCTTCATATCACTAGATAAAATTGCTGGTCACCGGCTTAAACAGTACAGAGTGGCGATGATTCGCCTCAGTCGTTAGTTGCACCAAGAAAGATGACTGTTAAGCCGACGATACAATTATGTTCAAATAGTCTTTATAAATGTTAACTTTTTACAGTAAAACCTGAGAAATTTTTTAATTAATTTTATTTTCAATGATATGTTTTTTAAATTACACGTGTTTTTTGTCCATTTTCTTCATCTGATTTACAGTAAAACTTTGATTAAAAGGACAAAATATTCAACAAAACAGTTGATTTTAGATGATACCAAGACTTATTTCAAAAACTTATGGGAGGATTAGTGATTTCTCAGGTTTTGCTGTATTGGTAAGGTTGATTAATGCTGAGGCCTCAGCGTGAGGTAGTCTTGGGGCTGCACAAAGAGCGGGTTGGGGAACTCAGGCGGGTGTGGCAGGGGCCCGGGCGCAGGAGTTGTGCGCCGCCAGCCAAGGAGCCAGCAGGACACGGCTGCTGCTACCGCCACGAGTGCTAGTAGTGCCGTGAGGGCCAGAGCCACCACTAACCACACTAGGGATACGCATATGTCTTCGTTCCTTTCACTTGATGGAGCTACAAAATAGAAATGTTTTTGGTAATTTTTTTTCTTTATTTTCTAATCATTCAGAGGCAGAGTGCAAGATTAAGAATGAAAAGTGTAATTGATCATCTGAAGAAGGAAGCTAAAGTTCTAAAAGGGATATATAGTATGCCTGGAAAAAGTATGGTTAGGTCTTGACCCACTATAACAAAGTTGGAAATGCATCGAGTAAGATGGCAAGGCTTCATTCAAGTGATGGGTCACCAACATTGACAGTGAGATAAAATCAGATCAGAGATTATGTATTTAAGTTGTATAAAAGTTGAAAAACTAAAAATATTGAATCATTTAAAATTATCTTCTCAATATGTCAACGACTGAGCCGATTTTTATTGCATTTAAAATTGTTCAAGCTTTTAAAGACACACTAAGAAAATTTCTATCTAGACTATCCATTTGGATTATGCATTAGATAATATGAATTAAAATCTGTTGAAAGGTTCATTTGAACTTATGGTCAATTGATATTGAAGGATTTAGGTATATAACTAATTCACTGTGTCTTTTTATAGAATAGTTTTTTGTTTGAATATTTATTCTTTTTAAATTTGTAAGATTATAAATGAGTCAACAAACCTTCAGTAGGATCAAATTGTCTAGCAGGGTCTCTCCTCTCGAAGGTGAGTATGGCATTAGACTGAATAGTAATCTCTTCACGAAGCTGTCCATCCAGTGGTGAATCTGGCAAGGCTAATTCTGTTGTCGGTAAGTTCTCAGCAGCACGACGTCTTCTACCAAATGAGTCAAATCCTCGGCAGTTGACCTGAATAAAAAGAAATATTCATTTCAAGATATCCACTAAATAGATGCATGGACTAGGATAGTGATTCGGGATTTAACAATATTATTCTTGAAAACATTAAGATAACTTCTAAATCCATTAGGTTAGGATGAAGTATGCTTGTAATGAGTTACTTAACAATATTATTCTTGAAAACATTAAGATGACTTCTAAATCCGTTAGGTTAGGATGAAGTATGCTTGTAATGAGTTACTTAATCTGATTTAAAAATGAAATATCAAATACTCACTGGTTGACATTTCCCAAAGCAAACTCTGATGTTGCACTGGAATCTGATGTTATCGCTGCTGGGGAACTTGAAAGCGTTGAAGCTGGCTAAGAGAGACTGCATGTCACTGCTTCTCTCCCATTCCCCAAATATGGTTGGGTCAGTCGCACAGCCATTCTCATCCGTTACGATGTATTCATTTTCCACATTATCTTCCATTGTTTTGGCAACACAGCTCCGGGCGAAACCACCGTAGATTGCTAGAAAAATGTTTTGAATTTAAAATGGTTTTCAAATGTTTTTATCACATCACAAAAATCAACTTAAAAAATATCAATTTGATCCCTACATTAAAGTACTAATGATTATGTTTGAGATGTCAGCTGAATTCATTTTATGTTTGAGTTATGTTGTTACAATAATGAAGTACAAAAATGTGTCATAGATGGATTTACTTGTGGACTTAAAGATTGTTATTCCAAATTGATTAATTAAAAATATAAGGCCAGATTCCCCTCTTAACGCTGTTGAGTTTGCTTATGTGAACTTCACAATGGTCAATTATGCTCAAAAAAGCCACAGCTAGGCAACCTACCAATCTCACTTGACACATTGACAAAATATAAGGCCAGATTCCCCTCTTAACGCTGTTGAGTTTGCTTATGTGAACTTCACAATGGTCAATTATGCTCAAAAAAGCCACAGCTAGGCAACCTACCAATCTCACTTGACACATTGACAAAAAAATAAATGCATGCCCCGTTGTGTAATGGGTATGCTTATAGTAGACCAACAACGCAAAAAAAATTAAATTTTAAAAATCATTCTTTATGATCTGTGATTAAAACTGTACCTAAATATTAAAACGACAGTTTAAAAACCGAGATTATTGATTTTAGATCACAGAAATAATTATACAATATTGATAAAGAAAAAAAGTATAGCTGAAGAAAGAAAAATAAAATAAAGCATTCAGTATTGCTTGTTAAAGTGAGAAAACTTTTTACATTTAAGGCTGCTCTGAAGAGTCGAGTGTAAGAGACACATTTAAATCATAATTAAATGGATTGTGAAATAATGTGCAATTTATTTTGATTAAAACATAAATAACTCACTCGAAGGTTGTACATCCACTTGCAACATGAGATTGTCACCAATCTCGGCAGAGTTGATCTCTTGGCCGGAATGTGTGACAATGCGCATGGAGCAAGTGGGCGGTGGGCCGGTGTTGGCAATGGTTCCTGCTGTAGTCAACATGGACACATTGAAGCCCAGAGTGACATTCTGTTCGCCAGTCTGATATACGCACTTGATGTGATACGCTTGTGCTTTATACGTCACTAGTTTAGGATGTTTCTGTATTACCAACACGAAGCTCGCTTGTCCCTGTAGAAAAACAAAGTAAATGAAATTACATCTAAATATAGACAAAATCAAATCTAAATTTTGTCGGAATTCTCTAATTGACCAGCTATTTTTTCTTTTGTTTTGCATATCTTGTAAACCTCATTCATGTTAATATCTAATAAATCTCAAGATTCTTTCCGTGACACTAAAAATAACAATCACCTTAGTTATCCCTAAACTTTGAGTATTGCTCCATGCTAATTCACTTAATTAGTCCACTTAATTCAGTCCATTGTGCTTGATCCTCATACGAGTACTTACCTATAGATGACTTCCTATAAAGTGTATTCTGCACCATAATAGTCTTATTGAGAATAATTCCAAAGGTTTGTCTGCACCTTTAGTCACCCTGGACCCAGGCATCCTAGACCAGGTTCACTTTCAGACTGATTTTGCTTTCTCGCCTTTTTCATATTAATTTATTATTGTATTGGTGCTAAACGTCTGCCTAATGTAACAGGTGTCATAAAACAGCCCAATTATAGGTTAATGAGCTTTATTTTCAACTGAATCCAGTTGTGACATTTCTTAATCAATCATTTAATAAATTAACATCTTAGAATTCTAACTAATAAGATTTTGGAACATGTTGAATTAAATACTAGATTTATTTGGAAAATATCAGCACATGAGAGCTTACATTGACATGAACAAGTCCACACTCCCCAAAGTGAACTTTGAATGTTTCTGTTCGTGCTGGTGAATCAGGAGGTAAAGTAACAACTCTTCTACACCTTCCTTCTTTGCTGTGTCCTTTTACATATAAAACTCCATTGAAACCACTATCTGCGATGTGGATTTCTACACTGACACCATCGGCCAAACATCCTACTACCATTTCTGGCCGAGGGAAGTCTGTACGGAATGATGATGAGTGATCTGAAAAAAATCATGCAAAAACCAGCTGTAATTTCTATTTGATATGCATTGTATATTATTAATATATTTGAATTAATACAGTTTCAGTATAAGTAAAATTTTCAACTAAAAGTGAAGGAAATGTGTTTTTTTAATTGTAATATTTGAAAGTGAAAACACTGTCCAAAACAAATTGAGATGATCAAAATGGTCTGATTAAATATGAATATTTGTACTTACTACAATATACTTCTGCATTTCCAGTGTATCCTACAATACACTGGCACACAGCTTGATGATTTGTAGCATTACAGAAGGCATTCACTCCACATCTCTTGGTATTGCATGGGTCATCACATATTTCAGTGTCTTTGTTGCAATATTTGTGGTCAGGGCAATCATCATCCGTCTGACATTCAGGTTCTGCTTCCCTCACACAATTGCCATTGATGTCTAGTTGATAGCCATACTCTACAGGACAGACGCAGTTTCCTCTTTCGTCAATAATAAATCCTCGTTCTAAATCACAGACACAACGACCCCTGTCATCAATTTTGAGTCCTCTCTCAGGAGAGCAAGGAGCGCAGTCTCCATTTTCATTGAGGGCTGATCCAGGTGGACATACACAGTTACCCAATTCGTCTCTGATGAATCCTTTGTCCACACGGCAGAGAGACACTAGAATAGTATGATTGAAATTGACTAAAGATAGAAATAATGTACAATTTTCTTATAAAAGGTGATGTGATAAGGTTCATAATTAGAGTGAAATAAAAAAATTCTCTTTTAATATATGAATAAATAAAGAGTTGAACAAAACATTTGTACAAATCGAGAAGTACTTACTCTTGTCACACTGAACTGCTGCATTTCCTTGGAATCCAGGTAGACATATACAAATCATTGTCCGTACAGGAAGAGTGTCTAAGACTTTGCAGACAGCATTAACTCCGCATGGATTAGTCTCATTACAAGCGTCAACACATTCTCCTGAGAAGCATGCTGTTGCTGAAGGACAATCATAGTCACTTTTACACCTTGGTTCTTCAACTTTGCTACATCCAATTGTAATATCTCCACTGAATCCTGGTGGGCAGGAACATGCAGGCTCATGGTTGTATACTTTGCATTCCATGGGAGCATCGCAAGGATTCCTTACTACACATGGGTCTTCACATTTGGTATTGATGCAAGCTCTGTTAGTTGGGCATTCGCTGTCGGATCTGCATCCAACCAGAACACAAGCTATGTTGGGATTACCCATGAGTCCTGGAGGGCATTCACATATAGCACGATGGTTGACACCATAACACTTAGCAAGATCCCCGCAAGAGGTTCCATCAGGTGCACATACTAGAAGACATTGTCTGTTAACACAAGAATGCTGACCGGAACAATCTGAGTCTGAACGGCAGCCAATTTGGATACATTCAATATCAGGATTGCCTTCATAGCCTTGTTTACAAGTGCATACTGGTTTATGGTTTTTAATTCTACACTCAGCATTAGGTCCACAGTTGCAAGGATTTCGACAAATACTGTTGATACAAGCAGTATTTGGAGAACAATCATCATCAGTGATACATCCACCTATTGTGGCTATTGGAGTTGTTGGCTTACAAGTTCCGCTTCCACTGCTCACATATCCACTTGGGCAGACGCATATCATTGTTCTGACTGGTAATGAAGGAACCACTTCACACTCTGATGGTCTAGTGCAGGGCTCTAATACTGTGCAAGGATTTTCACATTTATTGTTAAGGCATGCCATCCTTGATGGACAATCACCATCCACGATACACTCTGGTCCAGGCACTACTCTACAATCAATGTAAGGATTGCCCACCATTCCTTCTGGACATTTACACATAGCAATATGATTATTTACACGACATTCTGCCCTCGATGAACATGGGTTGTCATAAATACATGGACTAATACACTGGCTGTTGATGCACTGTCGATCAGAAGGACAATCACTGTTGCTCTGGCATCCCACAATGTAACATCTATCATGTGGGTTTCCTCTGAATCCACTTATACATCTGCATTCTGCTTTATTTCCATAAACGTAACATTCTGCATTGACTCCACATGGATCATTGATCAAACATGGGTTTACACAATTTCCATTGATGCAAGCCTTACCAGAATCACATTCAGAATCAATTCTGCATCCAACGGTTCTACAAACTACATTAGGATCTCCTTCGTAACCATCTTCACATGAACAGATAGGCCGATGATTCTGGACAAAGCAAGATGAATGTAAACCACAATTGCAAGGATTCTTACATATGCGGTTAATACAAGCCTCATTACTCGGGCAATCATTGTCTGCTGTACAACCAGGTGGAACTGATGTTATAACTGCTCTGCATTCTCCAGCATTATCTGGCACCCAGCCTTCAGGACATGTACAAGTCATTGTTCGAATTGGTATGCTGTCTAAAACATCACACCTAGCACTCTTTGCGCAAGGTGAAAGTTCAAGGCATGGATCAACGCACACATTCTTGATGCATGCCAGTTTGCTTGGGCATTCATAGTCCATTTTACATTCAGGTTCATCAACAACGCTGATAATAACACGTTCACAGAATGACAAAGGATTTCCACTAGGCAAATGATCAGGGCATCTGCACCCAATTGCATGGTTCTGGACAAAACAAATTGCATTCTGTGCGCATGGTATATTGCTGGAGTGAATACATGGATTCACACATCTGTGGTCAAAGCACGCCCTATCATTTGGACAATCGCTGTCACTGCGACATTCCTCTCTCTCGCAGCGATCATATGCATTTCCAACAAAACCAGGTGGACATCTACATGCTGAGCGATGATTCTTGCCATAACATTCAGCTTGAATTGAGCATGGACTGTCTAACAAACATGGGTTTATGCATTCTCCATTAAAGCATTGTTTAGTGCTATCACATTTATTATCTGATTGGCAACCAATCTTTGTGCATCCTATTTGTGGATTCCCATAATATCCTTTCTTACAATAACAAATAGGGTAGTGATTATTTACTTTGCAATCAGCATTAGGTCCACAGTTGCAGGGACTGGTACATAATCTGTTAATGCAATTATCTGAGAGAGCACAATCAGAGTTAGATTTACATTGAACTGTATTTGCAACTGGTGGTATACATTCAATTCTAGGATTTCCGGTGTATCCAGATGGACATTTGCATACAGGAGTGTGATTTTGGACATTACAGAATGCTCCTCGGGCACATGGATCTCCAATTATGCATGGATTGATACACAACTCATTTGTGCATGTTCTATCGAAAGGACAATCATCATTTTTGTAACATTCAGCCTGAGGTGGTAACACCGGTATCTTGGGCACTAGAATTAAAAAAAGAGACGTTAACAATAGAATGATACATTTTTATATACATATATAATGAATTAGTAAAATAACTGAATAAAAAATAAAAAAAACAACTTACTGTTGGTGCACTCTACATGTGGGTTTCCAACATAGCCTGGTGCACAAGAACATATTCCACGATGGGCTTGAGGTGAGCACTGAGCGTTAATTCCACAAATGTCCACTTTGCAAGCTTCTACACATGATCCTCGGTTACATTTGTCAGTAAGAGGACATTCTGAATCTGTTATACATTGTGAAACAACCTTTACTATTTGTTTACATCTTCCATTGTTGTCTATCACAGTATCTATGGGGCATTCGCATATGACTGTTCTCAAAGGCAGAGTATCTAATACTCGACACTCTTGATCAGATGAACACACATTAGAAATAGCACAAGGATTCTGGCATCGAACATTGATACACGCCAGCAGTGATGGACAATCTGCATCAACAACACATTCTGGTTTTGTAGTCTGAATAGGTTGGACATCCTTAGCACATTCCACGTAAGGGTTGCCTTTCATTCCAGGAAGACAGACACATTTGGCTTGATGTTCTCTACCTAAGCAAGAAGCTGATTCTGCACATGTGTCTTCTTCGCAAACTGGTCGGCACACTCTGTTAAGTCTATCGCAAGCTTCGTGATCTGCACAATCCTCGTTATATTGGCATTTGACAGATATACATGACACGAGAGGATTTCCTTGTGTGCCTGCTGGACAAATACACTGTGCTCTATGTAACTGAATGACACATTCGGCACCTCTGCCACATTGTGCTACTCCACCATTGCGACATGGGTTCAAACAATTTTCATTGATGCATGCCTTATCAAATGGACATTCGTTATCAGATTTACATCCAGCTGAAACAAAAAACAATCATTATTAACAACAATCTTATTAAAAAATCATTATTAAAAAAACAATAATTATTTTATAAAAATAATATACATTATTTAGAGAACAAAGTGAAAACGTACGTTTATAGCATTGCACTTGAGGATTGCCTCCCCAGCCATCAGGACAGTTGCATGTTGGCCTGTGTTGTGAGACTCGGCAATCAGCATTTGTTCCGCAAGGATTGGCAGCCGCGCATGGATCTTGGCAACGCTGGTTAATGCAAGCTTTGTCAAATGAACAAGACGAATCCAATTCACACTCTGGTAAGGTTTGAGGTACTATAAAGGAATAAAATTTGAAAGTATGTTACTAGATGTTCAAGTAAATAGGACTAAAAATATAAGTATTTCACCAATGTTATAAATACTTTAACTAAATAAAACAAAACAAAAGTTCTGTTTGAGAACAGAGTGAACTAAAATATACACACCTTAGTATTATACGAGTATATACTATACTAGTGCGTTTATTTTAATGGTTCCATTTAGATCTCTAAGAAGCAAAAACATTACTATGATGTTACAGTGATAAATTCAAGTTCATACATTGAGTTTTATTTAATAGTAAAAATAATAACTAGTTTCATTATTTTTCAAGTAAATGTTTTTGACAAATATTCTTTTCTTCTTGATATTTGGAGTTGATGAGCGGGTTATTACCTGGATAGCAGTTGATGAGCGGGTTTCCGATTAGGCCAGGGGGACACTTGCAAGAAGCCCTGTGGTTGAGTGGCTGGCACTGGGCATTGGACGCACAAGGATTGCCAATAACACAAGCATTTATACACTGCCTGTTCAAGCAGGTCTCCGTTTGCTGGCACTCATCATCCTTTGAACATCCGGGGGATTTTTGGGGAGCTAAACATAGTAGATAGAACAAAATAAGATTTAAATATTTACCTTACTTAGTTTTAAATTCTTGTAGTAAAAAATACTAAGTGTGTTGCTGTTGGTTGAAAGTGTCAATATATTGTTTAAATACTCGCCTCTTGTTGTGTTGTTGTGAAATTGGATTGAGAAGGATGGTTTATAGGAAAATGTATGTATTATAAATACATTTATTTAACACACAAGTATTTTATGTACATACACAAAAACATGTATTTACATTCAGTGCAACAAAAATAGTCTTTTTATGTACATATTCAAGGATGTTTTCAAAATTTAAGTGATGATCAAAATATCCACAAAAATAAAATGTAACTATGTATTTACAAAATATATAAAAAAAAGTGCTACGTGTCATTATAATGATTTTTTGGCAATATTTCTCATCAAACATACCTAAAACTGCTTTCGAATCCTCGGAAAGCTAATAAAAAAAAAACTTGAACATTATGCAATCAGAAATCTGACTGTAATAAAAGATTGAACAAAATCACATAATTTTATTTTCTTTTGAAAAGTCACACAATTATAAATATCAATTAATGAAAATTTAACTTTCCATTTTTAGACAAATTCAATTTAGAAACAAAAATTATTGGGTAAAAAGAAGAAAATCAAAATTTGGAATGATCTTTTGAAAATAAAACTCAGGACGAGCTTATGTTCTCAAAGATAAAATTTGTAAAACAAAATATCAATAATTTCAAGGTAAAACTTGTTTTAAAAATATTTATGATACTTAGAAGTTGGTAGATAAAAAAAATTACTTTTAATTTTATAATTTTAACTACAAAATTTATGCATCTTTAGCATTAAGATTTTTCAATATCGATTCTACTATCATTCTTGTTTAGTTTCTAACATAGTGTGTTAGTAACATAATAAACAAGGTATTTAAAAAAACTTATATGAAGAGACTTGAAAGGAATATTTTTCTTAAGTTATCCTGAGCTGTGCTGCATACATTTCAAGAAAATTTGTGATATCAGGCATAATATAATATGTTACATAGGAAAATAAATGTCTTTCATACCCAATTTGCATTCGACATCTGCATCTCCAACATATCCTAGTGGGCAGAGGCAAACCATAGTCCTGAGAGGCAAAGTGTTCACTACAGAGCACTCGGCATTTTTGCCGCAGGGAGAGGTCTCCAGGCATGGGTTTTTGCAGACCCCGCTGAAGCACGCCAACTTACTGGAACAGTCCGCATCCATCTTGCACTGGGGTTGCACTTCCATAACTGAAATAATTACAATTCAAAATCATCCAGAACCTAAAAATAAATCATTTTCAGGATAAAAGCTAATAAAGATGGTAAATTTCAGTTAAACAAATGGCAGAGGTTCCTTATATTGGTGTGTCTACATAAACCTTAACTTTCTAATACTGGATATTCTACAGTATCTTAATATTAACCCAATCACGGCGGGGGACCACTTAACTGGCCCATACATAATACGTGTCGTACTGGCGAGCGGCCATTTAAGTGGCCACTAACTTTGCGTGTCGATATGTCGGTCAAGATTAAATCTTCTTTAAAATTTTTAACCTGAATATAAGACAAAACGTGTCCTCTAGTGACATCTCTTTTAAAATCATCAAAACTTCAAGTACTTGATCCATAAGAAGGATTTAAACAGACCGATTCCAGGCCGTCGAGATTTAAAGCATTTTAAATTTTGGCGCTACTCGTTCGGGTGTGCCGAAGGTCATGTTTCTAATGACGATTTCTCCCGATTATTGTGAGGTATTGTGCGTCGATATTTTTATCTTTGTGTACGCGTATTGCGTATTGAATTAATTGCCTTTTTCATTGTTTATGGATTATTGTTTTCTTCGATTATTGCTTCTTATATTGTCGCACTTTATTTATAGCTTTGATTTGGATACCATTACACAAACTGTTTTTTAAGAGATTTTAACATTCACTTACTTTTACAACTTTTCAAATCGTCGTTATTTTTTATGTTACGTGTGTTATAACGCCATTGAAACAATTCATAAAATTTTTAAAATAACTTTAAAAATTCAACACCGCTTATATTATCAATATGGCTAAAAGGAACTTGACTGGAGAGGAAATTGAAGATATCACGGTAGTAGAACTTGATTCAGATTTTGAATTAACCGATGAAGAAGATGATGTTGATCCATTAGAAGAGCAGAGAATGGATGATACAATTATTCCAGATATTGGAGCAACAACCAGCGGCAATGTGGAACCAAACGAACTATTAGAAAATGTATTTTCTTCATGGAGCCGAGGTCCATTTGCGCCAATAATCCACGAGTTTGATGAATTTTCATCTGGCATCTTGCCCTCGTGCCAACTTACACCAGAATCATCCGAACTCGATATTTTCGAATATTTTTTAAATAAAAATATAATTGAAAATGTGGTACAACAGACTAACCAATTTTATAATTTTAAAAAATTGAGTAAGGAATATTCCGCTAAATCACGAATTCAACGCTGGGTGGATACAAATGTACCAGAATTATATGTATTCTTTGGTGTCACAATGTTGATGACACGAAATAAGCATTTAACCATACGGGAACATTGGTCCACAGACCCACTTATAAATAGCCCAATTTTTGGCAAGACTATGTCAAGGGACCGGTATGAACTGATTTTAAATATGTTACATTTTTCTAATAACAATATAACAAATAGTGGTGACAAATTGCGTAAAATAAGATTATTGCTTGATCATACTCGCAAAGTTTTTACAAGTGTCATGCTGCCTCACAAAAACTTGTGTATCGATGAGAGCATAGTTGTTTTCAAAGGTCGTCTTATGATAAAACAATACATCCCTTCCAAACGTCACAGATTCGGCATTAAATTATTTGTTTTATGTGATGTTGAAACCGGTTGTGTGTTAGATCTAATTGTGTATTGCGGTGATGGAACAGAAATAATTTATGATAAATCGTTGGGTATATCGGGTGCAGTTATCAAAACGCTTCTCAATGACTATCTTGGAAAAGGACACAACTTGTGGTGTGATAACTGGTACACAAGCCCACAATTATTTAAGTTTTTACATGACAATAAAACAAATTCATGTGGAACCGTTCGAAAATCTCGCAAAGGTATGCCCAACTTCAAAAAAACCAAGAAAGGAGACTTTGATTCTCAACATTGTGGACCCTTGTTGGCTATAAAATGGCACGATAAGAGAGAAATTCATATGCTGACAACAATTCATAGTGACAGATTTATTTCAACAGAGAAATTAAATTATAAAACTGGCGAACAGGTAAAAAAACCTGAATGCATTGTGGATTACAATAAAAATATGGGTAGTGTGGACAAAACCGATATGATGCTTAGTAGTTTAAATTGCCTTCGAAAAACTTTAAAATGGTATAGAAAGCTGGCTTTTCATTTTGTTGATCTATACATGCTAAATTCATATTTTATTTACAAGCATACAACCGGAAAAACAATAGGTTTAGCGGAATTTCATTTAGTAGTTATAAGACAAATATTTGAAAAATATAAACTAGCATCAAAATTGTCCCATTCATCTCCGTCCACTAGCAATCCACTACATCTTGATTTATCGGGTTCAATAATAGCCGCACACAGTCCTAAAGAAATTCCAGGAACTGAAAACTGTGCGGAACCTTCTCGTCGATGCTATGAATGCGCTCATAAACATAAATTAAGGAAAAGATCTAGATATATGTGTGGTGAGTGCAATGTGAGTCTGTGTGTAACATGTTTTGGACCATTTCACGCCAGCAAACACTTTCCACAGTAGAAATATTATTATTGCAGTGTACTTATCGTTATAAATCTTTTCGTCAAAATCCAAAAACATACTTTTATTTGTATAATAGTGTTATAAGAATATTTTCTAATATTACGTGTGTATAGTGTCAGCTAAAAAATGCATCGGCGCACAGTTCCACAGTACTCAGCTTCGGGATAATGGTGAGTCATATTTTTATGTAGATACAATATAAATTTATAGACGTAAAACACCGCCGCCTGTGTGACACACCAAAGATACTCGAGCCATCGCCGTAAAAAGGTTAAGAAAATGTAGATTTAGGCCAAAATGTGCATCTATGCGTCTTACAAAATGTGGTGAATATTTATTGACCAATTAAATGCATTGAAAACATTTCCAGACTTTCCGGAAATTTTCTGAAAGGAAGTACAGCTGATAGCCTTGAAGACTTCATGATACCAAAAGAAAAATCTGGACAGAGAATATCTAGCCATAGATGGTTAAAAATATGATAAATTATTTTATTGTTCACGCGGACAGCTCTTAAACAAATCGAATTGATGTATTTTCTATAGAGCATCACATTTGATATTTCATGATGATCGAGGTGTATACAACTTCTCTATGGTAAGAAAATCAATATATTTTGTAACATTTTTTTAAACCACAAGCGGCTACTGGATGGAACACACAATCTGGATTATGCATATTTAGTTCTTAAAATAAACTGTATGACTGATCATATAAAATGTCACGAAATAACATAATATGTAAATTGTAGTCTGAGGAACTTACCCCGCTGACAAGACAAAGCTGGATCTCCTGTGTAACCAGGTGGACAGCGGCATGAGGCGCGGTGGTTATTCACCAAACACTGAGCGCTAGGCGCACATGAGCAAGGGTCCACACAGCGTTCGTCACGGCAGGCAAGGTTCAACGGGCAGTCCTGGTCAGAGACACACTCGGGACGTGTGCAGCGCACCAGAGGATCTCCTCTTGTTGGCTCAGGGCACATGCAGCGGGCGCGGTGGTTACCATCCACTAAGCAAATGGCATTCAATCCACACTGCGTAATGCGGCATGGATCTACACATTCCTTATTCACACATGCTTGGGTCGGCGGGCACTCTGAATCTGTGCGACAACCAACTGAAAAATACAAATGTATACATATTCATTTGCAAAATCATAAATAGTTTTCAAAATCATTAATCTATGACAATTTCTATTGGATTCACACAACAGTGAAACAAATTGAAATTTTAAATATACGAGTAAATACAAAAACACTTTTTCTACATAGTTTTAATATTCTTAATGATTTTTTAAGATAACTATACTATTAATTGGCAAATATTTTTAAATCATTCAAACATCTATTATTATGGCTAACTCAATAATTTAGACCCGTAAAGGCTATTTTTTTACAGTTTGAATATTTTTAGGTTGATATTTAATTCCTTAAATATATTCTCTAAACAACTGCTTTTCTTTTGAAACATTTCCATCGAATTTAAAGGTGGACTTCTTTGTTGAAAACCATGAAATAATGTTTAAAAGTCATACTCACTTTCATAACAGATTGCATTGGCATTTCCGGTGTATCCATCATGGCAGGTACATAGTGGTCTGTGCAACTGCACGCGGCATGCAGAGTTCTGTCCGCAGGACGTAATAGTGCAAGGGTTCTTGCATTGTTGGTTTATGCATGACTTGTCATTGGAACAATCACTGTCTTGAGTGCACTCTGGTTTAGGTTCTAAAAAAGGAAATTTTTATAGCGGAAATTATTTTTAAAACTATTTTTGAAGATAAAATAAAACAAATTTCCAAACAAAACAAACCATTCTTTTAATCAATAATACTATTTTTATTTCTTCACTTTCTTTTCAATTCAACTCATATTGATTAGTTTTATTTATATAAATTAAAACTATCATATAAAGGATCATAGTTATTGCAAAATGACTTAAGTAATATTCTTGGAATTATTTAAATAAGATAAAATTATATTCACGTAATATTTTTTTGAATGAGAACATATAGGAAAGTGTTAATAAAAATCAAGTTGAGCAAATAGGGATAAGTTATAACCAAAATGGCAATTATTAATACCTGGTTCAGAATAGATGATATGACAGCTGATTTGCGCTGAACCTGTATATCCCGGAGGACAGACGCATACTGCATTGTGGTTGACCACCTATAAAACAAGAATTTGGAAAACTATACTACATTCTGCTAGAAAACATAAAAGCACAAAATACATTCAACTAATGCCAACCACTCTGGTGGGATTTGATGAAAGGGGGAATACAGAATGCATCATCAATTAAAATTAGACTAAAAATCAAATAGACAAGTAATATCTGTTTCATAAACCACAAGCAGTGCATAAGGCAACCACATTTTTTGTTTTCTAGTGAATGTGTTTTATAGCGAAACCTATTGTAAAAAAGATATCGTGAAAATCAATAAACAACTAAATCACTACATTACTTTGAACTTTTAAAAGTAAAAGTATCAGGGATGTATTTGAAATTTTCCTTTATGAAGCATTGTAAGTATGGAACATATTTTTATATTAAACATGATAAAAAATAAGCAAAGCCATTTTGTAAAAAAATAAATAATTTCAAGCATACTTGGCAAAGGGCATTGAGGCCACAGGCAGATCTACAAGGATCACCACATTTCTGAGAGTAGCAAGCGCGGTCTCGAGGACAGTCTTGGTTGATAACGCACTCTGGATAGAGACAACTGGAGGCTCCATTAACAACTCGACACTGTCCGTTTGGTCCACAAGGTGATGGGTTGCATGGATCTACTGGCACTGGTGCTGAAATTTTATTGGAAAATTTGTCCGATTTTCTAATTACTCAATTATGATGGGTATTATTACTGTGAAAAATTATTAAACTAGTAAAAGCTAGGTTTTAATAGTGCTATTATTTATATCAAAATGAAGAAAAATAGTGTGCAATGAAACTAATCAACAGTAAAATAGAAGAAAAACCCATTCTTTTTCTTTTCAAATATATACATACGAGTATGCATATACATACATACTCGATATGCCAAATACTTTAAAAAAAATATACCATTAATTCCATAAAGAAATATTAAAAAAAATAAATTACCTGCAAGTTCTTTACATTCGATGAATGAGTCTCCTACAAGAGGTGCTGGACATGAGCAAATAGGGCTGTGATTGAGCGTCTGACACATGGCCCTGTAGCCACAGACACCAGGGCAAGGATCTCCACACTTGCTGTTGATGCAGGCCTTGTCTCGAGGACAATCAGCGCTAATGGTACACTCAGGTCTGCAACCGCTGCCGGTAGGAGAGCCAAAGTATCCTGGCAGACACTCGCAAAATGCATTGGATCCAGAACGATGGCAAACCGTGTTGGGTCCACATGGTGATGGATTGCATGGATCAGGTGATTCTGTTGTTGTGACTGAAAGATGAAATTTATTTTTATAATTCATGCCACATTATTTTAGAAACTGTAATTTTTTTTTTTGGTAAATGTAAAGCTGGGGGTGTAACAGGGTAATTCGCTGTCACCAATTCTCTTCAACATCACTCTTGAGAAAGCTGTACAGGTTATAGAACACTCATTGTATAGAATCACAGTACAGTTAGAAAGTAAAAACAAGATTTTTGAGGATACATGAACTCTACTTTTTTTGGGGATACTTTGTGCTCAGGTTGGGTTGAAAATGAACACAGATAAAACCAGATCAATTGATTTCTCAAAGTCAAACTAGAAGACCACCTTTCAATCCCGTCCTGATGCGGCTGAATACTATTGAAAATGTTGAAAAAAAAGTTCACATACCTGGGCAGCATCTTTACTGCCAAAAATAAAATAGGCATGGATATGCAAATAAGGACTCAAAATGGGACCAGAGAAGCACAATACTACATAAACTACTGATTTGTAAAGTCCTGTCCCGGAACACCAAGTTGGGAATATACGAGTACAACTTGATTATTTTATTTTCATACTATATGTAACACATCGATCAATAAGTCCCGGGACTAACTACTAAAACAAAATTTATTTGCCAAAATTCTTCTTTATTCATCAACATAGTCTCCTTCAAGAGCAATACATTCATTCCAACGCTTTCCTAACTTTTCTATGCCAGCCGTGTAGAACGATTTATCTTTGGTTTCAAAATAGGCGTTAGTTTCGGCAATCACTTCTTCATTGGAGCCAAATCTCTTTCCCTGGAGCATCTTTTTGAGGTATGCGAACAGCCAATAGTCGCTGGCGGCCAAATCTGGAGAATACGGTGGCAATTCGAAGTTCAACTCATGCAATTTGGCCATCGTTACCATCGACTTGTGACACGGTGCATTGTCCTGATGAAAGAGAACTTCTTCTTCATAAGGGGCCGTTTTTTGTAATTTCTGCCTTCAAACGCTCCAATAACACTATGTAATATTCGCTATTGATGTTTTTTCCCTTTTCAAGGTGATCGATGAATATTATACCATGCGCATCCCAAAATACGGAGGCCATAACCTTCCCGGCCGACTGTTGAGTTTTTGGTCGCTTCGGACGACTTTCGCCGGCTGTTCTCCACTTAGCTGACTGCCGATTTGATTCCGGAGTATAGTGGTGGATCCAAGTTTCATCCATTCTTACATACCAACGCAAAAACTTCTGTTTATTTCGCGTAAACAGTGCCAAACAACGCTCTGAATCATCGATGCGTTGTTGTTTCTATTCCATTGTGAGCAAACGCGGCACCCATTTCGAATAAAGCTTTTTCATGACCAAATGTTCATGCAAAATAGTGTAAACACTACCAAATGATATCTTCAGGATGTCAACTATCGCACGCAACTTTACTTTGCAATTTTCCATCACGATTTTGAGTTTTTTTTTTTATGTTTTCTGGTGTAACAGCCTCATTTGTACGACCAGAGCGTTCAGCATCATTTGTGTCTGTACGACCGCGTTTGAAATCAGCATACCACCGACAAATGGTTGTTTTCGATGGAGCAGAGCCTGGATAACACTTTTCAAGCCATCGCTGAGTTTGAAGGGTATTTTTCCCATTAAATAGCAAAAGTAGCGTCACTAAAACCACTGTAACTCAATGACACAATGTCGGAATGTCTTGAAAGTTTGACACTTAACTTCTAAAGGTACTAACTGAGAATGGTATGGATTTGTTATTAGAGGCGCCATCTGTTGGTTAGTCCCGGGACTTATTGATCGATGTGTTATATGTCCTAAACGTGGGTCATGACAGTTGAAACACAACAAAAGTTACTAAGTTTCGAAAATTGAAAAAGAAACTTAGCCCAAAACAGACTGCAGAATTGTGGAAAACTGTGATCTATCAAAGAAACTTGTGAATTAATGAGGCTATTACTTATTGCCAGTGATATAAGGTCACAAAGGTTAGCATGGATGAGTAATTTAAGGAGATCTTAGTTCATACAGTCATCAAAAAGCATTATGCAAGCCCAACAACAAGAGAAGAGGTCACTTGGCAGACAGAGGAAGAGGCTTTTAGACTATGCACAGAAAATTATTAGAAGGGAAACTGGGAGGAGATAACAACTAATCGATCAGCTTGGCAGAAAATCATCTGAGAGGGTAAAGCTCTGCATAAGTTGTATGGCCACCTGAGGTTGGTAGGTTACTTTATCTCATTGCTTAGGTTTTCTTTAACTCTGAAAAATGCATAAATTTATTGAATTCTCAATATCCTTTTGGTAAGGAAATAAGAATTTGAGTCAACAGAATCCAGGATTAAAATATGATACTATTAAGATGACTGAGATTTGATCACAGTTTAAATAATTATTTGAATGTTTCAGAATGGCAAACTCTAAAAGTATTAATATATAATTGATCCTAAAATATGCAAACCATGTCAAGAAAAGGTCCTTGGTTGTGCAGTTAAGGCACTGGATCATGGTGTACAAGATTGTCAGTTCCAATTATGAACTGAGCTACTCCACTCGAAAAGCTTAGTTATCTTTTAACCTCATTTTTGGTGATAAAGATACAAATCATTTTTCTGATATGTATTTATTGAAACGAAATATAACCAAATCTTTAATGCTTTAAAAAGAAAAATCTTAATTCAACTAACTAGGAAATTTTCTTAAGCTTATACCACAAAGATTATCCAAACAAATCCTCTTGACTGAATCAAATGAAAAGCGTCTGTTTGTAAAACCCAGGAAAGGCTAGAGGAAGTTAGTGGAACAGGTTTGTAGAAACAGGTTGCAGCTGGAATGAGTACAAGACCTAGAACAGGCGCAAGACAAGCGGCGGTTCTTCAACCAGGCTATGGACCCTCAGCCCTTATAGGACAAGGGAAGAAAGAGATAATATTTATTATTTAAAAAATAAATCAGTTAATAGGCTTAAAAATGTAATTAATTGGTCTTAACCTGAAGACATGAACTCGACTAAACCAGAAAGGTTATCAACAAATTTGAGAATTGAGAAACTTACTTGTCACAGCTACGATGCTACATAGATTGAAAGCATTTCCAGTGGTACCAGGTGGACAGGTACAGATAGGCACATGATTGATAACATTGCAAAGGGCTCCCACTCCACACGTGCCGGGACATGGATCTTTACAGCGAGTGCGCACACAAGCCATCGATGCTGGGCAGTCTGCTGAAGACAGGCACTCAGGTCGGCATCCTGCGTACGGGTTTCCTTGATAATTTGATAGACACTCACATACTGCATATCCATTATGAACCTGTAAATAAGTATAAAAAGAAAATATCAACTAAACTTAACATTATATACATACTATCACACCGTTTCCCTGTTGGGGTAGGCAGAGAAGACAGAGTGCCAGATTTTCCTATCTCTATACACATATTTTGCCTCTTCCATATCTACACACCTCTTACAATTTCTCTTTCTTTTAACATTTCCTTCTTTAAAAATATCATTCACTCGATCCAACAATACTTTCCTTGGTCTTCCTCTACCACACATTTCATTCACATTTGCACTGTATATTTGTTTGTTAGTTTTCTCAATTCATTAGTTCCACTTGCCCAAACTAAATTTAACAATAGGATTTCTATTTTAAAAGAATTAATTGAAGTGGAATATGGGATTTATAAAATATATTGATTCTGTTAACCAGAAAAGATAAATAGAGGAAAGTGATAGTGAGAAGTGATTTTTGAGTATTGTGTAGAGTGACACGAAATATGTTATAAAGGTGATCACAAAGTTAATGAAACACTTCATTTGTTGTTCTTTTTTCATATAATACATGTATATTGCATTGTTGTACAAGCTGGAAAACCCATCCAAGGATGTGTGGAAACAATTCTCAAATATGTTACTTGTTTATTATTACATCTACTTATATTCTATCCCATTACGCCATGCCCCTTGTGGGGTAGGCAGAGAATATCAAATGGCACACATTGTGGTCCTTATAGACATCCATCACCTCTACCGCATCCATAGTTCGTCTCATACGAGTTCTTATATTCTTCATACTTTTCACCTCATCCTCTTTCAGTTCAACATAGTTGAGTAACATGGTTCTTCCATGCAACTCTCGGATGTCCTCTTTTTCTTGTTCGTCTTCTTTAGCCATATATATATTATCTTAGACATCTTATCCTCACTCGTTTCTCTCACACGTGCATTCTTTCCTTATTGTGGCATTTATAACATTATAAAGCAATCTTTCCCCACACATCTTTTCCAACGATTGCATCTCAGCTACAATATGAAGTAGCTGTTGTTGTTCTATTTTTCTTTTTCGATTTGCATTAACACACACTTCTTTAAAAAAAAAACTTATCATTTTTAGTTTTAAAAATAAGCATCTTAATTTAATATAGCAGGTACCAACCTTCCAATTGTCAATTTGTTTTACTTTGATAGCTGAATCAAAATTGGAATATTAACGTTACAAAAGCTTCTGCATATTTTTTGTTTCATTTTCACATCATGGTTACAGTATGTTTTGTTTCAATTTCAGCTTCACGGCGAGAAGAATGCCTAGCAGAGGACCAACCTGAATACAGGTGCTATGTGTTTTTTTGGTATTATGTCTTTGTATTTGTACATACCATTTTATTTTATTTCATTTCGAAAGAAGTCTGATAAAAAGTGAGCGCGATGTATGGATTAACTTAGGTCGATGAGTTGTTATATGGACAGTATGTTTACGTATGATGGATGAGTTGAAAGGGACATTGAAAGAAGGACAGCGATAGGGAACAAAGTAAATGGAGCACTTGATGTTATATACAACTGTACAATATCGACAGTAGCAAAAATAACAATATAAAATGTGTTGGTGTCCACCTCGATGTATGGACATGGAAGAAGGATAAGAGTAAGATTAATGCTGTGGATATGCGTGCACTAAGGAACATTTGTGGAGTGTCAATGTTTGAAAGTAGGCGGAATGAAGAAATCAGGAATTAATGCATGGATAAAACGAATGTTTTAAGTAAGATAAAGATAGGAGCTTTAAGATGGTTTGGACATGTGGAATGATTGAGTGATGAAATAATGACTAAGTGAAAATACAAGTTAGAAGTGCAAGGTGTGCATGGAAGAAAAAGGAAACCAAGGAAAAAGTTTGCGTGACGAGATGAATGTGGAGGAGGCGAATGTTGTGTACTTGAATAGAAGAGTTTGGAGATCTGTTCTATCTGCCTATCCCACAAGGGGCACTGCATGGTGATATGTATATATGATATGATGATGATATGTATGTATGTGTGTGTATGTATATATGCATATACAGTGGAAGTCGCTTAACACAAAAACACAACATGAAATAATATTTTGGTCCCGACAAAATGTTACGTAATTTCATACATTTATTTTCTTTTAACAAGAAACAAGAAATGCTTAACACGAAAAGATTTAGCATCTTTGAAGAACAAACAAATACACCGGCCGCCGCGCCGCGCAGACGTCCAATTATTGTTTATGGCTTACTTCCTATTGACTAGGCCGACATGTCAAAATACTCATAGTATCTACGTGCCTATTCTACCGTTGTAAATAAATGGGATTACCCGTCGGCAGGCCAAATATTTCATTTTGTTGCCAATAAAAACATTTAATTTTTCAGTTACAATTTATTATTGAATAGTGACGTCAAGTGGTGAATTTGATATTAAGTAAAAAAAAAACTTATAAAATTATTTCCCTTAACAGTGCAATGGCAAAAAAATCAGTCCGTAAACAAAGCGCTATTTCGATTTAAGTGAAAACGGAGTTGCTAAAGCAGTAGATATATGGCATTCTTCGAAAACAGACATTTGCAAAATATTCGGAAGTGTTAATTCGACGTTATCAACAATCATAAATAATAGAGACCAACTTACTGAAACGTTTGAGCGCAGGATGGTCGAGCCAGATAGTAAACGAGTGAGGATCGGAAGGCCTAAACACGAAGGTTTGGAGACTGCATTGCTTGTTTGGTTCAAACAAGCTACGTCTCAGAATTATCCAATATCAGGATCTCTGTTAATGGAAAAAGCTGATGGGTTTGCTATTCAAATGGGGATTGAATTTATTGCAAATTCAAGCTGGTTATAACGTTTCAAAAAAAAAACGTGCGGTGAAGCAAATTAAGTTTCACCGAATATGACATCGGATTAGCTGCAGTCTACTTTGCTCACAGTGCTTGAAGAATATAGCGCGAGAGATGTCTTTAACTCCGATGAAACGGGGTTATTCTATTGCTGCTTACCGATAAAACTTTATCGTTTAAAGGAGGACTGGCCAACACACGGCCCGCGGACCATATGCGGTCCACGGCGCCCTTATGTACGACCTGGGGTCATATATGACGAATTATGTTTTTACGACGTTTTTTTTAATATATTAAAATATTATTTGATTTATGTGGCTTAAGGAATAATTTTGATTGTTAACACTATATTTATGTTAAATAAAAATTTGAAGTATCTTTGTGAATAAATGAAGCCATTATGTGTATCTCTGCATTCAAATCAATCACTTGAAAAAAATAATGGAAAAAAATCCCTTTATTCTAATGTGCCCCCTTGGAAAATTTTCGGTCGTCAATGCGGCCCGTGGGGCAATTTGGGTTGCCCAGACTTGGTTTAAAGGGCAGCAGTGTTTAGGGGGCAAAAAGTCCAAAGAGAGAATAACGGTGTACCATCACCGTTGCATGCAATTCACATGGATCGTAAAAGCTGCCCTTATTTATTATTGGGAAAAGCATGAAACCGCAATTTTTAAAAATACCGATTGAGCATATGGCAAACAAGAAAGCGTGCATGGTTGCGTCTACATTTGCTGATTGGCTTTTAAACTTCGATTAGCGCTTTTTACGCGAAAAGTTGCTATGATTGTTGATAATTGTTCAGCTCATTGTGCAGTGAGATTAAAAACTGTAAAACTTATATTTTTGCCACCAAACACCACTAGGATTTTACAGCCCAGATACAAAGTATCATACAAATTTTAAAATTTTACTACCAGAAACAAATGCTTAGAAAATACTTAGTCGCGATTGAAGCAAAGGAAGATTTCTCGCTCAATCTATTGGATGCATTGCATATATTATGTACTGCTTTGAATCTCATAACACCAAAGACCACTAAAAATTGTTTTCATCATGCAGGATTTTCTAAAACAACAGATTTAATATTGAATGACGAGTCTACAGACAACCAAGAAGCTGAATCGACATTTAGTGAACGTTTGTTCGTGTTTCATCTCCTTTGGAAAAGGCTGTATCATTGGATGAATTTGTTAACGTTGATGATAATGTATGTACGGTACCGATTTTGACAAATAGCGATGTTTTGAACGTCGCAGTCCATGGTAGTGGATCCCGCGGGTGAAAATAGTAATGATAATGTAGACAATGACAGTCCCTATTCCCACTGCATCAGAAATGCGACAAATGATAAAGAATATGTGCAGATATTTAGATGCATATACGAGTGGTGAAATGAAATAAATGATGGACGATATTGAACAATTTGTAGATATCAAGATGATAAAAAATGTGCCCCTTGTGTTGTGTTATAAGCTCATAAAATGTTAACATGTAAACTTTCTATCTTAACTCAATTTGGTATCACATCAAAAATACTGGTGAGTTTTTTTGTATACTTTTAACATGAAATACTATTAACATGAAAAAATATTTTTGCTTAGCGATTTCCACTGTATGTGATGTGAACATAAATATGACTTTTCCCATATACCCACGCTTTGAGGGAACATTTTCAATAACAGAGGAATCTGTGTCAAATGGCTTGCCTTGAAAAGACAATGGAAATAAAAGAATATCCTACTAAAGTTCGGAAATTCTAGGATGAGTCCTGTGACAGCTCACAAATTTGCCCCAATACAACCTTGTAACGATGTTCAGTAATTTTAATTATTTTGTCAACTTTAATATAAGCCTCAATTCTAATAAATAGCAAAGTCATTTAGGTAAATACATTACATAAGGTTGTCATAACTATAACATAAATATAATTTTTATTATCTTTTATTAAGAGAAAACTTTTCTCCTATTGAAAATGATGTGAGCATACTTGGTAAATCAAATCACAAATTCTCCATATGCCCAAATATTTCAATATGCCCATATGACTCAATAATTGAAGTATTAGTGTTATGGCACTTACTTGGCACCGTGCATTGGCTCCACATGGTGATGGACTGCAAGGATCTCTTGGCTCTGATGGAGATTCTATTGGTTCTAAACCAAATAATAACATTAATTAGTACACAGATACGATAAATTCAATTTATCTACATTAAATATTTCAATTTAAAAAAACTTATACAAAATATTATGATAAGAAAATTGATGTGAAAATAGAAAGAAAATAAGAAAGAAAAGACTTGATAGAACATGCAATTACTTTACAACTGAGTGTATGATACATGCAAAACATTGAATAATATATGAAATATTTAATATCGTAATAATAATGATTTGGTGGTAACAATAATCAAATGAGGTTCATGCCTGAAATCATATGACAATTGTACCACAACTGATTTATGATGGGAAAGATTATCATAAAAGGGCTTACTAGGTTTGGGTGTACAGTATCTAAATGGATCACCAACAAAATCTGGAGGGCAAACACAATTGGGTATGTGGAGGACGACGGAACATTTGGCATTGGACGCACAAGATCCTGGACAGGGGTCTTCGCATTTTTGGTATATACAGGCCGATTGGGGTGGGCATTCTGAATTGATAACACATTCTGGGCGACACGAGGGTGGAGTTCCTACAAAGCTCGGTAAACAGGAGCACGCGGGAGATTCTCCCGATGAGGTGCATTGAGCATTTGGACCGCATGGTGATGGTACACAAGGGTCACGTGGTTCTTTTTCAGGTGCTTTTGGTGCTGAAAACATCAAACAAAAACATAAAATTTATCAATTCAACAAAATTTAAAATATGTCAAATAAATCATAGAAAAATATAAATGGTGAATCTTACGATCAGGATAACATCTAGTGAATGGATCTCCAGTATATCCTTGTGGACAGTTGCATATTGGATTATGATTGACAACTCTACACAGAGCTTGCAAGCCACAGGTTCCTGGACATGGATCATGGCACTTTTGATTGATGCATGCTTTGTCACTTACACAATCTGAACTAACAACACACTCAGGTCTACAATTAGGCGGAGAGCCAATATATCCCAAGAGACATGAGCATACTGCTTGACCATTAACTTCTCTACATTGACTATTTGATCCACAAGGTGAGGGTTGACAAGGGTGTGTTTCAGGTGGAACTGGAAAATAGGAAATTTCAAGATGAATAAATAAAATACATACATTTTGTACAGATAAAACAGAGTATTATAAGAAATAAATGAATAAAATGTATTTAAGACATACAAAAACGACTCACTAGGTACAGATTTACAAGAAACAAATGGATCTCCAGTTAAAGGTGCGGGACATGTGCACATGGGCAGGTGATTGATCACATCACATTGTGCTCCCTGGCCACAGGTTCCAGGACAAGGGTCTGCACACTTGTTCCTTACACAAGCCTTATTTCGTGGACATTCGTAATTCTGTATGCATTCTGGTTGACAACTTATGTATGGATTTCCATGGTATTCTGACAAACATGAGCAAACACCATCCTCGCACTTGGCATTAGGACCACATGGAGAAGGATTGCACGGATCATGTTTGAGAATTTCAACAGCTGTAATAAAAAAAAATGATTTAAAAGTATTTATTACATGGGAGAATTTAAAAACAGAATAATTTTATTAATACTTACGTTCTGGTTCTGGATAGCAATGTGTAAATGGATTTCCTGTGTATCGAACCAAACAAGTACATATTGGTACATGACTAACCACATTACATAAAGCGTTAACACCGCATGATCCGGGGCATGGATCTCGGCATTTCTCATTAATACAAGCCTGATTGCTGGGGCACTCTGCATGGATTGTGCATTCAGGTTTGCAGGCCGGTGGTGAGCCTATATAGCTAGGCAAGCAAGAACATGAAGGAGATCCATTTATATCTCGACACTGAGAGAATGGTCCACATGGGCTTGGATTACAAGGATCTCTAATAATTACAGGATCTTTTGGTGGAGCTGTAAAATAATTAAATAAAGAGGTGAAATCATTAAACAAAAAGAAGACAAAAATTTATTTTCAATTAAAAAAAAGCAAAATAATTTAATCATCTTACGTGGAATCGGACGGCAAGATGAGAAAGGATCTCCTGTATATCCTGCAATGCAACTACATATGGGACTGTGAGAGAATACTTTGCAGTCTGCATTTCTTCCACATGGTTGAGGACATGGGTTTGTGCATTTTTGTTGGATGCATGCCTTATCTGCAGGACACTCTGAACTAGTGGTACATTCGGGTCTACAATTAGGCGGGCTTCCAATGAATGTTACCAAGCAAGAACAAACTGCCTGTCCATTAACTATGCGACATTGACTATTCGGGCCACAGGGCGAGGGATCACAAGGATCAACAGCCGGTGGTGGTTCAGCTGAAATTCATTAGCAAAGTTAAATGTAATAAAAACATATAATATTAATTTCTAGTAGTAAACAAAGAGTGGATCTGTTTATATCATAATAGTAAAAGGATAATTTATATAGCGCCATTTAGAGAGCAAACTCTCCTCAAGGGTGCTCTGTCTCAGAATTCTAACTCATTATTTTTTAAGGATTAACATTCTTATAGTTACATTTTTTACAGTGTAAGGATAGGAAGGTGGTGGCTGCGGCCATTAGATTACGTACTTTCTAGCATTTGCATATGTGTAGAAAAACATAGGTAAAAAACCGCAGAAAGACGAACTACAATACAAAGAAACCTTTGTAGATCTTCCCAAATATGATATTAACACATTCGGTTTTATGGGGAGTCTAGTGTTCATATATAAACATACATTTTGACAAAACCTTTCAAAAAGGGTTGTCTTCAAGTGCTTCCTAAAGCTGCACACGCCACCTATATCTCTAACAATTAGAGGTAGACCATTCCCGCCACAGGTACAGTAATGGTAAAAGTTTTGTCATAATGGCTCACCCTATTGAATCAGAACAATCAATTTATTTGATAAAGACAAAATCAGCCCCTATATTTTAATACTCTCTAAAGGAACATCTCTCAGACAAAGATTCGAAAGATTGAAATCAATCCGTTTGTGTCACTTATGATAATAAATTACAAAATAAACCTTGAATTTACTTACATGGTTGAATACGACAATATTGGAATGGATCTCCTGTATATCCTGCAATGCACGAGCATGACGGCACATGGTTAATTACTCTACAAATTGCATTTTGACCGCATGTCCCTGGGCAAGGATCCTGACATTTGTTTTGAGTACAGGCTTTATTAGAAGGACAATCCGAATTGAGTACACATTCAGGTCTACAACCTTCATATGGATTTCCATTATAATTTGGCAAGCATGAACATGAACCAGCACCATTTTGCTCACGACACACTGCATTAGGTCCACATGGGTCTGGTAAGCAGGGATTTGTCAAGTCCGCAGGTTTTGGAACTGAAACTATTAAAAAAAAATTAATACATACACAATCAATCAAAAGGAAAAAAATAAAGTGGTGTGAAAAATATTGAATTACTTTCTGGTGCAAAGCATTGTCTGAATGGATCTCCGGTAAATCCGGCAATGCAAGCGCAATTTGGTGAGTGACTCACAACTCGGCATTCAGCATTTGTGCCGCATGCTCCAGGACAAGGATCTTTGCATTTATTGTTGATACATGCCAAATTATTCGGACATTCACTATTACTAACACATTCTGGTTTGCAGTTAGGTGGTGAACCAATATAATTAATTAAACAGCTACATGATGGAGATTCCCCAATAATTTTACATTCGGAATAGGGTCCACATGGTGATGGACGGCATGGATCTTTTGGCACTTCAGGTTCTTTTTCTAAAATGTGAAAATAAATCAGTTAGAAATACATATATTCTTATTTTGTAATGATTTATCAACAAACAACCATGAACTATAAGAACTTACGAATAAGAATACATCTAATGAATGGATCACCAGAATATCCATATTCACACGAACATATTGGATTGTGATTCAGTACTTGACATCGTGCATTGAAACCGCATGTTCCTGGGCAAGGATCGATACACTTTTGATTAAGACACGCTTGGCTCAAGCGACAGTCTGTACTAGTGACACATTCAGGTCTACAAGCTGGTGAAGATCCAATGTATCCAACTATACACGAACAAACTGCTTGGCTATTAAGTTCACGGCATACACTGTTTGGTCCACACGGAGAGGGCTGACAAGGATTGGTTTCAACCACAGGTTCTATAAAGAAAAGAGTATTCTTTACTAATAGACTAATCATGATATATTTATTTAAGCAATTAAAAAAAATGTGCAAAATGTTTACCTTTGTAAGGATAACAATTGACAAAAGCATTCCCAGTTGTTCCCGGAGGACATGAACACATAGGAATATGATTGATGACATCACATAAGGCATTTTGACCGCACGCATTGGTACATGGATTTTCACATTTGTTTCTGATACAAGCCTTGCTCTTCATGCAATCTTCATTGACTACACACTCGGGACGACATCCTGTGTAAGGGTCACCATTAAATTCAGGGAGGCAAGAACACTGGCCATTATCACATTTAGCATTTGCTCCACATGGAGATGGATTACATGGATCTCTCTCAATAGGAGGCGTTGCTGTAAAAATAAAAATATATTTTTAGAAAAAAAATTATCTTTTATAAAAATATTTTTGAAAATATATTAAAATATAATTTTTGATTGGACATATTATATACGAGTAAATTGATTACATTTAATTCTAAATAAAAAGTATTCCTACCTGGAGGTATTGGAGAGCAACTCGAAAATGGATCTCCAGTGAAGCCTTCAGCACACATGCAATTTGGAGTATGATTTATGACAGAACACCTAGTATTCAGTCCACAAGAGCCGGGACAGGGGTCACGGCACTTGCTAGATATACAAGCCAGTTGGCTGCTGCATTCAGCATTGATAGAGCACTCTGGCCTGCAGTTAGGAGGACTGCCAATAAATGTTGTGAGACAAGAGCAAGATGGAGTATTACGAATTGCTTGACAGATGGAGTTTGGACCACATGGTGAAGGAACACATGGGTTTGTTAAAACAATTTCTTTGGGAGCTGAAAATAAAACAAGTAATAAATTTTTTTCTTAAGGGAAATATTATAGTACTATTTGAAATAAAACATTTTTTTGTATTAATAATTGCTACTCTTCTTGTTTGTAGCAAATTTTAATTTAATGTAATATTTTAACAATTTTATGAATAATATTAAAAGCAAAATAACTATAGCGGCGTTTAGAAAGCAGACTCTTCTCAATGATATTACTATAATATATATAGAACTGGATCAAAGTCATATTTTGGAAAACATTCATTTGTGTAAGTATTCTTAATGAAAAAGAAAATATTACACAAAATGCCCCACCTCAAAAATTGTAGCTGTGTAGTTGGTTAGTGAAGCTGAATAGAAAAAGTTCTGTATTTATAGCATAACCTTGAAGAGGCCAGGCTTATATTTGATAGGTAATAATGTCCATTGATATGTGGTAATGAAGTATATAACGTTGTGTTTTTCTTGTGCAGCCAATGGTTCTGGACCTTCTGGGTCTTGGCTTGTTGTGCGCGGCAGTACGTATGTACTTCTTTTTAACAGCAGATTGTATGAAACATGTTAGTGTTTTAATATTTATGTATTTTATTGTAGCATATTGTATTTCTGGATTCGCTCGCACACTGAATTTTGATTGTGTTTTGTAAAAATAATGAATGGTTGAAATACTCGTATAACATAAATGAATAAATAATATTTCCTCTCAAACAGGTTTGCGAAAGAAAAATGAACACATATTTATATAAGTAATTTTACTTTCTATATTAGGGAATGAGTAAAAGAAAATATTTCTTACGTGGTGGAATTGGAGAACATCTAGTAAAAGGATCTCCAGTGTATCCAATGTCGCAAGAACATATTGGACTGTGATTAATGACATGACAAGAAGCGCCACTTCCACAAATACCAGGACATGGGTTGATGCATTTCTGATTGCTACAGCTTTTGTCGGAAGCACATTCAGAGCTAACAACACACTCGGGTCGGCACTGAGGTGGACTACCTATGTATGTTGGCAAACAGGAACAGGCAGCCTGACCATTGTTCACTTGACACACTGAATTTGGTCCACAAGGATTAGGTTCACACGGTGAAGTTGGAGATTGAACAGCTAAAAATATAATAGCAAAAATGTATATACAATATGAATGAGTGCATATAAATGTAAATGCCCCGAGGACGTACACATTAGAAAATAAATAAATCAAAAAAGATTTTCATCATACTCACGTTTTTGAATAATTTGATTACAATATTGGAATGGATTGCCTGTAAAGCCAACCACACATGTACACATTGGAATATGATTAATGACTTGGCATAAGGCATTTGATCCACATGTTCCAGGGCAGGGATCTTTACATTTATTTCCAATACACGCTCTGTTGGAAGCACAGTCAGTATTGAGGACGCATTCAGGTTTGCAACCGTCATAAGGATTTCCAAAGTATTCTGGTAAGCATTCACATGATCCAGCTTTATTTCTTATTCTGCATATAGCATTGGCTCCACACGGTGAAGGATAACAAGGATCGGTATTGTCAACCACTGGTTCGTTTTGAATTACTAAACATTGTACAAATGGATCTCCAGTGAATCCAGAAATGCAAGAACATGATGGACTATGATTGATGACGTAGCATTGTGCATTTAGCCCACATGATCCAGGACAAGGATCCTTGCATTTTTGCCTAATACATGCCAAGTTACTTGTGCAATCTCCATTGTAAACACATTCTGGACGACAGTTAGGGGGTGATCCAATAAATGTTGCCAAACAGGAGCAAGAATATGAGTCACCATTGGGAACACATTGACTGTTAGGGCCACAAGGAGTCGGATTACAAGGGTCTCTAGGAACTTCTGGTTGGTTTTGAGCTAAAAAAATAAACAATGTAATAATTTACACTGAAATAATTTAAACAAAATCTTGAGGTCTGACAAAAACTTGGATGGAATATAGGTAATTCAAATATGTATTGAATTAAAAGATAATATTCTGTAAAAATATATTTTGATCTAAATTCAGAAAAAGAAACTTACGAATGGTAAAGCATCGAGTAAATGGATCTCCAGTGAATCCTGAAGGACAAGAACAAATTGGATTGTGGTTGACAACATCACATCTTGCATTTAGACCACAAGTTCCAGGACATGGATCTCTACATTTCTGATTACTGCAGGCCTCATTCTGGGGACATTCTGCACTCACAACACATTCAGGTCGACAAGTTGGAGGACTTCCAATATAGCCCAGCACACATGAACAAACTGCTTGTCCATTTATTTCTCTACATTGGCTATTAGGTCCGCACGGTGATGGATTGCACGGATTTGTTACAACAGGAGCTAAAAGATATTTAAAATACAAGTTTTTAGGAAACGGCTTATCAGTATAAAACCAATCATGCTTAACACATTCACTGCGAATAAAATTTTACATAAATATACGCTGTGCTGAGAAATTTGTCCAAGACACAAACAGAACACACCTAGCATGATGTGCAAACTGGGCATATTTTTGTATGGACACGCGTATTCTCAGTACTGAACGTGTTAAATAACTGTTTTT
Organism: Odontocerum albicorne; assembly: GCA_949825065.1. Lineage (NCBI taxonomy): Eukaryota > Metazoa > Arthropoda > Insecta > Trichoptera > Odontoceridae > Odontocerum > Odontocerum albicorne. The sequence continues at coordinate 28,745,197 of OX463840.1, forward strand.
GCAAGGATATCAAGAATTTTATAATTTTTGGATAAGTATGCTAAATTAGTTATCTTTGAAAACGCAAACATAAAATGTATTGTATTTTAAATTCTCCTACATTTTTTTCAGATTGAAAATATCAGGAAAAATTAAAAAGTGTTACTGTGAAATTCAAAGAAAACCAATACTAAATATAAAGAAAAATTAAATGTTATTAATATACCTGGAACTGATCTGCATTCTACAAAAGCATTTCCAGTGAAGCCTGAAGGACAACTGCACATTGGTATATGATTAATTACATCACATTTTGCATTTTGACCACAAGTTCCTGGACAAGGATCAACACATTTGTTGCGAATGCATGCTTTATCTCTTGCACAATCTGCACTCACAATACACTCTGGTCTGCACCCAAAGTAAGGATCGCCTTGGTATTCTGGCAAACATGTGCATTGACCATCTCGACATTGAGTATTAGAGCCACATGGAGATGGATTACAAGGATCAGTTTCAATTGGTTCAGCAGCTTGAAAGATAAAGCAGTCAAATGTTAGTTACGAGTATAATCCATTTAGATATTTATGAAAAGCTCAAGAGATAAAATTGAATTACTTACGTGGTGGGGGTTTAGGATAACAATTGGTAAACGGATCTCCCGTATATCCTTCTGGACAAGTGCACACAGGTGTATGATTTATAATCATACATTGAGCACCAACTCCACATGACCCTGGGCAAGGATCTCGACATTTTTCTCTTATACAAGCCAAACTGCTGGCACATTCTGGATTTATTGTGCATTCAGGACGGCAATTCGGAGGACTTCCTATATAGTTTGGTAAACATGAGCATGATGGCGCTCCACCAATATCTCTACATTGGGAGTTTGCACCGCATGGCGAGGGCACGCACGGATCTCTGTATGGATCCTGTGCGGGGGTGGGTAATGGTGCTGAAAACAATTAACCTTGTTATTTACCTGATACATACTAGATTTGAAAGCAATATACTCATACTACATATCAATATGTTCAACTTACGAGGTATCGGGTAACATCTAGAAAATGGATCTCCGGTATGACCCGGATTGCATGAGCAAATAGGACTGTGGTTGTTGACCTGGCAACGTGTGTTCTGACCACAAGGGCCTGGGCAAGGATCAGTACATTTCTGGTCGAAGCAAGCCTTATCCTGAGGACACTCTGAACTGACAACACATTCTGGCCTACATGCAGGGGGTGATCCTATATAACTTGGTAGACACGAGCACACTCCCTGGCCATTTATTTTTCTGCATTGACTATTGGGACCACATGGAGATGGGTTACACGGGTCAATAGGTTCTGCGACAACAGCTGGGGGACATATTCAAAATACCATATTAATAATGCTACAAGAATATACATTGATTTTAATTCATTTCAACTTAAATTAATTTTATATTTAATCAAATGAAGATTTTTTAAAACACAAAATTTAATTTACTATACGAGTAAGATAGTGAATTAACATTTGTGATCTTAACTAAAATAAATAATCTAAAATATTTTACAAAACTCCATTTTTGTAATGGCCAAACATGCGAACATTTTAAAGATGATGTTGATAATCAAGTCAAAAAAATCATTTATCTTAAGCACTTTAAAGTAATTTTTTTAAGTCTTATGAATATAGGTTGAAAAACTTAACTATATAATCATAGTATTTTTTTTAAATAAACCAAATTTATCAAATTATAATAAAATAATAACAAATAAAAATGGTGGAAATTTTTAAAACGTGTACCATATAAAGTATAATATAACCCGAATTTCACACAAAACATTTTAAATACTCCCGTGATATATGTTAAAATAGGATCCAGAGGCTGTAGCGGTATGTTTCCAGATGATTCCTATGCTAAAACTTTCAAGATCTGACACTTCGATGTATGTACTCGTACCATACATTGACGACGCAAGTCAGAATTCATGCATATTGTCATTGTCTAGGGCTCGGGTAGTGTCCATGTTAGGAATCAGGAGACTATAGTTTTAAAATTGAATTGTTTCCAACAATATTTGCTAGATGCCAGTTATATGTCCATTTTTAGAACTATCGATGGCGTGAAAACACAGGACCAGCAAACAATGCAAATTCAATTTATGAAGTTAAAACAGATATCTATATGCAGTGCTTTTTTGTGGTGGAGCGCAGTGGAGCGCCGCTCTACCACTTTTTTTACGGTATACAAAAAACTTGGCAGAAAGTGAGCTCCGGCACCCATTGCTTTTTTAGCGGTAGAGCAGTGGAGTGGCGCTCCACCACCTTTTTTACGGTTTACAAAAAGCTTGACAAGAAGCGAGCTCCAGCACCTTTTAAAAAAAAAAAAGGCACTGTCTATATGTATTTTTGGAATAATGATTAGAGATATTTCGATATTTTGAAGAATTATACTGTTTTTCAAAAATGTTAGAAATTTTCAGATTTTTTTTCATTTACAAAAGATATGTTGACAAATTCAAATATGGATTTTTCAGATATTCTCACATTATTTTTGAATTTTGTAATTTTTTTATATTTTCAAGATATTTGGACATATTATATTTAAATATCGTTATTTATTGACACTTTCGAAAGCTTTCTATTTAGTTATTTTTAGTTAATAACGTTACTGTTTTTTTTTAATTTTTAGCAATAAACATAAAGCTCAACTTTAAATCGATGTGCGAAAAAGAAGATTCATTGTCAATATATTACATCTAGATATGACCTGTAAGCCTCATCAGAAGATTAAAAGTAATGTCGGAATCACTAATCACATTAAACTAGAATGAAAATTCTATCTTCAAAATAATTGGCCATAATTTTATTACACATAAAAATAGCAATGTTGTGAAATTCAAGTTACTTTGCAAAATGTAGCACCTTTACAGCTACTTTGAAATTGAAAGTAGCATACTAATTACAATTTTAAGTCAAAAGTAGAATCAGCTCTAATCTACAATCAGCTACTCTAAAAAGTATACTAATTGTAGCGCGTTATTTAGACATTCACTACAACACTGTAGATAATTGGTTACAATAGATATCCGCTTTTCAAAGAAAGATATTTGTTCTTAATACAACATTCATAAATTGTGCAAAGAAAAAAGAAGCCTTGAACCATAATGTCTTATTTTATTTAACACGTTCCGTGCCGCAGTACATTTTGAGAAAATAAGTACCTGCGCCACTAAACAAATTATAGTTTATATTATGTATACATATATAGGCTTCATAAATAATGATTTATTTTTAAAAATAAACTGATTTTAGGTGATATTGTGAGCGTAGGTCACCGGTGACCTACGCGGCGTCGTACGGTAATACATGTATATACAACATAAACTTTTGTAGTCCAAACAAATTGTAGCATGCCTAATTTATTACTTATTATATTTTTTATTTATTTATGTAATATGCTATAGTTTTACGCCATCACATAATAATCTCTTATGATTACTGAGACAATAGCTCCAAAAAAAAGGGTCACAATGTTGCATAGACAATGCACCCTCATAAATTTCCAGAGTGTGACAAATGGATGGTCCCATTCATTATGTTATCCCTGGAATCTTTTCTATACCCCCTAGCCTAATTGTAGAGGCTAGTTTATCCTTGAAAAAAATAAACCGTAATAGCTTGCTCATGTACACCTGGAGGTTTATTAAAAATAATTGCATTTTCAAACAAAATTTTTGAAGTTTTTATGTGCATTATATTCAGGGGCGCCGTATAGGTCACATTCAATGTTAAAATTCGTAGTAAATGTGACCGCTGGCGCACTGGAACTGTTTATAAAAAAAAAACATGTAGGTCACCGGTGAACTATGTGGCGCCCTGGTCAAAAACACGGTAGGTCACCGGTGACCTACGCGGCGCGGAACATGTTAAAAGAGTTTTACGTGGTGAAAGGATATAGATTTATACTCAATACCTTTGGATAAATTAAAAAGTATTGCCTCGACAAAATTATCTTGTTTATGGACATATAAACGGAAATTAATGCGGTACGAGTAGCATTAATTTCCATTTATATGTCCATTTAATTATTTTTTTGGAAATTACCATCACAGTTTTAATTAAGGTGAAATGGACATGATCGTACGTACAAGTGTGAAAAATATTAATGCTTACGTTCTCGAATAACATTGCAATATCGGAAGGGATCTCCAGTGTATCCAGGCCTGCAAGTGCACGAAGGGAGATGGTTGATAACTTGGCAGTCTGCGTTCTGGCCGCAAGTTCCGGGGCAAGGGTCCTGACATTTGTTCCTTATGCAGGCTCTGTTTGAGGAACAGTCTGAGTTTATGACGCATTCGGGACGGCATCCCTCGTAAGGGTTTCCGATATACTCCGGAAGACATGTGCAAGCACCAGCACTGTTTTGTTCTCTGCAAATAGCGTTAGATCCACACGGTGATGGAATGCAGGGAGTTGGTCTTTCTTCCCGCACAGGATCGGATTGCTGAATTGTACATTGCACAAATGGATCTCCTGTGTATCCAACCAAACATACGCACATGGGTGTGTGGCTTACGACGCGGCATTCAGAATTTGCACCACATAATCCAGGACAAGGATCCTTACACTTTTGATTTATACACGCCAAGTTGTTGGCACATTCACTATTGCTCACACACTCAGGTCTACAATTGGGAGGTGATCCAATATATTCAGGAATACATGAACATGACGGAGAGTCCCCAACTTCTTTACATTGTGAGTTAGGTCCACATGGTGATGGTTGACATGGGTTCACTGGTACAGGAGGAGTTTCCGCTGTAAATGATATTCATTTCAATTGAATATTATTTGCACAGAAAAATCTATATGTATTCATATTGTGATTTTAAAAGATAAAATGAATAAAGTGATTAATAAAAAAAGATCCTCTTACGTATGAGTTGACATTGGACAAATGGGTCACCGGTGTATCTTGAAGGACATGTACAAATGGGATTGTGGTTTATAACTTCACATCTTGCTCTGATGCCACACGTACCAGGACATGGGTCAGTACATTTTTGATTGCTACACGCTTCATTTTGTGGGCATTCTGCACTGACAATACATTCAGGTCTACATGCTGGAGGGCTTCCAATGAAGCCTGGTACGCATGAACAAACAGCTTGTCCATTAATTTCTCTACACTGGCTATATGGTCCGCATGGAGATGGATTGCAAGGGTTTGTTACCAAAGGAGCTGAAGTGAAATCAAATAATGAGTTTGTTAAAAGAATTAAAATATTCCAAATCATTAAAGAGAGATATTAAACATACCCTGTATGGCCCTGCAATCAACAAAAGCATTGCCTGCGAAGCCAGGAGTACAACTACATATTGGTATATGGTTTATAACATCACATCGAGCATTTTGTCCACAGGTTCCAGGACATGGGTTCAAACATTTGTTGCGCATACACGCTTTATCGCGTGGACAGTCAGCACTAACAATGCATTCTGGCCTGCATCCAACATAGGGATCTCCTTGGTATTCTGGGATACATGAGCACTGACCATTACTACATTGCGCATTAGGACCGCAAGGTGAAGGATTGCATGGATCCGTAATAACAGGATCAGATGCTAAAAATGAGAGAATCGATTTATTTAAATGTTGATATTGCGATATTCTTTAGTTAAATATTTGATAAGATGATTGAAATTCTTACGTGGAGGTGGCTTTGGATAACAGTTTGTGAATGGGTCTCCGGTAAAGCCATCTGGGCAAGTGCATACGGGTGTATGATTTATGACTGCACATTGTGCTCCCAAGCCACATGAGCCTGGGCAAGGGTCACGGCATTTTTCATTCATGCAAGCTTTATTACTGGTACATTCTGAATTTATAGTGCATTCAGGACGACAATTTGGAGGACTTCCTATATAGGTTGGCAGACAAGAACATGATGGTGCTCCACCAATATCACGGCATTGCGAATTTAGACCGCATGGAGACGGGAGACAAGGATTTCGATATTCATCCTTGGGAGGCTCAATTTGTGGTGGCACTGTAAAAACACAATTAGAGCTTAACAAATTGACAGTGATAAATATTTATTCATGTCGAGATATTTATGATGAAATAATCATATATTGCATTTTGAGTTAAGTAAAAAAATATATCATATTTAATAGTAAGTTGGATAGTGAAACTACAAAAGAATAACAAATAATTTTAAATATCCTTACTTGGATAGCAGGAAACAAATGGATCCCCTGTGAAGGCACTTTTACAAGAACAAATTGGACTGTGGTTTACAACTTGACAATTTGCATTTGAGCCACAAGATCCTGGACAGGGGTCTTGGCATTTTCTATTTACACAAGCCAAACTGAGAACACATTCGGAGCTAATTGTGCACTCGGGCCGACATGACGGCGGGGATCCCATGTACTCCGGCAAGCATGAACATACGGCTTGACCAGATATTTCTCTACATTGACTATTTGGACCACACGGTGATGGATGACAAGGATTTATCTTGACCTGTTCGATTTCTGAAAATATGTTAAATTTTTCGTTGAAAGAATTGAAAAGTAAATAATTTGACTATAAAAATAATTATGCTTAAATGGGTATATGTTCAACACATAGTTTACATTCGAATAATTTGAGATATATTTTAAAAATCAAAAGTAAAATATTTTAATCACTAAACAAGCTTACGTTCTATTGCTGGTGAGCAGTATCTGAAAGGATCCCCTGTGTATCCTGAAGGACATACGCAATTTGGTAGGTGATTTATCACTTGACACAGAGCATTGACAGCGCAAGTTCCTGGACATGGGTCAGTACATTTATTGCGAACACATGCTTTATTAGATGGACAATCGGTGTTCAAAACGCATTCTGGTCTACAACCTTCATACGGGTTACCAGTATAATCAGGGAGACATATGCATGAGCCAGCGCCATTTCGTTCACGGCATTCAGCATTTGAACCACATGGTGATGGAATACAGGGTGTAGGTTGTTCTTGCAAAACTGGTACTGAGGAAAATTTATGATTAGAAATAGTAATGACTTATGCGTAATTTGAAATAATTGCACTAAAAATTACAAAACAATAATTGAAAAAGGACAAACGTTAAAATAAATAAAATCGGCCTTAGTCTTAAGGCAAAAAAGCATAAAACTATTTATCAGAAATAAAGTAAAATAATCAAAAAAGTTAAACATTAACAAAATAAACCAATAAAAATGATATACTTCAAATCAATTAATCAAATTAAAAGAATCAATCCTGAAGAGAAAAATGTGATAAAAATTATAAAACTCCGCATAAAGGGAGAAAATTACCTGGAGTAAATTCACAGCGAGTAAATGGATCACCGGTCAACGAAACAGGACAAATGCAATTCGGAGAATGACTTACAACTCTACATTCCGCATTATAACCACAAGACCCAGGACATGGGTCTTTGCATTTTTGATTAATACAAGCTAGATTACTAGGACATTCGCTGTTGCTGACACATTCAGGTCGACAGGAGGGTGGGCTTCCAATAAATTCAGGCAAGCAAGAACAAGAAGGACTTTCACCAACTTCTCTACATTGCGAATTAGGTCCACAAGGTGAAGGTTGGCACGGGTTGACTGGCACAGGGGGAGTTTCCGCTATATAAAAGAAAAATTAATTTCAAAGAAAGTAAAGAGAATATACTATATGTATATATGTGAACTTATCAAAAAAAAATTCTCACAATTTGTATATTTTCAAAGCAATATACGATCAATTATTAAGGGACAAGAACAAAATGTGTGTTCTTACGTCTGGGCTGGCATCCGACGAACGGGTCGCCCGTGTACCTCGCAGGACACGTGCATATAGGATTGTGATTTATGACTTCGCATCTGGCGCCGATTCCGCAAGTTCCCGGACAAGGGTCTCTACACTTCTGGTTACTGCAAGCCTCGTTCTGAGGACATTCGGCGCTCACGACACACTCGGGTCGACAGGTCGGCGGGCTTCCTATGAAGCCCGGCACGCAAGAGCAAACGCCCTGTCCGTTGATCTCTCTACATTGACTGTTTGGTCCGCATGGGGATGGATTGCAAGGGTTTGTGATAACGGGAGCTACGGGAAAATTTTAAAAAATATATGTTAAATAGATTGACAACGGAGAATTCGGATTTAAATACCTCAATAAAAACATTAAGATTCGACAAGACAAAACGTACCCGTCATCTGTCTGCATTCGACAAAAGCGTTTCCGGCGAGACCGGGTGGACAATTGCACATCGGAATATGATTAATGACGTCGCAACGGGCGTTCTGACCGCAGGTTCCCGGACAAGGGTCGGTGCATTTGTTGCGCATGCACGCCTTATCTCTTGGACAATCGGCGCTCACTACGCATTCAGGTCTGCATCCGAAATATGGATCTCCTTGGTATTCAGGAAGGCATGTACACTCGCCGTCCCTGCACTGGGCATTAGAACCGCAAGGGGACGGATTGCATGGATCTGATTCAACGGGATCGGCGGCTAAAATAAAAGGGGGAAATTCTTAAACGACTGTGAGTCAAATTCGATCAGATGCGATCGATACGATTGTTTATGAATTGTGTAAAATTTGACATTTCGAAATGAATGCTTACGTGGTGGAGGTTTGGGGAAGCAATTCGTGAACGGGTCTCCAGTATAACCTTCGGGGCATGTGCATACGGGAGTGTGGTTTATCACCGAACATTGCGCTCCCAATCCGCACGACCCTGGACAGGGATCTCGACATTTTTCCTTTATGCAAGCCATATTGCTAGCGCACTCTGGATTGATCGTGCATTCGGGACGGCAATTCGGAGGGCTTCCGATATATGTCGGTAGGCAAGAGCACGACGGCGCACCGCCGATATCTCTACATTGCGAATTCAAACCGCACGGTGAGGGCACACAAGGATCTCTGTACGGATCCTGGACGGGGGTTGGTGACGGAGCTGAAAACATTTAACCTCATTATTCAACCTGATTCATGATATATTTCTAATCAATATCACACGTATTCCATTTAAATATTTTCAACTCACGAGGTATTGGGTAACATCTCGAGAATGGATCTCCAGTGTAGCCTTGATTACATGAACAAATCGGACTGTGGTTGTTGACCTGGCAGCGAGAGTTCTGACCGCAAGGGCCGGGACAAGGATTCGTACACTTCTGATTGAAACATGCCTTGTCATGGGGACATTCCGAGCTGACAACACATTCCGGTCTGCAGGCGGGAGGCGAACCCACGTATGTCGGTAGGCAAGAGCATACACCCTGGCCGTTTATTTCCCTGCATTGACTGTTGGGACCGCAAGGGGACGGATTGCATGGGTCTGCGGGGTCCGAGACGACAACAGCTGGGGAGAGAACACCATAGAGTTTAATATTTCACGCCGTGTGTAGAACCATTCTTCTCGTTCACTCGCTCGTACGTCTCCATTTGACTCCAGCAACAACGTACGTACGCTCAAGACCGATCTATATAGACATTCAATCATCGTCTTATTCTAACTCGCACACAAGTTGACAAATCCATCAATGTATATTTATTTCACTATGCAGAAAACGAATCGCTTCAGCGTATCGTTTGTCCATAAAACATCAATTAATGAAAGATATACGTGTACATATTGTAACAAAAATATTACAACACAGCCTAAATACACCTCAGCATAATAATGTTCACCCATTCATAATCGAGAACATCGATAGAGGAAGCGATGTCGCTAAAAAAAGAGGCATTGAAAATTCTTACGTTCCGGATTGACATTGCAGTATCGGAAGGGATCTCCGGTGTATCCGGGTCTGCAAGTGCACGAAGGCAGATGGTTGATAACTTGGCAATCCGCGTTCTGGCCGCACGTTCCGGGACAAGGATCCTGACATTTGTTTCTTATGCAGGCTCTGTTTGACGGACAGTCTGAGTTTATGACGCATTCGGGACGGCATCCCTCGTAAGGGTTTCCGATGTACTCCGGAAGACATGTGCAAGCGCCAGCACCGTTTTGTTCTCTGCAAACGGCGTTTGATCCACACGGTGACGGAGTGCACGGGGTCGGACGCTCTTCACGCACGGGATCAGACTGTTTGACAAAACATTGCACGAACGGATCACCCGTGTATCCGATAGAACAGATGCACATGGGCGTGTGACTGACAACGCGGCATTCCGCATTGGCGCCGCACGAACCGGGGCAGGGATCTTTGCATTTTTGATTTATGCACGCCAGGTTACTTGGGCATTCGCTGTTACTGGCACATTCGGGTCTGCAGTTCGGCGGTGATCCGATATATTCGGGAAGGCAAGAGCATGATGGCGAGTCTTCGACTTCCTTGCACTGAGAATTGGGTCCGCATGGGGATGGTTGACAGGGATTCACCGGCACGGGAGGAGTTTCCGCTGTGGAAATTATTTTCATTTATTCATTATATTTTTTATTAGGGTTAATGATAAGCATCTATCACGATTTATATATTTTCAAAGCAATATACGATCAATTATTAAGGGACAAGAACAAAATGTGTGTTCTTACGTCTGGGCTGGCATCCGACGAACGGGTCGCCCGTGTACCTCGCAGGACACGTGCATATAGGATTGTGATTTATGACTTCGCATCTGGCGCCGATTCCGCAAGTTCCCGGACAAGGGTCTCTACACTTCTGGTTACTGCAAGCCTCGTTCTGAGGACATTCGGCGCTCACGACACACTCGGGTCGACAGGTCGGCGGGCTTCCTATGAAGCCCGGCACGCAAGAGCAAACGCCCTGTCCGTTGATCTCTCTACATTGACTGTTTGGTCCGCATGGGGATGGATTGCAAGGGTTTGTGATAACGGGAGCTACGGGAAAATTTTAAAAAATATATGTTAAATAGATTGACAACGGAGAATTCGGATTTAAAAACCTTAATAAAAACATTAAGATTCGACAAGACAAAACGTACCCGTCATCTGTCTGCATTCGACAAAAGCGTTTCCGGCGAGACCGGGTGGACAATTGCACATCGGAATATGATTAATGACGTCGCAACGGGCGTTCTGTCCGCAGGTTCCCGGACAAGGGTCGGTGCATTTGTTGCGCATGCACGCCTTATCTCTTGGACAATCGGCGCTCACTACGCATTCAGGTCTGCATCCGAAATATGGATCTCCTTGGTATTCAGGAAGGCATGTACACTCGCCGTCCCTGCACTGGGCATTAGAACCGCAAGGGGACGGATTGCATGGATCTGATTCAACGGGATCGGCGGCTAAAATAAAAGGGGGAAATTCTTAAACGACTGTGAGTCAAATTCGATCAGATGCGATCGATACGATTGTTTATGAATTGTGTAAAATTTGACATTTCGAAATGAATGCTTACGTGGTGGAGGTTTGGGGAAGCAATTCGTGAACGGGTCTCCAGTATAACCTTCGGGGCATGTGCATACGGGAGTGTGGTTTATCACCGAACATTGCGCTCCCAATCCGCACGACCCTGGACAGGGATCTCGACATTTTTCCTTTATGCAAGCCATATTGCTAGCGCACTCTGGATTGATCGTGCATTCGGGACGGCAATTCGGAGGGCTTCCGATATATGTCGGTAGGCAAGAGCACGACGGCGCACCGCCGATATCTCTACATTGCGAATTCAAACCGCACGGTGAGGGCACACAAGGATCTCTGTACGGATCCTGGACGGGGGTTGGTGACGGAGCTGAAAACATTTAACCTCATTATTCAACCTGATTCATGATATATTTCTAATCAATATCACACGTATTCCATTTAAATATTTTCAACTCACGAGGTATTGGGTAACATCTCGAGAATGGATCTCCAGTGTAGCCTTGATTACATGAACAAATCGGACTGTGGTTGTTGACCTGGCAGCGAGAGTTCTGACCGCAAGGGCCGGGACAAGGATTCGTACACTTCTGATTGAAACATGCCTTGTCATGGGGACATTCCGAGCTGACAACACATTCCGGTCTGCAGGCGGGAGGCGAACCCACGTATGTCGGTAGGCAAGAGCATACACCCTGGCCGTTTATTTCCCTGCATTGACTGTTGGGACCGCAAGGGGACGGATTGCATGGGTCTGCGGGGTCCGAGACGACAACAGCTGGGGAGAGAACACCATAGAGTTTAATATTTCACGCCGTGTGTAGAACCATTCTTCTCGTTCACTCGCTCGTACGTCTCCATTTGACTCCAGCAACAACGTACGTACGCTCAAGACCGATCTATATAGACATTCAATCATCGTCTTATTCTAACTCGCACACAAGTTGACAAATCCATCAATGTATATTTATTTCACTATGCAGAAAACGAATCGCTTCAGCGTATCGTTTGTCCATAAAACATCAATTAATGAAAGATATACGTGTACATATTGTAACAAAAATATTACAACACAGCCTAAATACACCTCAGCATAATAATATTCACCCATTCATAATCGAGAACATCGATAGAGGAAGCGATGTCGCTAAAAAAAGAGGCATTGAAAATTCTTACGTTCCGGATTGACATTGCAGTATCGGAAGGGATCTCCGGTGTATCCGGGTCTGCAAGTGCACGAAGGCAGATGGTTGATAACTTGGCAATCCGCGTTCTGGCCGCACGTTCCGGGACAAGGATCCTGACATTTGTTTCTTATGCAGGCTCTGTTTGACGGACAGTCTGAGTTTATGACGCATTCGGGACGGCATCCCTCGTAAGGGTTTCCGATGTACTCCGGAAGACATGTGCAAGCGCCAGCACCGTTTTGTTCTCTGCAAACGGCGTTTGATCCACACGGTGACGGAGTGCACGGGGTCGGACGCTCTTCACGCACGGGATCAGACTGTTTGACAAAACATTGCACGAACGGATCACCCGTGTATCCGATAGAACAGATGCACATGGGCGTGTGACTGACAACGCGGCATTCCGCATTGGCGCCGCACGAACCGGGGCAGGGATCTTTGCATTTTTGATTTATGCACGCCAGGTTACTTGGGCATTCGCTGTTACTGGCACATTCGGGTCTGCAGTTCGGCGGTGATCCGATATATTCGGGAAGGCAAGAGCATGATGGCGAGTCTCCGACTTCCTTGCACTGAGAATTGGGTCCGCATGGGGATGGTTGACAGGGATTCACCGGCACGGGAGGAGTTTCCGCTGTGGAAATTATTTTCATTTATTCATTATATTTTTTATTAGGGTTAATGATAAGCATCTATCACGATTTATATATTTTCAAAGCAATATACGATCAATTATTAAGGGACAAGGACAAAATGTGTGTTCTTACGTCTGGGCTGGCATCCGACGAACGGGTCGCCCGTGTACCTCGCAGGACACGTGCATATAGGATTGTGATTTATGACTTCGCATCTGGCGCCGATTCCGCAAGTTCCCGGACAAGGGTCTCTACACTTCTGGTTACTGCAAGCCTCGTTCTGAGGACATTCGGCGCTCACGACACACTCGGGTCGACAGGTCGGCGGGCTTCCTATGAAGCCCGGCACGCAAGAGCAAACGCCCTGTCCGTTGATCTCTCTACATTGACTGTTTGGTCCGCATGGGGATGGATTGCAAGGGTTTGTGATAACGGGAGCTACGGGAAAATTTTAAAAAATATATGTTAAATAGATTGACAACGGAGAATTCGGATTTAAAAACCTTAATAAAAACATTAAGATTCGACAAGACAAAACGTACCCGTCATCTGTCTGCATTCGACAAAAGCGTTTCCGGCGAGACCGGGTGGACAATTGCACATCGGAATATGATTAATGACGTCGCAACGGGCGTTCTGTCCGCAGGTTCCCGGACAAGGGTCGGTGCATTTGTTGCGCATGCACGCCTTATCTCTTGGACAATCGGCGCTCACTACGCATTCAGGTCTGCATCCGAAATATGGATCTCCTTGGTATTCAGGAAGGCATGTACACTCGCCGTCCCTGCACTGGGCATTAGAACCGCAAGGGGACGGATTGCATGGATCTGATTCAACGGGATCGGCGGCTAAAATAAAAGGGGGAAATTCTTAAACGACTGTGAGTCAAATTCGATCAGATGCGATCGATACGATTGTTTATGAATTGTGTAAAATTTGACATTTCGAAATGAATGCTTACGTGGTGGAGGTTTGGGGAAGCAATTCGTGAACGGGTCTCCAGTATAACCTTCGGGGCATGTGCATACGGGAGTGTGGTTTATCACCGAACATTGCGCTCCCAATCCGCACGACCCTGGACAGGGATCTCGACATTTTTCCTTTATGCAAGCCATATTGCTAGCGCACTCTGGATTGATCGTGCATTCGGGACGGCAATTCGGAGGGCTTCCGATATATGTCGGTAGGCAAGAGCACGACGGCGCACCGCCGATATCTCTACATTGCGAATTCAAACCGCACGGTGAGGGCACACAAGGATCTCTGTACGGATCCTGGACGGGGGTTGGTGACGGAGCTGAAAACATTTAACCTCATTATTCAACCTGATTCATGATATATTTCTAATCAATATCACACGTATTCCATTTAAATATTTTCAACTCACGAGGTATTGGGTAACATCTCGAGAATGGATCTCCAGTGTAGCCTTGATTACATGAACAAATCGGACTGTGGTTGTTGACCTGGCAGCGAGAGTTCTGACCGCAAGGGCCGGGACAAGGATTCGTACACTTCTGATTGAAACATGCCTTGTCATGGGGACATTCCGAGCTGACAACACATTCCGGTCTGCAGGCGGGAGGCGAACCCACGTATGTCGGTAGGCAAGAGCATACACCCTGGCCGTTTATTTCCCTGCATTGACTGTTGGGACCGCAAGGGGACGGATTGCATGGGTCTGCGGGGTCCGAGACGACAACAGCTGGGGAGAGAACACCATAGAGTTTAATATTTCACGCCGTGTGTAGAACCATTCTTCTCGTTCACTCGCTCGTACGTCTCCATTTGACTCCAGCAACAACGTACGTACGCTCAAGACCGATCTATATAGACATTCAATCATCGTCTTATTCTAACTCGCACACAAGTTGACAAATCCATCAATGTATATTTATTTCACTATGCAGAAAACGAATCGCTTCAGCGTATCGTTTGTCCATAAAACATCAATTAATGAAAGATATACGTGTACATATTGTAACAAAAATATTACAACACAGCCTAAATACACCTCAGCATAATAATATTCACCCATTCATAATCGAGAACATCGATAGAGGAAGCGATGTCGCTAAAAAAAGAGGCATTGAAAATTCTTACGTTCCGGATTGACATTGCAGTATCGGAAGGGATCTCCGGTGTATCCGGGTCTGCAAGTGCACGAAGGCAGATGGTTGATAACTTGGCAATCCGCGTTCTGGCCGCACGTTCCGGGACAAGGATCCTGACATTTGTTTCTTATGCAGGCTCTGTTTGACGGACAGTCTGAGTTTATGACGCATTCGGGACGGCATCCCTCGTAAGGGTTTCCGATGTACTCCGGAAGACATGTGCAAGCGCCAGCACCGTTTTGTTCTCTGCAAACGGCGTTTGATCCACACGGTGACGGAGTGCACGGGGTCGGACGCTCTTCACGCACGGGATCAGACTGTTTGACAAAACATTGCACGAACGGATCACCCGTGTATCCGATAGAACAGATGCACATGGGCGTGTGACTGACAACGCGGCATTCCGCATTGGCGCCGCACGAACCGGGGCAGGGATCTTTGCATTTTTGATTTATGCACGCCAGGTTACTTGGGCATTCGCTGTTACTGGCACATTCGGGTCTGCAGTTCGGCGGTGATCCGATATATTCGGGAAGGCAAGAGCATGATGGCGAGTCTCCGACTTCCTTGCACTGAGAATTGGGTCCGCATGGGGATGGTTGACAGGGATTCACCGGCACGGGAGGAGTTTCCGCTGTGGAAATTATTTTCATTTATTCATTATATTTTTTATTAGGGTTAATGATAAGCATCTATCACGATTTATATATTTTCAAAGCAATATACGATCAATTATTAAGGGACAAGAACAAAATGTGTGTTCTTACGTCTGGGCTGGCATCCGACGAACGGGTCGCCCGTGTACCTCGCAGGACACGTGCATATAGGATTGTGATTTATGACTTCGCATCTGGCGCCGATTCCGCAAGTTCCCGGACAAGGGTCTCTACACTTCTGGTTACTGCAAGCCTCGTTCTGAGGACATTCGGCGCTCACGACACACTCGGGTCGACAGGTCGGCGGGCTTCCTATGAAGCCCGGCACGCAAGAGCAAACGCCCTGTCCGTTGATCTCTCTACATTGACTGTTTGGTCCGCATGGGGATGGATTGCAAGGGTTTGTGATAACGGGAGCTACGGGAAAATTTTAAAAAATATATGTTAAATAGATTGACAACGGAGAATTCGGATTTAAATACCTCAATAAAAACATTAAGATTCGACAAGACAAAACGTACCCGTCATCTGTCTGCATTCGACAAAAGCGTTTCCGGCGAGACCGGGTGGACAATTGCACATCGGAATATGATTAATGACGTCGCAACGGGCGTTCTGTCCGCAGGTTCCCGGACAAGGGTCGGTGCATTTGTTGCGCATGCACGCCTTATCTCTTGGACAATCGGCGCTCACTACGCATTCAGGTCTGCATCCGAAATATGGATCTCCTTGGTATTCAGGAAGGCATGTACACTCGCCGTCCCTGCACTGGGCATTAGAACCGCAAGGGGACGGATTGCATGGATCTGATTCAACGGGATCGGCGGCTAAAATAAAAGGGGGAAATTCTTAAACGACTGTGAGTCAAATTCGATCAGATGCGATCGATACGATTGTTTATGAATTGTGTAAAATTTGACATTTCGAAATGAATGCTTACGTGGTGGAGGTTTGGGGAAGCAATTCGTGAACGGGTCTCCAGTATAACCTTCGGGGCATGTGCATACGGGAGTGTGGTTTATCACCGAACATTGCGCTCCCAATCCGCACGACCCTGGACAGGGATCTCGACATTTTTCCTTTATGCAAGCCATATTGCTAGCGCACTCTGGATTGATCGTGCATTCGGGACGGCAATTCGGAGGGCTTCCGATATATGTCGGTAGGCAAGAGCACGACGGCGCACCGCCGATATCTCTACATTGCGAATTCAAGCCGCACGGTGAGGGCACACAAGGATCTCTGTACGGATCCTGGACGGGGGTTGGTGACGGAGCTGAAAACATTTAACCTCATTATTTAACCTGATTCATGATATATTTCTAATCAATATCACACGTATTCCATTTAAATATTTTCAACTCACGAGGTATTGGGTAACATCTCGAGAATGGATCTCCAGTGTAGCCTTGATTACATGAACAAATCGGACTGTGGTTGTTGACCTGGCAGCGAGAGTTCTGACCGCAAGGGCCGGGACAAGGATTCGTACACTTCTGATTGAAACATGCCTTGTCATGGGGACATTCCGAGCTGACAACACATTCCGGTCTGCAGGCGGGAGGCGAACCCACATATGTCGGTAGGCAAGAGCATACACCCTGGCCGTTTATTTCCCTGCATTGACTGTTGGGACCGCAAGGGGACGGATTGCATGGGTCTGCGGGGTCCGAGACGACAACAGCTGGGGAGAGAACACCATAGAGTTTAATATTTCACGCCGTGTGTAGAACCATTCTTCTCGTTCACTCGCTCGTACGTCTCCATTTGACTCCAGCAACAACGTACGTACGCTCAAGACCGATCTATATAGACATTCAATCATCGTCTTATTCTAACTCGCACACAAGTTGACAAATCCATCAATGTATATTTATTTCACTATGCAGAAAACGAATCGCTTCAGCGTATCGTTTGTCCATAAAACATCAATTAATGAAAGATATACGTGTACATATTGTAACAAAAATATTACAACACAGCCTAAATACACCTCAGCATAATAATATTCACCCATTCATAATCGAGAACATCGATAGAGGAAGCGATGTCGCTAAAAAAAGAGGCATTGAAAATTCTTACGTTCCGGATTGACATTGCAGTATCGGAAGGGATCTCCGGTGTATCCGGGTCTGCAAGTGCACGAAGGCAGATGGTTGATAACTTGGCAATCCGCGTTCTGGCCGCACGTTCCGGGACAAGGATCCTGACATTTGTTTCTTATGCAGGCTCTGTTTGACGGACAGTCTGAGTTTATGACGCATTCGGGACGGCATCCCTCGTAAGGGTTTCCGATGTACTCCGGAAGACATGTGCAAGCGCCAGCACCGTTTTGTTCTCTGCAAACGGCGTTTGATCCACACGGTGACGGAGTGCACGGGGTCGGACGCTCTTCACGCACGGGATCAGACTGTTTGACAAAACATTGCACGAACGGATCACCCGTGTATCCGATAGAACAGATGCACATGGGCGTGTGACTGACAACGCGGCATTCCGCATTGGCGCCGCACGAACCGGGGCAGGGATCTTTGCATTTTTGATTTATGCACGCCAGGTTACTTGGGCATTCGCTGTTACTGGCACATTCGGGTCTGCAGTTCGGCGGTGATCCGATATATTCGGGAAGGCAAGAGCATGATGGCGAGTCTCCGACTTCCTTGCACTGAGAATTGGGTCCGCATGGGGATGGTTGACAGGGATTCACCGGCACGGGAGGAGTTTCCGCTGTGGAAATTATTTTCATTTATTCATTATATTTTTTATTAGGGTTAATGATAAGCATCTATCACGATTTATATATTTTCAAAGCAATATACGATCAATTATTAAGGGACAAGAACAAAATGTGTGTTCTTACGTCTGGGCTGGCATCCGACGAACGGGTCGCCCGTGTACCTCGCAGGACACGTGCATATAGGATTGTGATTTATGACTTCGCATCTGGCGCCGATTCCGCAAGTTCCCGGACAAGGGTCTCTACACTTCTGGTTACTGCAAGCCTCGTTCTGAGGACATTCGGCGCTCACGACACACTCGGGTCGACAGGTCGGCGGGCTTCCTATGAAGCCCGGCACGCAAGAGCAAACGCCCTGTCCGTTGATCTCTCTACATTGACTGTTTGGTCCGCATGGGGATGGATTGCAAGGGTTTGTGATAACGGGAGCTACGGGAAAATTTTAAAAAATATATGTTAAATAGATTGACAACGGAGAATTCGGATTTAAAAACCTTAATAAAAACATTAAGATTCGACAAGACAAAACGTACCCGTCATCTGTCTGCATTCGACAAAAGCGTTTCCGGCGAGACCGGGTGGACAATTGCACATCGGAATATGATTAATGACGTCGCAACGGGCGTTCTGTCCGCAGGTTCCCGGACAAGGGTCGGTGCATTTGTTGCGCATGCACGCCTTATCTCTTGGACAATCGGCGCTCACTACGCATTCAGGTCTGCATCCGAAATATGGATCTCCTTGGTATTCAGGAAGGCATGTACACTCGCCGTCCCTGCACTGGGCATTAGAACCGCAAGGGGACAGATTGCATGGATCTGATTCAACGGGATCGGCGGCTAAAATAAAAGGGGGAAATTCTTAAACGACTGTGAGTCAAATTCGATCAGATGCGATCGATACGATTGTTTATGAATTGTGTAAAATTTGACATTTCGAAATGAATGCTTACGTGGTGGAGGTTTGGGGAAGCAATTCGTGAACGGGTCTCCAGTATAACCTTCGGGGCATGTGCATACGGGAGTGTGGTTTATCACCGAACATTGCGCTCCCAATCCGCACGACCCTGGACAGGGATCTCGACATTTTTCCTTTATGCAAGCCATATTGCTAGCGCACTCTGGATTGATCGTGCATTCGGGACGGCAATTCGGAGGGCTTCCGATATATGTCGGTAGGCAAGAGCACGACGGCGCACCGCCGATATCTCTACATTGCGAATTCAAACCGCACGGTGAGGGCACACAAGGATCTCTGTACGGATCCTGGACGGGGGTTGGTGACGGAGCTGAAAACATTTAACCTCATTATTCAACCTGATTCATGATATATTTCTAATCAATATCACACGTATTCCATTTAAATATTTTCAACTCACGAGGTATTGGGTAACATCTCGAGAATGGATCTCCAGTGTAGCCTTGATTACATGAACAAATCGGACTGTGGTTGTTGACCTGGCAGCGAGAGTTCTGACCGCAAGGGCCGGGACAAGGATTCGTACACTTCTGATTGAAACATGCCTTGTCATGGGGACATTCCGAGCTGACAACACATTCCGGTCTGCAGGCGGGAGGCGAACCCACGTATGTCGGTAGGCAAGAGCATACACCCTGGCCGTTTATTTCCCTGCATTGACTGTTGGGACCGCAAGGGGACGGATTGCATGGATCTGCGGCGTCCGAGACGACAACAGCTGGGGAGAGAACACCATAGTTTAATATTTCACGCCGTGTGTAGAATCATTCTTCTCGTTCACTCGCTCGTACGTGTCCATTCGACTCCAGCAACAACGTACGTACGCTCAAGACCGATCTATATAGACATCCAATCATCGTCTTATTCTAACTCGCACACAAGTTGACAAATCCATCAATGTATATTTATTTCACTATGCAGAAAACGAATCGCTTCAGCGTATCGTTTGTCCATAAAACATCAATTAATGAAAGATATACGTGTACATATTGTAACAAAAATATTACAACACAGCCTAAATACACCTAAGCATAATAATACTCATCCATTCATAATCGAGAACATCGATAGAGGAAGCGATGTCGCTAAAAAAAGAGGCATTGAAAATTCTTACGTTCCGGATTGACATTGCAGTATCGGAAGGGATCTCCGGTGTATCCGGGTCTGCATGTGCACGAAGGCAGATGGTTGATAACTTGGCAATCCGCGTTCTGGCCGCACGTTCCGGGACAAGGATCCTGACATTTGTTTCTTATGCAGGCTCTGTTTGAGGGGCAGTCTGAGTTTATGACGCATTCGGGACGGCATCCCTCGTAAGGGTTTCCGATGTACTCCGGAAGACATGTGCAAGCGCCAGCACCGTTTTGTTCTCTGCAAACGGCGTTTGATCCACACGGTGACGGAGTGCACGGGGTCGGACGCTCTTCACGCCCGGGATCAGACTGTTTGACAAAACATTGCACGAACGGATCACCCGTGTATCCGATAGAACAGATGCACATGGGCGTGTGACTGACAACGCGGCATTCCGCATTGGCGCCGCACGAACCGGGGCAGGGATCTTTGCATTTTTGATTTATGCACGCCAGGTTACTTGGGCATTCGCTGTAACTGGCACATTCGGGTCTGCAGTTCGGCGGTGATCCGATATATTCGGGAAGGCAAGAGCATGATGGCGAGTCTCCGACTTCCTTACACTGAGAATTGGGTCCGCATGGGGATGGTTGACAGGGATTCACCGGCACGGGAGGAGTTTCCGCTGTGGAAATTATTTTCATTTATTCATTATATTTTTTATTAGGGTTAATGATAAGCATCTATCACGATTTATATATTTTCAAAGCAATATACGATCAATTATTAAGGGACAAGAACAAAATGTGTGTTCTTACGTCTGAGCTGGCATCCGACGAACGGGTCACCCGTGTACCTCGCAGGACACGTGCATATGGGATTGTGATTTATGACTTCGCATCTGGCGCCGATTCCGCAAGTTCCCGGACAAGGGTCTCTACACTTCTGGTTACTGCAAGCCTCGTTCTGAGCACATTCGGCGCTCACGACACACTCGGGTCGACAGGTCGGCGGGCTTCCTATGAAGCCCGGCACGCAAGAGCAAACGCCCTGTCCGTTAATCTCTCTACATTGACTGTTTGGTCCGCATGGGGATGGATTGCAAGGGTTTGTGATAACGGGAGCTACGGGAGAAATTTAAAAAATATATGTTAAATAGATTGACAACGGAGAATTCGGATTTAAATACCTCAATAAAAACATTAAGATTCGACAAGACAAAACGTACCCGTCATTTGTCTGCATTCGACAAAAGCGTTTCCGGCGAGACCGGGTGGACAATTGCACATCGGAATATGATTGATGACGTCGCAACGGGCGTTCTGTCCGCAGGTTCCCGGACAAGGATCGGTGCATTTGTTGCGCATACACGCCTTATCTCTCGGACAATCGGCGCTCACTACGCATTCTGGTCTGCATCCGAAATACGGATCTCCTTGGTATTCAGGAAGGCATGTACACTCGCCGTCTCTGCACTGAGCATTAGAGCCGCAAGGGGACGGATTGCATGGATCTGATTCAACGGGATCGGCGGCTAAAATAAAAGGGGGAAATTCTTAAACGACTGAAAGTCAAACTCGATCAGATGCGATCGATACGATTGTTTATGAATTGTATAAAATTTGACATTTCGAAATGAATGCTTACGTGGTGGTGGTTTGGGGAAGCAACTCGTGAACGGATCTCCAGTATAACCTTCGGGGCATGTGCATACGGGGGTGTGGTTTATCACCGAACATTGCGCTCCCAATCCGCACGACCCTGGACAGGGATCTCGACATTTTTCCTTTATGCAAGCCATATTGCTAGCGCACTCTGGATTGATCGTGCATTCGGGACGGCAATTCGGAGGGCTTCCGATATAGGTCGGTAGGCAAGAGCACGACGGCGCACCGCCGATATCTCTACATTGCGAGTTCAAACCGCACGGTGAAGGAACGCAAGGATCTCTGTACGGATCCTGTACGGGAGTGGGTAACGGCGCTGAAAACATTTAACCTCATTATTTAACCTGATTCATGATATATTTCAAAACAATACCGCACGTATTTCATTTAAATATTATCAACTCACGAGGTATTGGGTAACATCTCGAGAATGGATCTCCAGTATAACCTTGATTACATGAACAAATCGGACTGTGGTTATTGACCTGGCAGCGTGCGTTCTGACCGCAAGGGCCGGGACAAGGATTCGTACACTTCTGATTGAAACAGGCCTTGTCTCGGGGACATTCCGAGCTGACAACACATTCCGGTCTGCAGGCGGGAGGCGAACCCACGTATGTCGGTAGGCAAGAGCATACGCCCTGGCCGTTTATTTCCCTGCATTGACTGTTGGGACCGCAAGGGGACGGATTGCATGGGTCTGCGGGGTCCGAGACGACGACAGCTGGGGAAAGAACACCATTGAGTTTAATATTTCACGCCGTGTGTAGAACGATTATTCTCGTTCACCCGCTCGTACGTCTCCATTCGACTCCAAATACAACGTACTAATGCTCAAGACCGATCTCTATAGACATTCAATCATCGTCTGTCTCACTCTAACTCGCATGAATGTTGACAAATCTATAAATGTATGATTATTTCATTTCGCAGTAAAAGAATCGCTGACGCATGTCGTTTGTTTATAAAACGTCCATTAATGAAAGATATACGTGTACATATTGTAACAAATATATTACTACACGACCTAAATAAACCTAAGCATAATATTGACGCATTCATAATCGAGATCATCGATAGAAGAAATAAGAGGCGATCAATATTCTTACGTTCCGGATTGACATTGCAGTATCGGAAGGGATCTCCGGTGTATCCGGATCTGCAAGTGCACGAAGGCAGGTGGTTAATAACTTGGCAGTCCGCGTTCTGGCCGCACGTTCCGGGACAGGGATCTTGACATTTGTTTCTTATGCAGGCTCTGTTTGAGGGGCAGTCTGAATTTATGACGCATTCGGGACGGCATCCCTCGTAAGGGTTTCCGATGTACTCCGGAAGACATGTGCAAGCGCCAGCACCGTTTTGTTCTCTGCAAACGGCGTTTGATCCACACGGTGACGGAGTGCACGGGGTCGGACGCTCTTCACGCACGGGATCAGACTGTTTGACAAAACATTGCACGAACGGATCACCCGTGTATCCGATAGAACAGATGCACATGGGCGTGTGACTGACAACGCGGCATTCCGCATTGGCGCCGCACGAACCGGGGCAGGGATCTTTGCATTTTTGATTTATGCACGCCAGGTTACTTGGGCATTCGCTGTTACTGGCACATTCGGGTCTGCAGTTCGGCGGTGATCCGATATATTCGGGAAGGCAAGAGCATGATGGCGAGTCTCCGACTTCCTTACACTGAGAATTGGGTCCGCATGGGGATGGTTGACAGGGATTCACCGGCACGGGAGGAGTTTCCGCTGTGGAAATTATTTTCATTTATTCATTTTATTTTTTATTAGGGTTAATGATAAGCATCTATCACGATTTATATATTTTCAAAGCAATATACGATCAATTATTAAGGGACAAGAACAAAATGTGTGTTCTTACGTCTGAGCTGGCATCCGACGAACGGGTCACCCGTGTACCTCGCAGGACACGTGCATATGGGATTGTGATTTATGACTTCGCATCTGGCACCGATTCCGCAAGTTCCCGGACAAGGGTCTCTACACTTCTGGTTACTGCAAGCCTCGTTCTGAGGACATTCGGCGCTCACGACACACTCGGGTCGACAGGTCGGCGGGCTTCCTATGAAGCCCGGCACGCAAGAGCAAACGCCCTGTCCGTTAATCTCTCTACATTGACTGTTTGGTCCGCATGGGGATGGATTGCAAGGGTTTTTGATAACGGGAGCTACGGGAGAAATTTAAAAAATATATGTTAAATAGATTGACAACGGAGAATTCGGATTTAAATACCTCAATAAAAACATTAAGATTCGACAAGACAAAACGTACCCGTCATTTGTCTGCATTCGACAAAAGCGTTTCCGGCGAGACCGGGTGGACAATTGCACATCGGAATATGATTGATGACGTCGCAACGGGCGTTCTGTCCGCAGGTTCCCGGACAAGGATCGGTGCATTTGTTGCGCATACACGCCTTATCTCTCGGACAATCGGCGCTCACTACGCATTCTGGTCTGCATCCGAAATACGGATCTCCTTGGTATTCAGGAAGGCATGTACACTCGCCGTCTCTGCACTGAGCATTAGAGCCGCAAGGGGACGGATTGCATGGATCTGATTCAACGGGATCGGCGGCTAAAATAAAAGGGGGAAATTCTTAAACGACTGAAAGTCAAACTCGATCAGATGCGATCGATACGATTGTTTATGAATTGTATAAAATTTGACATTTCGAAATGAATGCTTACGTGGTGGTGGTTTTAGGAAGCAACTCGTGAACGGATCTCCAGTATAACCTTCGGGGCATGTGCATACGGGGGTGTGGTTTATCACCGAACATTGCGCTCCCAATCCGCACGACCCTGGACAGGGATCTCGACATTTTTCCTTTATGCAAGCCATATTGCTAGCGCACTCTGGATTGATCGTGCATTCGGGACGGCAATTCGGAGGGCTTCCGATATAGGTCGGTAGGCAAGAGCACGACGGCGCACCGCCGATATCTCTACATTGCGAGTTCAAACCGCACGGTGAAGGAACGCAAGGATCTCTGTACGGATCCTGTACGGGAGTGGGTAACGGCGCTGAAAACATTTAACCTCATTATTTAACCTGATTCATGATATATTTTAAAACAATACCGCACGTATTTCATTTAAATATTTTCAACTCACGAGGTATTGGGTAACATCTCGAGAATGGATCTCCAGTATAACCTTGATTACATGAACAAATCGGACTGTGGTTATTGACCTGGCAGCGTGCGTTCTGACCGCAAGGGCCGGGACAAGGATTCGTACACTTCTGATTGAAACAGGCCTTGTCTCGGGGACATTCCGAGCTGACAACACATTCCGGTCTGCAGGCGGGAGGCGAACCCACGTATGTCGGTAGGCAAGAGCATACGCCCTGGCCGTTTATTTCCCTGCATTGACTGTTGGAACCGCAAGGGGACGGATTGCATGGGTCTGCGGGGTCCGAGACGACGACAGCTGGGGAAAGAACACCATTGAGTTTAATATTTCACACCGTGTGTAGAACGATTATTCTCGTTCACCCGCTCGTACGTCTCCATTCGACTCCAAATACAACGTACTAATGCTCAAGACCGATCTCTATAGACATTCAATCATCGTCTTATTCTAACTCGCACACAAGTTGACAAATCCATCAATGTATATTTATTTCACTATGCAGAAAACGAATCGCTTCAGCGTATCGTTTGTCCATAAAACATCAATTAATGAAAGATATACGTGTACATATTGTAACAAAAATATTACAACACAGCCTAAATACACCTCAGCATAATAATATTCACCCATTCATAATCGAGAACATCGATAGAGGAAGCGATGTCGCTAAAAAAAGAGGCATTGAAAATTCTTACGTTCCGGATTGACATTGCAGTATCGGAAGGGATCTCCGGTGTATCCGGGTCTGCAAGTGCACGAAGGCAGATGGTTGATAACTTGGCAATCCGCGTTCTGGCCGCACGTTCCGGGACAAGGATCCTGACATTTGTTTCTTATGCAGGCTCTGTTTGACGGACAGTCTGAGTTTATGACGCATTCGGGACGGCATCCCTCGTAAGGGTTTCCGATGTACTCCGGAAGACATGTGCAAGCGCCAGCACCGTTTTGTTCTCTGCAAACGGCGTTTGATCCACACGGTGACGGAGTGCACGGGGTCGGACGCTCTTCACGCACGGGATCAGACTGTTTGACAAAACATTGCACGAACGGATCACCCGTGTATCCGATAGAACAGATGCACATGGGCGTGTGACTGACAACGCGGCATTCCGCATTGGCGCCGCACGAACCGGGGCAGGGATCTTTGCATTTTTGATTTATGCACGCCAGGTTACTTGGGCATTCGCTGTTACTGGCACATTCGGGTCTGCAGTTCGGCGGTGATCCGATATATTCGGGAAGGCAAGAGCATGATGGCGAGTCTCCGACTTCCTTGCACTGAGAATTGGGTCCGCATGGGGATGGTTGACAGGGATTCACCGGCACGGGAGGAGTTTCCGCTGTGGAAATTATTTTCATTTATTCATTATATTTTTTATTAGGGTTAATGATAAGCATCTATCACGATTTATATATTTTCAAAGCAATATACGATCAATTATTAAGGGACAAGAACAAAATGTGTGTTCTTACGTCTGGGCTGGCATCCGACGAACGGGTCGCCCGTGTACCTCGCAGGACACGTGCATATAGGATTGTGATTTATGACTTCGCATCTGGCGCCGATTCCGCAAGTTCCCGGACAAGGGTCTCTACACTTCTGGTTACTGCAAGCCTCGTTCTGAGGACATTCGGCGCTCACGACACACTCGGGTCGACAGGTCGGCGGGCTTCCTATGAAGCCCGGCACGCAAGAGCAAACGCCCTGTCCGTTGATCTCTCTACATTGACTGTTTGGTCCGCATGGGGATGGATTGCAAGGGTTTGTGATAACGGGAGCTACGGGAAAATTTTAAAAAATATATGTTAAATAGATTGACAACGGAGAATTCGGATTTAAAAACCTTAATAAAAACATTAAGATTCGACAAGACAAAACGTACCCGTCATCTGTCTGCATTCGACAAAAGCGTTTCCGGCGAGACCGGGTGGACAATTGCACATCGGAATATGATTAATGACGTCGCAACGGGCGTTCTGTCCGCAGGTTCCCGGACAAGGGTCGGTGCATTTGTTGCGCATGCACGCCTTATCTCTTGGACAATCGGCGCTCACTACGCATTCAGGTCTGCATCCGAAATATGGATCTCCTTGGTATTCAGGAAGGCATGTACACTCGCCGTCCCTGCACTGGGCATTAGAACCGCAAGGGGACGGATTGCATGGATCTGATTCAACGGGATCGGCGGCTAAAATAAAAGGGGGAAATTCTTAAACGACTGTGAGTCAAATTCGATCAGATGCGATCGATACGATTGTTTATGAATTGTGTAAAATTTGACATTTCGAAATGAATGCTTACGTGGTGGAGGTTTGGGGAAGCAATTCGTGAACGGGTCTCCAGTATAACCTTCGGGGCATGTGCATACGGGAGTGTGGTTTATCACCGAACATTGCGCTCCCAATCCGCACGACCCTGGACAGGGATCTCGACATTTTTCCTTTATGCAAGCCATATTGCTAGCGCACTCTGGATTGATCGTGCATTCGGGACGGCAATTCGGAGGGCTTCCGATATATGTCGGTAGGCAAGAGCACGACGGCGCACCGCCGATATCTCTACATTGCGAATTCAAACCGCACGGTGAGGGCACACAAGGATCTCTGTACGGATCCTGGACGGGGGTTGGTGACGGAGCTGAAAACATTTAACCTCATTATTCAACCTGATTCATGATATATTTCTAATCAATATCACACGTATTCCATTTAAATATTTTCAACTCACGAGGTATTGGGTAACATCTCGAGAATGGATCTCCAGTGTAGCCTTGATTACATGAACAAATCGGACTGTGGTTGTTGACCTGGCAGCGAGAGTTCTGACCGCAAGGGCCGGGACAAGGATTCGTACACTTCTGATTGAAACATGCCTTGTCATGGGGACATTCCGAGCTGACAACACATTCCGGTCTGCAGGCGGGAGGCGAACCCACGTATGTCGGTAGGCAAGAGCATACACCCTGGCCGTTTATTTCCCTGCATTGACTGTTGGGACCGCAAGGGGACGGATTGCATGGATCTGCGGCGTCCGAGACGACAACAGCTGGGGAGAGAACACCATAGTTTAATATTTCACGCCGTGTGTAGAATCATTCTTCTCGTTCACTCGCTCGTACGTGTCCATTCGACTCCAGCAACAACGTACGTACGCTCAAGACCGATCTATATAGACATCCAATCATCGTCTTATTCTAACTCGCACACAAGTTGACAAATCCATCAATGTATATTTATTTCACTATGCAGAAAACGAATCGCTTCAGCGTATCGTTTGTCCATAAAACATCAATTAATGAAAGATATACGTGTACATATTGTAACAAAAATATTACAACACAGCCTAAATACACCTCAGCATAATAATATTCACCCATTCATAATCGAGAACATCGATAGAGGAAGCGATGTCGCTAAAAAAAGAGGCATTGAAAATTCTTACGTTCCGGATTGACATTGCAGTATCGGAAGGGATCTCCGGTGTATCCGGGTCTGCAGGTGCACGAAGGCAGATGGTTGATAACTTGGCAATCCGCGTTCTGGCCGCACGTTCCGGGACAAGGATCCTGACATTTGTTTCTTATGCAGGCTCTGTTTGACGGACAGTCTGAGTTTATGACGCATTCGGGACGGCATCCCTCGTAAGGGTTTCCGATGTACTCCGGAAGACATGTGCAAGCGCCAGCACCGTTTTGTTCTCTGCAAACGGCGTTTGATCCACACGGTGACGGAGTGCACGGGGTCGGACGCTCTTCACGCACGGGATCAGACTGTTTGACAAAACATTGCACGAACGGATCACCCGTGTATCCGATAGAACAGATGCACATGGGCGTGTGACTGACAACGCGGCATTCCGCATTGGCGCCGCACGAACCGGGGCAGGGATCTTTGCATTTTTGATTTATGCACGCCAGGTTACTTGGGCATTCGCTGTTACTGGCACATTCGGGTCTGCAGTTCGGCGGTGATCCGATATATTCGGGAAGGCAAGAGCATGATGGCGAGTCTCCGACTTCCTTACACTGAGAATTGGGTCCGCATGGGGATGGTTGACAGGGATTCACCGGCACGGGAGGAGTTTCCGCTGTGGAAATTATTTTCATTTATTCATTATATTTTTTATTAGGGTTAATGATAAGCATCTATCACGATTTATATATTTTCAAAGCAATATACGATCAATTATTAAGGGACAAGAACAAAATGTGTGTTCTTACGTCTGAGCTGGCATCCGACGAACGGGTCACCCGTGTACCTCGCAGGACACGTGCATATGGGATTGTGATTTATGACTTCGCATCTGGCGCCGATTCCGCAAGTTCCCGGACAAGGGTCTCTACACTTCTGGTTACTGCAAGCCTCGTTCTGAGCACATTCGGCGCTCACGACACACTCGGGTCGACAGGTCGGCGGGCTTCCTATGAAGCCCGGCACGCAAGAGCAAACGCCCTGTCCGTTAATCTCTCTACATTGACTGTTTGGTCCGCATGGGGATGGATTGCAAGGGTTTGTGATAACGGGAGCTACGGGAGAAATTTAAAAAATATATGTTAAATAGATTGACAACGGAGAATTCGGATTTAAATACCTCAATAAAAACATTAAGATTCGACAAGACAAAACGTACCCGTCATTTGTCTGCATTCGACAAAAGCGTTTCCGGCGAGACCGGGTGGACAATTGCACATCGGAATATGATTGATGACGTCGCAACGGGCGTTCTGTCCGCAGGTTCCCGGACAAGGATCGGTGCATTTGTTGCGCATACACGCCTTATCTCTCGGACAATCGGCGCTCACTACGCATTCTGGTCTGCATCCGAAATACGGATCTCCTTGGTATTCAGGAAGGCATGTACACTCGCCGTCTCTGCACTGAGCATTAGAGCCGCAAGGGGACGGATTGCATGGATCTGATTCAACGGGATCGGCGGCTAAAATAAAAGGGGGAAATTCTTAAACGACTGAAAGTCAAACTCGATCAGATGCGATCGATACGATTGTTTATGAATTGTATAAAATTTGACATTTCGAAATGAATGCTTACGTGGTGGTGGTTTGGGGAAGCAACTCGTGAACGGATCTCCAGTATAACCTTCGGGGCATGTGCATACGGGGGTGTGGTTTATCACCGAACATTGCGCTCCCAATCCGCACGACCCTGGACAGGGATCTCGACATTTTTCCTTTATGCAAGCCATATTGCTAGCGCACTCTGGATTGATCGTGCATTCGGGACGGCAATTCGGAGGGCTTCCGATATAGGTCGGTAGGCAAGAGCACGACGGCGCACCGCCGATATCTCTACATTGCGAGTTCAAACCGCACGGTGAAGGAACGCAAGGATCTCTGTACGGATCCTGTACGGGAGTGGGTAACGGCGCTGAAAACATTTAACCTCATTATTTAACCTGATTCATGATATATTTCAAAACAATACCGCACGTATTTCATTTAAATATTATCAACTCACGAGGTATTGGGTAACATCTCGAGAATGGATCTCCAGTATAACCTTGATTACATGAACAAATCGGACTGTGGTTATTGACCTGGCAGCGTGCGTTCTGACCGCAAGGGCCGGGACAAGGATTCGTACACTTCTGATTGAAACAGGCCTTGTCTCGAGGACATTCCGAGCTGACAACACATTCCGGTCTGCAGGCGGGAGGCGAACCCACGTATGTCGGTAGGCAAGAGCATACGCCCTGGCCGTTTATTTCCCTGCATTGACTGTTGGGACCGCAAGGGGACGGATTGCATGGGTCTGCGGGGTCCGAGACGACGACAGCTGGGGAAATAACACCATTGAGTTTAATATTTCACGCCGTGTGTAGAACGATTATTCTCGTTCACCCGCTCGTACGTCTCCATTCGACTCCAAATACAACGTACTAATGCTCAAGACCGATCTCTATAGACATTCAATCATCGTCTGTCTCACTCTAACTCGCATGAATGTTGACAAATCTATAAATGTATGATTATTTCATTTCGCAGTAAAAGAATCGCTGACGCATGTCGTTTGTTTATAAAACGTCCATTAATGAAAGATATACGTGTACATATTGTAACAAATATATTACTACACGACCTAAATAAACCTAAGCATAATATTGACGCATTCATAATCGAGATCATCGATAGAAGAAATAAGAGGCGATCAATATTCTTACGTTCCGGATTGACATTGCAGTATCGGAAGGGATCTCCGGTGTATCCGGATCTGCAAGTGCACGAAGGCAGGTGGTTAATAACTTGGCAGTCCGCGTTCTGGCCGCACGTTCCGGGACAGGGATCTTGACATTTGTTTCTTATGCAGGCTCTGTTTGAGGGGCAGTCTGAATTTATGACGCATTCGGGACGGCATCCCTCGTAAGGGTTTCCGATGTACTCCGGAAGACATGTGCAAGCGCCAGCACCGTTTTGTTCTCTGCAAACGGCGTTTGATCCACACGGTGACGGAGTGCACGGGGTCGGACGCTCTTCACGCACGGGATCAGACTGTTTGACAAAACATTGCACGAACGGATCACCCGTGTATCCGATAGAACAGATGCACATGGGCGTGTGACTGACAACGCGGCATTCCGCATTGGCGCCGCACGAACCGGGGCAGGGATCTTTGCATTTTTGATTTATGCACGCCAGGTTACTTGGGCATTCGCTGTTACTGGCACATTCGGGTCTGCAGTTCGGCGGTGATCCGATATATTCGGGAAGGCAAGAGCATGATGGCGAGTCTCCGACTTCCTTACACTGAGAATTGGGTCCGCATGGGGATGGTTGACAGGGATTCACCGGCACGGGAGGAGTTTCCGCTGTGGAAATTATTTTCATTTATTCATTATATTTTTTATTAGGGTTAATGATAAGCATCTATCACGATTTATATATTTTCAAAGCAATATACGATCAATTATTAAGGGACAAGAACAAAATGTGTGTTCTTACGTCTGAGCTGGCATCCGACGAACGGGTCACCCGTGTACCTCGCAGGACACGTGCATATGGGATTGTGATTTATGACTTCGCATCTGGCACCGATTCCGCAAGTTCCCGGACAAGGGTCTCTACACTTCTGGTTACTGCAAGCCTCGTTCTGAGGACATTCGGCGCTCACGACACA
The DNA here is from genome assembly GCA_949825065.1 of Odontocerum albicorne. Lineage (NCBI taxonomy): Eukaryota > Metazoa > Arthropoda > Insecta > Trichoptera > Odontoceridae > Odontocerum > Odontocerum albicorne. The sequence goes on from OX463840.1 coordinate 28,777,867, forward strand.
CTCGGGTCGACAGGTCGGCGGGCTTCCTATGAAGCCCGGCACGCAAGAGCAAACGCCCTGTCCGTTAATCTCTCTACATTGACTGTTTGGTCCGCATGGGGATGGATTGCAAGGGTTTTTGATAACGGGAGCTACGGGAGAAATTTAAAAAATATATGTTAAATAGATTGACAACGGAGAATTCGGATTTAAATACCTCAATAAAAACATTAAGATTCGACAAGACAAAACGTACCCGTCATTTGTCTGCATTCGACAAAAGCGTTTCCGGCGAGACCGGGTGGACAATTGCACATCGGAATATGATTGATGACGTCGCAACGGGCGTTCTGTCCGCAGGTTCCCGGACAAGGATCGGTGCATTTGTTGCGCATACACGCCTTATCTCTCGGACAATCGGCGCTCACTACGCATTCTGGTCTGCATCCGAAATACGGATCTCCTTGGTATTCAGGAAGGCATGTACACTCGCCGTCTCTGCACTGAGCATTAGAGCCGCAAGGGGACGGATTGCATGGATCTGATTCAACGGGATCGGCGGCTAAAATAAAAGGGGGAAATTCTTAAACGACTGAAAGTCAAACTCGATCAGATGCGATCGATACGATTGTTTATGAATTGTATAAAATTTGACATTTCGAAATGAATGCTTACGTGGTGGTGGTTTTAGGAAGCAACTCGTGAACGGATCTCCAGTATAACCTTCGGGGCATGTGCATACGGGGGTGTGGTTTATCACCGAACATTGCGCTCCCAATCCGCACGACCCTGGACAGGGATCTCGACATTTTTCCTTTATGCAAGCCATATTGCTAGCGCACTCTGGATTGATCGTGCATTCGGGACGGCAATTCGGAGGGCTTCCGATATAGGTCGGTAGGCAAGAGCACGACGGCGCACCGCCGATATCTCTACATTGCGAGTTCAAACCGCACGGTGAAGGAACGCAAGGATCTCTGTACGGATCCTGTACGGGAGTGGGTAACGGCGCTGAAAACATTTAACCTCATTATTTAACCTGATTCATGATATATTTTAAAACAATACCGCACGTATTTCATTTAAATATTTTCAACTCACGAGGTATTGGGTAACATCTCGAGAATGGATCTCCAGTATAACCTTGATTACATGAACAAATCGGACTGTGGTTATTGACCTGGCAGCGTGCGTTCTGACCGCAAGGGCCGGGACAAGGATTCGTACACTTCTGATTGAAACAGGCCTTGTCTCGGGGACATTCCGAGCTGACAACACATTCCGGTCTGCAGGCGGGAGGCGAACCCACGTATGTCGGTAGGCAAGAGCATACGCCCTGGCCGTTTATTTCCCTGCATTGACTGTTGGAACCGCAAGGGGACGGATTGCATGGGTCTGCGGGGTCCGAGACGACGACAGCTGGGGAAAGAACACCATTGAGTTTAATATTTCACACCGTGTGTAGAACGATTATTCTCGTTCACCCGCTCGTACGTCTCCATTCGACTCCAAATACAACGTACTAATGCTCAAGACCGATCTCTATAGACATTCAATCATCGTCTGTCTCACTCTAACTCGCATGAATGTTGACAAATCTATAAATGTATGATTATTTCATTTCGCAGTAAAAGAATCGCTTACGCATGTCGTTTGTTTATAAAACGTCCATTAATGAAAGATATACGTGTACATATTGTAACAAATATATTACTACACGACCTAAATAAACCTAAGCATAATATTGACGCATTCATAATCGGGATCATCGATAGAAGAAATAAGAGGCGATCAATATTCTTACGTTCCGGATTGACATTGCAGTATCGGAAGGGATCTCCGGTGTATCCGGATCTGCAAGTGCACGAAGGCAGGTGGTTGATAACTTGGCAGTCCGCGTTCTGGCCGCACGTTCCGGGACAGGGATCTTGACATTTGTTTCTTATGCAGGCTCTGTTTGAGGGGCAGTCTGAATTTATGACGCATTCGGGACGGCATCCCTCGTAAGGGTTTCCGATGTATTTCGGAAGACATGTGCAAGCGCCAGCACCGTTTTGTTCTCTGCAAACGGCGTTTGATCCACACGGTGACGGAGTGCACGGGGTCGGACGCTCTTCACGCACGGGATCAGACTGTTTGACAAAACATTGCACGAACGGATCACCCGTGTATCCGATAGAACAGATGCACATGGGCGTGTGACTGACAACGCGGCATTCCGCATTGGCGCCGCACGAACCGGGGCAGGGATCTTTGCATTTTTGATTTATGCACGCCAGGTTACTTGGGCATTCGCTGTTACTGGCACATTCGGGTCTGCAGTTCGGCGGTGATCCGATATATTCGGGAAGGCAAGAGCATGATGGCGAGTCTCCGACTTCCTTACACTGAGAATTGGGTCCGCATGGGGATGGTTGACAGGGATTCACCGGCACGGGAGGAGTTTCCGCTGTGGAAATTATTTTCATTTATTCATTATATTTTTTATTAGGGTTAATGATAAGCATCTATCACGATTTATATATTTTCAAAGCAATATACGATCAATTATTAAGGGACAAGAACAAAATGTGTGTTCTTACGTCTGAGCTGGCATCCGACGAACGGGTCACCCGTGTACCTCGCAGGACACGTGCATATGGGATTGTGATTTATGACTTCGCATCTGGCACCGATTCCGCAAGTTCCCGGACAAGGGTCTCTACACTTCTGGTTACTGCAAGCCTCGTTCTGAGGACATTCGGCGCTCACGACACACTCGGGTCGACAGGTCGGCGGGCTTCCTATGAAGCCCGGCACGCAAGAGCAAACTGCCTGTCCGTTGATCTCTCTACATTGACTGTTTGGTCCACACGGGGATGGATTGCAAGGGTTCTTAATCACGGGAGCTACGGGAGGATTAAAAAAATATATGTTAAATCGGATGTCAACGGAGGAATTGGATTTAAATATCTCAAGAAACACATTATTCGGCGAGGCAAAACGTACCCGTCATCTGTCTGCATTCGACAAACGCGTTTCCGGCGAGACCGGGTGGACAATTGCACATCGGAATATGATTGATGACGTCGCAACGGGCGTTCTGTCCGCAGGTTCCCGGACAAGGATCGGTGCATTTGTTGCGCATACACGCCTTATCTCTCGGACAATCGGCGCTCACTACGCATTCAGGTCTGCATCCGAAATACGGATCTCCTTGGTATTCAGGAAGGCATGTACACTCGCCGTCTCTGCACTGAGCATTAGAACCGCAAGGGGACGGATTGCACGGATCTGATTCAACGGGATCGGCGGCTAAAATAAAAGGGGGAAATTCTTAAACGACTGTGAGTCAAACTTGATCAGATGCGATCGATTCGATTGTTTATGAATTGTATAAAATTTGACATTTCGAAATGAATGCTTACGTGGTGGTGGTTTGGGGAAGCAACTCGTGAACGGGTCTCCAGTATAACCTTCGGGGCATGTGCATACGGGGCTGTGGTTTATCACCGAACATTGCGCTCCCAATCCGCACGACCCTGGACAGGGATCTCGACATTTTTCCTTTATGCAAGCCATATTGCTAGCGCACTCTGGATTGATCGTGCATTCGGGACGGCAATTCGGAGGGCTTCCGATATAGGTCGGTAGGCAAGAGCACGACGGCGCACCGCCGATATCTCTACATTGGGAGTTCAAACCGCACGGGGAGGGAACGCAAGGATCTCTATACGGATCCTGTACAGGAGTGGGTAACGGCGCTGAAAACATTAAACCTCATTATTCAACCTGGTGCATGATAGATTTCAAAACAATACCGCACGTATTTTATTTAAATATTTTCAACTCACGAGGTATTGGGTAACATCTCGAGAATGGATCTCCAGTATGGCCTTGATTACATGAACAAATCGGACTGTGGTTATTGACCTGGCAGCGTGCGTTCTGACCGCAAGGGCCGGGACAAGGATTCGTACACTTCTGATTGAAACAGGCCTTGTCTCGGGGACATTCCGAGCTGACAACACATTCCGGTCTGCAGGCGGGAGGCGAACCCACGTATGTCGGTAGGCAAGAGCATACGCCCTGGCCGTTTATTTCCCTGCATTGACTGTTGGGACCGCAAGGGGACGGATTGCATGGGTCTGCGGGTTCCGAAACGACAACAGCTGGGGAGAGAACACCATTGAGTTTAATATTTCACGCCGTGTGTAGAACCATTATTCTCGTTCACTCGCTCGTACGTCTCCATTCGACTCCGCTCAAGACCGATCTCTATAGACATTCAATCATCGTCTGCCTCACTCTAACTCATACGAATGTTGACAAATCTATCAATGTATGATTATTTCATTTCGCAGTAAAAGAATCGCTTACGCGTGTCGTTTGTTTATAAAACGTCCATTAATGAAAGATATACGTGTACATATTAAAACAAATATATTACTACACGACCTTAGTATACCTTAGCATAATATTGATCCATTAATAATCAAGATCATCGATAGAAGAAATAAGAGGCGATCAATATTCTTACGTTCAGGATTGACATTGCAGTATCGGAAGGGATCTCCGGTGATCCGGATCTGCGAGGTATTGGGTAACATCTCGAGAATGGATCCCCAGTATAGCCTTGATTACATGAACAAATCGGACTGTGGTTATTGACCTGGCAGCGTGCGTTCTGACCGCAAGGGCCGGGATAAGGATTCGTACACTTTGCAAGGGGACGGATTGCATGGGTCTGCGGGGTCCGAGACGACGACAGCTGATGAAAGAACAAACTTGATTTTTATATTTACCCGTGTGCAGGACTATACCTGTCGTTCGTACATCTGCACTTGACTCCAACATCAACGTAAGTATGTTCCAAGGCTAATATTCTCTGTAAATATTTGATCATTTACTGAGTCTAGCTTGCGATGAGTTGATAAATCCATTGGGTTGAGTTATAAATAATTAACGTTTTTGGTCACATCAGTTTTTCATTAGCGATAGAATGACTTATTGTCCTTGGCAAGTTTTTACCTGTTTGAAGTACACAAGTACCCCTCAGCTTTGTTACGATTGTGGCGAAACGTCGAATTTAAGTAATAAATTATATGTCAGTGAAATGGAGGGTTTGAAAGCGCATATTCGTCACGTAATGTTGTGGGAGTTTTAACAGTGGTTATGTTGTGGGAGTTTTAATAATGCTATGGAGACATATGAAAAAATATGCAGTGTGTATGGTGAAGGAATCATGATTTACCGACAAGTGCGAAACAGATTTGTGACATTTTGTTCTGGAGATACGTCATTGAAAGATGAACCCAAACCGGGGCGCTCATCGGACTTTGATGATGGTGCATTAAAATAATTGGTGGAAAGCAATGCACGGTTAAGTACTCGATAATTATTATACGTGTTAAACACGTCTCAAGTCACCATATGCCGTCACTTAGAAAATATTGGGAAAAGCAGCAAGCTGGGTATTTGGATTTCACGCGCTTTTAGCGAAATAAACAAGACAGTATGTTAAATGATAGCGCCAATGTTTCTTTCACGACAGAGAAACGACCCGTTTCTTGGTTAAGTCATTACTGGTGATGAAAAATGGGATATACCACGTTCTACGCAAAAGGCAGCGTGTCGACAAGGATAAATCTCAACAGCCAGTCCCAAAAGCTAAGCTTAATGGAAGAAAAAATTGCGTGTGTGATGAGATCATTCTGGTATTATTTATTTCAAGCTTTGAAACCGTAATGAAACAGTAAACACAGATATTAACGCCCAGCAGCTACAGCGTGTCTATCCAAGTTTGATTGAAAAGTGATTTGCGCTCGTCAATCGGTAAAGGTTATTCTCCTCAGTGACAACGCAAGATCCCATACAGCAAGAGTAACACAGAAATAAAATTCGAGCTTAGCTGGTATGTTCTACCCTTCGCACCATACTCATCTGACCTTGCACCATTCGAGTATCATCTGTTTCGATCGCTACAAAACGCTTTGATGGAGAAATTCTCTAATGAAAACCCAGTTTGATAGTTAGTCGAAAACTTTTCAAGTCAAAACCAGCGGAATTCTTCTCAAAAGGTATGAAGAGCTATCTAATAAATGACTAAAAGTCATTGGCGGACAATGGCGAATATATAATTTATTAAGATATTATTATTGTTTTATTGACAATTTTAATTAAAATACTAAAACGGAAGTTTTTATGACTCAACTTAATATCAATGGATAATTATTTATTTACGCAATAAACACATTGCATGCGCATAATTTATGTGTATTACGTATTAAAAAAAAAATTTAATCGTACAATCGTGAAAACATTTATCAAAACGAAAAAAACTGTGAATATAAAATTATTCAGCATACTTATTTCTTCTTAAATTGGAACAGCGGTCTACAAACATTTTTTGTAAAGGGCCAAATAGTAAATATTTCAGGCTCTATGAACCAAGAGGCAAACTTGATGATATTCATGTAATAAAATAACTGGCACTGAAAACGCTGCCATATTATAACTACGTGGCGTCACAGCAGAGGCCACCGAATGCGAAGCTATAGGAGCGCCAAATAACATATGGTCGTATCTCGCTACTTCTTAACTCGGCGGTCAGCCGTTCCGTTATAGAGCGTACTTCCGAGATTTTAAAGAATTTGACATTGTAAAATCCGCTCTTAGCTTGCGGGCCGTACAAAAAGAGGCGGTGTTAGAAAAGAACAATTACATAAATGGATAGTTTTCCTTGTATTCGTGTTGTTTCACACGAAACAAAATGAGTTGAGTTATGGAACTGTTTTTTTACGCAGTACCCGTTTCTATAAAAATAGAAAAAATATATAATATTTGTTTTTCGAGTTTAATGCGAGCACATAATCTTGTGCTATATTGGATGAATGTTATCGGAAATAAATAGTATTAAAATTCATCGAAGTATAATATATTAACAAAATATTTTGAAATATTTTTTTTAAATGATAATATTCGTTATAACGTAAGTTGTATAGTTGAAAACAAGTTATATAATGAACCTATATGCAGATAATACTTCCAGGATGTCAAAGAAATTATATGATATGAAGCATACATACACACCATCACGCCATATCCCTTGGGATAGGCAGAGAGGACTAATCTCCACACCTTGCTCACCAAACTAACAAAAAGCCTTTGCTTTATCCACACTCAAAGATCTTGTCATGTCTTCTATTACAAATCAAATAAGCAAATATATATTTTTAATTCCTTGATTACATTTTTTTCAAAAATCACCATTTCGTATTTTATTTACTTTTCAACCATGTCTGAGTTTTAAAATTATTTTGAAATATTTGTGAATCTTGAAAACTGGTTGGATTGGACAAAATTTAAATTCATAAAGAAAAATAAGACTCCATTTGAAAGAGCCTTTTTCAATCAGTATGCTTTAATATTCAAAGAAAAGCCATTGAAAGTGACTTACAAGTAAATCATGTTATTGATTGAGCAGAACTTTGAAGTTCAATTGAAAAAAATTACAGATTCTAATGTTCAATTACTTAAAAAATTTCCACCATTTCGTAATGTTTGCAAAAATGTTAAGAGAAATAAAATAAAATATTTCTTACCCTGTATTTGCACACAATATTTATATGGATCTCCTTGGAATCCTACAATGCAAGTACACCGAGGGATGTGGTTCACAACGGAACATTCAGCGTTTGTACTACAAGTTCCGGGACATGGGTCGATGCATTTGTTTTGAACACACGCTTTGTTAGATGGGCATTCCGAATTCATAATACATTCTGGCCGACAATTTTCATAGGGATTTCCTGTATAGTCAAGGATGCAAACACAAGATCCTGCTCCATTTTGTTCTCTGCATATAGCATTTGAGCCGCAAGGGGAAGGATTGCATGGGGTGAGTTTTTCTTGAGGTGCTGGTGCTGTTGGAAATTTCCAATCAATTTGATCAAAGTATTAAAAATTTTTCAATATTACCATCCGTTTGTCAAGCGCAAGCATGTATTATTTGGCTTTGTAGTAAATAGCGCATTTTAAGTAAGTTTTCCGACTCACAAATCATCTCAAAGCGAATTCACCGGTTTAACATTATTGCAGGGGGGTGGGGGTGGGGGTTTAGGTTTAGTATGATTCAGAGCGTTTATAGGGTTTGGTGGGGGATGAATAAGATTGTTATGTCGCCCAAAAAATTGTTCCATCACATTTGTAGGCTAACTACGAATAAGCGCGGACGAAAGGTGGATGAAAATCTACCAATGGGATTGTTTGAAACCGTGTAGATTAATATTTTGTTAGAAACACCGATACCCTAAGGTCACAACTGTTCGTCAGTATGGGCATGATCATACGGTCGGAAGTGAATTGTGCCAGTAGGGAGGCGGGGCTCTCGCAGGGGTGTTACGGGTTAGTGGTGGGGAGGGCAGAGCAGCCTGTTATGGAGGCAGCGCAGGGGTGCGGGTGAGCCTCGCAACAAGCATTCCAGCGCTGGCAGCGATCCGTTGGGAGACGGGGCCTTACCTCGGGTGTCTCCTCAGCAACAGTAAGCAGTGCATGCTAGCCATTATTATAACTTTATTATTATGCTAAATATCACACCGATTATTAAGATTCTTTTATTCATTATTCAGGTCCATTAATTTGACTGGTTTTTATATTTTAAAGAAATGAAAACTTGAGTTGAAAACCAAAGTTCTTGACTAAATAAAAAATAGTTTGAATTTCAAGAATCTTAATACTTTTCACCAGTAAGAATATTAGTAAATTTCACAAAACTACAAGACAAATTATGTAAGAAAAATATTTACTCCGATACTTGATTCTACTAACACAGAGCTTCATGTCTAAGAACTGACAAATTGCCTAGTTGCTTGGCCTATTCAAGTATATACGATAAAGTATATATACGAGTATATTACTCGTACTTTATACCTTGTTATTTAAATCAATAAGCAAGTATTCACTTACAGACTACTCTGTGTTATTCTTATTCAATTGTAGATTTTTTGTCTTATTTGAATCCAATTATGTAATAGAGACACGACAAGAACAAAAGTAAACAGATCTCCTGAAGAGTCATATTATAAGATTTCAAAAATGAAAAAAAAGGCTTTATGTTCTTAAATCTTAATTTCTGTATTATTGGTACTGTCAAATTCAAAACATTTTTTTTACAAGTTATTTTTATGCAGTTTATGGATATTATTTTCATTGGAAAAATCCATTTATTTTAAAAGATATTCATATATTTCAACTACACTTCAGATCTAAAGAAAATAAGAAGTAAATATTCTGTTAAAATGTGTGAAGAAAAAGCAATGGAAAGAAAACATGCAACAATAAAAAAAATAGAATGTAAACACAAATATATATTTATATACATGCTTACTGACTTTTTTCAGTATTCCGTTTATTGACAATTGCTGGACGATGTTTCAGTGATGTCACAATCACCTTCTTCTAGTATCACCACCAACAGTGCAACACTCATGGGAACTATGACATCACTGAAACGTCCTCCAAAAATCGCCAACACGCGGAGTACAGGAAAAAAATTAGTAAGCATGTGTGAAAGAAAGTTCCCGAGTTATATTTAAATAACAAAAAAAAAAATAAAGTGCAGATTTTGTTCTTGCTGATGAATTGATTGAATTGTATTGATTTGATTTATTATGTTGTTCGACTAGTACCGTTTTTGCCTATTGTATAACACTGCTTACATGTCAATGTTAAATTCTATATGTTTTTGTTTTTTTAATCTTTGTATCAAAAAGGTCATTTGACAGTTGTAATAAATAATAGTTATTTCATTAAATTGTTTAGATTCTGTCTATGGATACAGGTATTATGATCTATTCATAATACTCATATGGATATTATAATCAAACATTATTTCATTTAATTGTTTAGATTCTGTCTATGGATACTCATATGGATATTATAATCAAACATTATTTATGTTTTTTTTATGAATTTTATTGTCAAAAAATATTTTGAATAAAAATAGATTTTTTCTAAAGATCTCCTAGTAATAATTTATTGATTTCCAAAACATTATTGAAAATCAAAATGATCATAATTGATTGTTGAATATTTATTTCTGATAAAATAATAATACAATATTTTATTGCTTATTCTCCTGGGTTAAGATCCAGTGGAGTGTGCACGGAACTCAATGGTTTGTTATCACACGTGCTGGTAACTTTACAACACATGAATAGACAACAACATTCGCGCACATATTCGACGCACATGAGTATTGTTACTAAACATAATATTTTACCAGACTTGGACCACCGGGAACTGAACACAAAACTCCAGTTGGAAGTCAAGAGTCGTATCAACCAGATCTTATCATGGAGATCTTTATTACACTATAATAAATCCATATATCACATCTACCTATATAATATCTGACTAGTTAAAATCTTTGGTATTGAATTTATGATATTGAGGAAGAAAACGTCGGTTTAGCATAAAAATGTTTCACAACTAAGATATTGATCAATATTTTTATTTTTAAAATAGTAAAAAAAAACATTGATTGTAAAAAGTTAATGTAAAATTGTACATATCTAAACCTTTATTTTATAAGTATGACTCAAAATTCAATTAACATATAAATCAAATTACATTAACATAACAAAATACTTGTGTTTACATTAAACAATGATATAAAACTAACTTTTTTGGCATTAGAAACAGCGGGATATAATATGTATACATATTGATGAAAAATTCAGTTCAAACAAAAAGGTAAAATAATTTATATTTAGAAAAGAGACCTTTAGGTATGTTAGTCCACTACATCTTACAGATAATATTTATCTAGAATTAAGAATAAAACAGTGAGATGATACTTCATTAAAATATATTCCTAAGTTATACCAAAATATTCATAAAAGTTTAACCAAAAAAACGTTATGAAGTAAAGATTAAACGATAATAAAATTATATGAAAGAAAACTTCTCATAGAAAATAAAGTTGTTTATTGGTTGTCTGAAGAATTTGAGAAATATTAATCAAAATTTACTTTAAATATTGTAAAAATAATAAAGATATTTAAGTAATCAAATCCACATGACAGTGAAATAATTTTATTTAATTCAATATCTTTTTGATTATTTAGAATCAATCACCAATCACCAAATTAGGTAGTTTGCGTCGTCCAATTACCAAGTATAAATAATTCATTGAAAATAATAAGATGTTCTATGAAGAATATTGTGTGAAAAACTTGGTTTTCAATAAAAGATACATATTATGAATGTGTTTTTTGTAACTCCTATCTTGTTGATTGGAAGATATTACTATAGGAGAATTAATGCGCCGATCGTTACTTTGTGCAATGAAGTGCCAAAAAATAAATAAAAGGAATGCCAAAAGTTAGATTATTTCATTGAAAATATTAAATGTTAAAAAAGTCTTACCTTGCACCGGCATACATCCAGTGAATGGGTCACCCGTGTATCCGATCTCGCAAGAACACACAGCATTGTGGTTCACAACCGCACAACGAGCATTAGGCCCGCATGTGCCTGGACATGGATCTCGGCAGTGAGCAGAGATGCAAGCCAAGCCGGGAGCGCACTCTGCATTGATAGTGCATTCGGGGCGGCAGTTGGGAGGCTGTGACACAAAACCTGGGAGGCATGAACAAGCGGGACTCTCTCCACGCACCATGCACACTGAGTTGGGGCCACATGGTGATGGATCACAAGGATTGATGTTCTCCTTGGGTGGTTCAACTGGAATAATGAAAATAAGTTTTTAATAAAATAAATCAAACCGGTTTCAAAGACCTCAATCTTCCTCAACAGGTGAGGATGAACTAAACTACATCTACAAAAATATACCTTCTAATGGCAGTAGGTAAAGAAGAGCGGAATTGTGGCTAATATGGGAAGGGGAGTAGATAGGCGTCAAAAGGGTTTTGAATGGGAAACATATTTAGAAGAGGACTATTATTAAAAATAACTTGGTAAGTGATAAGTTAAGACTTAATTTTACATTTCTAATCTCGAGAATTTCTAAGCTATACAGTTGCAATTCAAAACAAACTATAATTATTATAAAAGAGGTATCAAACACGGCCAATATTTCAAAGGAGTTAGCAGAGGACTTATCACATTTGTTTAATCTGATCCTAAACCAAAACTACTTCCAATTTAATAACAATATTTATAAACAACACAAAGGTGTGACGATAGGGATTCCGTCAGGTCGTCGGGTTGCAGATGTATTCTTAAACAACTTAGAAGATAAATTATTTAATAGCAAATCCCCATTATTAAAACAGATCGCATTATACAGGAGATATGTTGACGACATTATTTGCTTATGGTCTGGCACTGAAAGGCAACTCCAAATGTTCTTAAACCACCTTAACTCGTTCCATGAAGAAATTAAATTCACATTAAAAATAGGCCATAATGGATGTTAAATTTTTTAGATTTATCTCTATGAATTATTTATAACAAAAAAGATTTCAATATTTACCAAAAAGAAACACATACAAGATAAGATTCAAGCTGTACATTGTCATTCACAGTACATCCAATCACCCTTTTACACAAAAAATTTAATCTTTCCATACAATAATAAATATATTATTAAATACACGGTGTCGAAAAATAACTTCAAACAGGAATTAAACATAATCAAAACAATAACATCTAATAACATATACTCTCCAAACATAATAAATTAAATTTCAAGAAATAAAAACAAATCTATATAAATAAATATTTATATCCAGAGGATAAAAAAACACAATTGAAACAATGGCGTAGAATCATTTATATAAATAATAATATGGTTCAAATTGTTTCTAAGACATAACCTATAGAAATTCAATAGTCTATTATACGGCCAATAAGTTAAGAAATAAGCTGATTAACAATAAAGACAAAGAAAGTAAACTTGCCCCATTCGGAGCATATAAATTAAAATGTAATGACTGTTTATATTTTTATACAGTAAAGACAAAAAGAAACTTTGAAAAAAGTGTAAGTGAACATTTGAGATATTTAAATAACAATTTTTCAAAGTTCGCTAACCACTTAATCTAAATAATATTCATTTGATATCGATTGTGGTTTGCGAATTCTGCATACGAACCGGGGGGGAATTGCAACTGGATAGATTAGGAAAAGTGTAAAATTAAATCTCAACATTATAAATAACCAAGTTAGTTTTAATAACACTCCTCTTCTAAATATGTTTCCTGTTCAAAAGCCATCCTTTTGATGTCTACCTATTCTCCTTCCCTTATTAGCCACTAACACTCCTTTACTTACGGCCATTAGAAAGTATATTTTTAAACATGTAATTTAGTTCAACTTTACCTGATGAGGAAGACGGAGAGGTCTTTGAAACCAGTTCTGAGCTCACAAAAATAAAACAGTGGTGAATACAAAAAAAATGTTTAATTTATTTTATTAAAAAATAGTAAACATGACACCACAAAGTGAAACAAGTATTTTTAAGATTCAAGCTGAAAATAGGTATTGCTTATCATTGCCATCATAACACAACATAATTTTACTTCTATAGTGCCATTTAAGACACTTCAAGGGTGTTTTCATTATATTTTAGGGTCTCTTAAATAGTGTGAACTTCATACACCATTTCTGCATCCTTGTGCTATTTACAGAAGGGAATATGAATATCATATACACTTCATATGCATAATTGAAATTAGTTTTTGATTATAAGGTAGTTTGCTGAACTAGATAAAATAATGCATCTATAGTATATACCAGGTCTGTAAATATGAAACTGGAATTTGCTCATAGATGGCTCTAGTTGTCAATGTAGTGACTGTTTTCTTGTGTTTATATTTGTCAAAGACTTTTAACTCACAACAATACAAGTTTAATACAACTACATCTGTTTTTGTGCCTGAAAACTACGATTTGCGGACAGCATTGATTTTCTGTTACCATTTGAAGAAAACTGCTGCAGAATCGCATCGAATGCTTGTCGAAGCTTATAGTGAGCATGCTCTTGGTAAATCACAGTGCTTTGAGTGGTTTAAAAAATTCAAAAGTGGCGATTTTGAAGTGAGAAAGGAAGAACGTGAAAGACCACCGAGAAAGTTTAAAGATGCCGAATTGCAAGCATTGTTGTTGGATGAGGATGACGCTCAAACGCAACAATAACTCGCAGATCAATTAAATGTGACACGAGAAGCGATCTCCATATGTTTAAAAGCCATGGGAAAGATCCAGAAGGTGGGAAAATGGGTTCCACATGAACTGAATGAAAGACAGCAGGAAAACCAAAAAACCACTTGCAAAATGCTGCTCGCCAAGTACAAAAGAAAATCATTTCTCTATCGAATTGTGACTGGCGATGAAAAATGGATATATTTCGAGAATCCTAAGCGTAAAAGATCATGGGTAACTCCAAGCAAACCAGCGACATCGACTGCAAGGCCAATCGCTATGGACAGAAAACAATGCTCTGTGTTTGGTGGATCAGAAGGGTGTTATCTATTATGAGCTGTTAAAACCTGGCGAAACTGTTAATACTGAACGCTACTGACAACAAATGATGGATTCGAACCAAGCATTGCATGAAAAACGACCAGAATATCAAAAGAGGCAACACAAAGTGATTTTGCTTCATGATAATGCACCATCGCACACAGCATTCGATTCGAGGCGTTTAGTTGGCAAATACTTTCGCATGCGGCTTACTCACCAGACTTGGCTCCATCTGATTACTAATTATTTGCATCGATGGGACACACACTTGCTGAGCAGCGCTTCACTTCTTACGAAAATGGCTCGATGATTGGTTTGCCTCAAAAGAGCAACAGTTTTTTTGGCGTGGCATCCACAAATTATCAGAGAGATGGGAAAAATGTGTAGTTAGCGATGGGCAATACTTTGAATAAAATATTTTTTACCATTTTCATACAATAAATATGTATTTTCTATAAAAAAATTCCGGTTTCATATTATTAAAAAATAATTGAGCCATTAGGGGTTTTGAAAATTATTATTTTGGCAATCTATACCAATTTTGCAATATTTTGATGATATGTAAAGTCAAACAACCAACCTATGGCGTAACATCTGAGGAATGGATCTCCAGTGAATCCATTGTCACAGCTGCAAATAGGATTATGATTTGAAACTTGACAGCGAGCATTCCGTCCACAGGTACCAGGACACGGGTCTTTGCATTTGCTATTCAGACATGCCAGAGTGAGGGGACACTCGGCGCTGATGGTGCACTGTGGCCGGCACCCTGGAGGAGCTCCTTCCATTCCGGCTAAGCAGGAGCAAGCCGCTGCACTGTTCACTACTCGGCATTCGCTGTTAGGTCCACAAGGTGAAGGACTGCACGGATTTCTAGGTGGCTCTGTAAAAAATTATTACCATTACCCATAAAAATCTTTTAGCCTTCTCTGGATAAATTATTGTACCCCTGCATTAAGAGTTCTACAAGTCTGAATGTTGTGATTTGAACAAAATTTGGTTATGGTGATATTTTTATGTACTAAGAAAATTTCTAAATTATTTTTTTAGTAAGATTTTATAATGTTAAATTTTAAAATATTGCGCAGTGAAGTGAAACCATAATTTTGGATTCAGTGAAGGCTAATTAATGAGAGAGCAAATACTTGCTTCACATATGAACTATATGAAATAATGAAAGGTTTGGTATTGAAAGTACAATAATATCAATGATAAAAAACAAAATTCTGAATATTTACCTATGAAACCCACGGTAAACTAACACAATAGCAAATATTTTTATCTTACTGCATATTGAGGATTTTTTCTTTTTTATATTTTATTTTGCTATCTACAATCAAATTTTGATTGAATTGAAAGGAAAACCAGAGTTCAAGCGAATCAAGTGAGTAAAGCAAATCATTTTACTAGACAAAGCCTGTGAAATAGTAATTTAAAAGTAATCACTTCTGTTTTGAGTAAGATAGCTTTTCACAGTTTTATTGTATTTGGTTTTATATACAAAATTATCTCACCTATGACCACTTTTCTGCATAAAGTGAATGGATCTCCGCTAGTTCCAGGAGGACATGTGCACATAGGGATATGGTTATATACATTGCAGGTGGCTTCTTGACCACAAGTCCCTGGGCATGGATCCACACATTTATTGTTGATACATGCTTTGCTTGGAGAGCAGTCTGTGTTCATCGTACATTCTGGTCTACACAAGGTGTAGGGATCTCCGAAGAATTCCGGCAGGCAAATACAAATCCCATCTTGACATTGAGCATTTGAACCACATGGAGATGGATTGCAAGGATTCTTTTCTAGTGGAGGTAGCTTGGCTGAAATAAATACTTATTTTTTAATAGAATACTTTTTAGAAGAACATACAAAGACAGTATTTAATTATTGTCTAGTGAACAAATTCTCTGAATATGTTTTGTTGTATTCATTAAAAATATTGCAAAATAATATAGAATAAGTATTAAAAAATATATAATCAGAAAGCATTCTTAAAAACATGTATACAATAGGCAAAAATAAAATGAATGAACTCAAGTTTAAAGTCCCCATAAATTACAATACTCATATTAATATTCTATTTAAAAAGAAAAAATATATGATGCTAACCTACAACTGGAGAACATTGAATAAATGGATTTCCAGAATGCCCTTGTGGACAAAAGCATATGGGCACATGGTTCTGCACACGGCATTCAGCATTAAAACCGCAGGAGCCTGGACAAGGATCCCTGCACTTTTCTGTGATGCACGCCTCATTTGCTGGACAATCTGTATTTACTACACATTCTGGGCGGCAGTTTGGTGGGACTCCAATATAAGTTTGTAGACACGAGCAAGATGGTTGACCTCCGATATCTCTACATTCTGAATACAATCCACAAGGTGAAGGATTGCAAGGATCTCTCGGTAGTGGTGCTGGGCGTGGTTTCTCTACTGAAAGGTTCAATTCAAAGGTTAAATGTGAGGATCTATAAAACACAATAGAAATTAATATGATTAATTGATAGGGAAAATATTTACTTGGTTGTGGATAGCATCTTGTGAATGGATCCCCTGTTTGATCTGGTGGACACCTACATAATGGATTATGGTTGATAACTTCACATCTTGCTCCAAGTCCACAAGTTTCACGGCAAGGATTTGCACATTTGAATTTGTGACATGCTTGATTCGAAGGACATTCAGAATTGACAACACATTCAGGTCTGCAATTTGGTGGTGAGCCTTGATAATCAGGTAGACATGAGCAAACTGCTAAATTATTGATATTTCTGCATTGACCATTTGGACCACAAGCATTGCCACTGCATGGATCAACTAGAGGAGCTTCAGTTGGTGCACTGACTGGTTCTAATCGACAAACCGTAAATGGTTCTCCAATATATCCTTTGAGACAAGTGCAAGTAGGAACATGATTAGTCACATAACACTCAGCATTGGAACCACAAACTCCTGGACATGGATCTTGACACTTGTTTCTGACACATGCCTTATTTACAGGACAGTCAGAGCTTAGTACACATTCTGGTCTGCAGCCGTCATATGGATTTCCTTGATAGTCATCGATACAAGAGCAAGAACCAGCTCCATTCCTCTGAATACACACAGCATTAGAGCCACATGGAGAAGGTTCACACGGGTTCAAATTTTCCACTGAAAAAAAATTATATTACTTATATCAAAATTCATTTTAAGTATTGCTAAATTTAAAATACATCAATAAGAAAATAAAATCTTTTCAAAGTACACACTGATGCAAGAATTTTAAATTATGAATATATTTTGTTTTGAGTTCTAATATTAATTGATAGATAAGCCAAATGTACTAACCAGGTTTAGGAAGGCATTGAACAAAGGCATTTCCAGTATATCCAACAAGACAAGTACATGATGCTGTATGAGTGATAACAGTACATTCTGCATTGGTACCACATGAGCCAGGACAGGGATCTTGACATTTGTTACTAATGCACGCTTGAGTGCTGGGACAGTCGGGATTAATCACACACTCGGGTCTACAATTAGGCGGTTGACCAATGTAATTCGGCAAGCAACTGCAAGATGATCTGCCGTTGATGTCTTGGCATACAGCATTCGGGCCACAAGGAGAAGGTTGGCAGACATCCTTTCTTTCATGTTCTACAGGTTCTATTGCTACAGGAATATCATAACATCTTCTGAATGGGTCACCGGTTTGACCACTTGCACAGCTACATATTGGACTGTGATTGATAACTTCGCATCTAGCTGAGTATCCGCAAGAGCCAACACAAGGATCGATACACTTCTGATTGACACAGGCTCTATTTTGAGAACATTCAGAACTAACAACACATTCTGGTCGGCAAGATGGCGGTGTTCCTTGGAAACCAGTCAGGCATGAGCATATTGCGTGGTTATTAATATTCTTGCATTGGCTGTTAGGACCACAAGGTGATGGAGAACATGGATCACTTTTAGGTTCTGGAGGTATTTCATTAGGTCTGCAATGAGAGAATGGGTCACCCGTAAAATCTGGTTGACACGAACAGACTGGAATATGATTAATAACATCGCAGAATGCATTTTGTCCACAGGTTCCAGGACATGGGTCACGACATTTATTCCTCAAACAGGCCTTATCTCTGGGACATTCTTGGCTCCCAACACATTCTGGGCGGCAGGATTCATAAGGATTGCCAACATAATCTATAATGCACGTGCACTCTCCATCAGAGCAAACCGCATTAGGGCCACAAGGTGAAGGATTGCAGGGATTTTTTGGCACTGAAACAGGTGTTGCTGAAAAAAAATGACATAATATTATTTCTTTCGTTGATAATGGTATTTTAAATTTTTAAACTTGTATTATTAAAAAATTAGGATAATTAAAAAGCCTAAATATTATGAATTGAATTTTTAATTGATTTTCAATTTTAATATTGTACAATATCCATGTTTCAAGTTATGATATTCCAAATTAAGTGAACAAAAACAAATCTAAAATTATCTGGAAATTCTGAAGTTGAAAATTAGATAAATATACAATACGAGTATTAACTATTTAGAATAAATTAGATAAAATGAGAAACTTAATTTAAATAAATATTAACATATGAACATACTTGGAGGTAAATAAGAGCATTGAACAAATGGGTCTCCGGTGTATTCCTCATTGCATGTGCAAACTGCAATGTGATTTAACACGTGGCAATTTGCATCAGCTCCACAAGAACCTAGGCAAGGGTCTTGACACCTTTGATTGATACAAGCTAACTGACTGGCACACTCTGAGCTGAGGAAGCATTCGGGTCGGCAGTCAGGTGGAGAGCCAATGTAATTTGGCAAGCAAGAGCAAGCTGGATTGCCGGCTATCATTTGGCAATTGGAATTTGGTCCACAAGGTGATGGTTCACATGACGGCGGTCTCTCTGTTACTGGCTCAATAATAAGTGGAGCTAAAATAAAATAAATTTATGTTATTATTAGGAGATATTTACATTAATATTGTAAATATCTCCTAATATTAAATAATATATAAAGCATTGAAAATTAATTTAGCCCAGAGAGTTTAGTCTAACTGAACATATGTTGTCTGCACTCGTATTGGTAAGAAATTAAATTTATTCACTTGAGCACGAATGACAAATTATCGAAAATGATCACTCCTAATAAACCAAAAACAATGTAATTACTCCTGATTGAGCAAAAATTAATCAGAAGTTGAAAGCAAATCGCAGATATCTTAAGGTTATAAAATACTGACTTAAAAATCAATAAAGGGATATTAACATTTGAAATAATGATACTTACTCAGATAACACTGGGTGAATGGATCACCTGTGAAGCCTGATGGACAAGCACATATTGGTTTATGATTTCTCAAATTGCACTGTGCTCGTAGGCCACACGTGTTTGGGCATGGATCCTCACACTTTTGATTGATACAAGCCTTGGACGCATCACATTCTGAATTGACAACACACTCAGGCCGACAATTTGGTGGCATACCATTATAATTTTGCAGGCATGAACAAACAGCCTGTTGATTCACTTGTCTGCACTGACTGTTGGGGCCACATGGTGAAGGGTCACAAGGATTTATATTAGATTTAGGAGGTAGTTCTAAAAGGAAAAATCATATCAAAATTCAATATAAAAAGGAAAGAGGAGCTTATTTTTATAAATGGAAAAAAATATATGAACTGATTAAAAATTTTTTACTCAAATTATTCAATTTTATATTAAACCTCGTAAAAAACAAAATCTTTCAAATCCTGAAAATAAATGAAATGCAATATTTTTTTCACAATTAATTGCAGATATTAAAATTATAGAACATTATATACATAAACATACACACAGGGATATTACTAAAGAGTTTACATTTCAGCCATTAATAAATTGAAACTGTTGAAAAGAGAAATAGGAAAATATTGATCTTAATACCTGTGACTGGAATTTGTTTGCACTGGAAGAATGGATCTCCTGTATAACCTTGTGGACAAGAGCAAGTTGGTACATGATTATTCACAGTACACTCTGCAAATGTGCCACAAACTCCTGGGCATGGGTCTACACACTTGCCATTGGAGCAAGCTAGGATTGGAGTGCAATCTGAGTTGATTTCACATTCTCTACGGCAACCACGAGTTTTATCATACGCATCTCCTTCATATCCTGGGAAACAACGACAAGCACCTGCTCCATTTTGTTCTCTACATTCCGCATTAGGACCACAAGGAGACGGAGTACAGGGTGACTGGGGTGGAGGAGGTGGAGTACCTGAAAACATTCATTTTGATAAAAATAATAATTCAAAATATTTCTTTCTTTTGAAAAGTTAAAACAATTTTTACATTATGAACAATAATATCTTTGACCTAGGCCTAAGAGGTTGCATTGCTTCCGAAATACAGGTGTTCTTTTATTTAGGCAATAATTTAAGACAATGTAATTGTTAATGCAAATCTCAATGTTTGTAATCAAGATATTTTCCAAGGCTTCATTTCCAATCCTGAGAAGAACTACACATACGAGTATGTACTAATATTTATAATTTAAAATAATAATAGCAAATTCAATCCAAATTAATTTATATCACTCTTAATTCTAATTTAGGCTTTGATTATATATTATTTGCTGTCATAATAATATATGTTACAAGGGTGGATCAAACATAAATGAGACTTTTGTTTTAGAGCACGTAATTTTAAACGGAGCGCGCGGCCGCCTCGAGGAGTGTTGGGTGGGGATATGAAGAGTGAGAAGAAGGGTCGGCCAGCCTCGGCAGATTCCATTGGTATGGTACACGATGTCTGAGAAAGAGGTGCACCCGTCGATTGTGCAATGCATAATTATTAAGTTTCTCGCTCGTGAGGACGTAAAACCGGCCGAAATTCTGCGGAGACTGACGGCACAGTTCCAGGATCAAACACTGTCAAAGCCCCATGTGTTTGCCTGGCATAAGGAGTCCATGAAAGGCCGTGACGTGAAAGGGTTGAAAACGAGAGCCATGATCGTCGCCCACGGATTAACATTACCGAACAGAAAATTAACGCCATTCATGATCTTCTGGGAGCCGACCGATGTTTGATGGTTTCCGAAATTTGTTCTGAGATAGGAATAAGTTATGGGAGCACTCAATCCACAATCACAAAGGACCTAGGATTCCGCAAAGTGTCTGCTCAGTGGGTCCCACATCTATTGACTACAGAACAAAAGTTGGCACGTTTGCACGTCTGTGAGCGGCTCTTGGCGCATTTTTGAGTTGCATCATTACCTACAATGAATCTTGGGTACACCACTACACGCCCGAGTCGAAACAAGCCAGCATGGAGTGGAGAAAGAAGGATGAGGCAGCCCCTGAGAAAGCCAAGACTCGGCTGTCAGCTGGTAAGGTGCTTGCCACTGTTTTTTGGGGCCGGTGCGGCACTTTGTACATCGATTTTTTGCACGATCGTCGTACCATCAATGCAGCGTACTACTGCGAGCTTTTGAGTGAAGTTAAACTTGCTTATCGATGCAAAAGACGTGACCAACCGATACGAGAAGTGATTCTTCTCCATGACAACGCGAGGCCCCATACTACAGCTGTAACATGCGAATAATTAGGAAATGAGTTGGACACGATTGGAACACCCTCCCTATAGTTGTGATCTATCACCCTGGCACTTTCATCTCTTTGGGCCACTGAAAGAAGCTCTGGGAGGCCAATGATTCAATGATGACGATGGAGTAGAGGGGTTTGTGCGCAATTGGCTGCTGACACAACCCACTTCTTTTTATGATGACGGGATAAAAAAACTACCGATCCGCTGAGAAAAATGTATTTTTAAAGCAGATTATGTAGAAAAATGATGTGTATTTGGTCTTTTTCTTTCTGCAAATAAAAAAGTCTCGTTTATATTTGATCCACCCTCGTATGTAGTAAGGTCCAAAAGCTTCAGTTCCAAAGATTAGAAAAAAGTGATAGAATGAAAAGATTTTTTTTAATATAGTCACCCTGTAGTTCAATACTTTTAGAATGATGAAAGTTTTGTGCTCAAAATAGTTGAACACTTCTTCTCTTTTAATTTTTTTCCACTCAAATCGGATTTCACTTGTGAAAATAAAAAATAATCACTTGGGGCCATGTCGGGACTATAGGGTGGGTGATTCAATTTTTGGAAATCACAGTGTTGAATGGCAATCTTTGCAGCAACAGAAGTATTCACTGGCACATTGTCTGTCGTGCAATAATCTCATGCCTCGTTACAGCTTTTCTCGGAGTTTTATTTTTATGCCATCTTTTAATTTTTACATTACTAACACATGTAATACTCGCCCGTAACTGCAGTGTTTATTTAAATTCAATTAGTAGAATTTCCTGATAATCTCAAAAAAAATGTTGCTATAATCATTTTTGGACTTATGTCACCTTGGCTTTTTTGGGATGTGGTGATCCCGGATGGCGCCACTCCATTGAGTCCCTTTTTAACAGGATCATGGTATAAAACCATAGTTTCATCCCTCATTACAATTGACTAAATTATTTCTTTATCTTTCCCATAGCAGAACATTAAAAAAATATTCAACAATAAATACTTTGTTGCTTTTGGACAGCACTCAAGTTTTGCCACCCATATTGCACGAACCTTATTCATGTCAAGATTATGTAGAATTCAAAGCACTGTGGTTTTGTAAAGTCCACACTTTGCTGTTTTTTATTTTAGTCTTCTATCTTGTAGCACT
Source organism: Odontocerum albicorne (assembly GCA_949825065.1). Taxonomy (NCBI): domain Eukaryota; kingdom Metazoa; phylum Arthropoda; class Insecta; order Trichoptera; family Odontoceridae; genus Odontocerum; species Odontocerum albicorne. The sequence goes on from OX463840.1 coordinate 28,801,036, forward strand.
TGCTTTTACACTTATGAAACTGTTTCTGGATTGAGTACTTCTTCTAAACTCCCCTGATGAGTCCCTTATATTTGATTGATTCTCTGCCTAAGTAAAACTGTTCAACCCAATCTTTCACTGTGGAATATAATGGAGAAGATTCTCTGTAGACAGCATCTAAACGTTATTTAATTTCTGTTGGATTTTTTAGAGAAACTTGATAACCGCATTGTATTAAATCTATAACATTTCAGAATATAACTAAACAACACGTCTTTTATTGGCTCTAGTTGATATACTTCTGATGGTAAAGGTATCAAATTTTAACTGTAACATCACCTTACCATGAGATGGGTAGGGCCTGTGTGATATCTGTTCATACATACACTAACTTATTCAAACTGGAAACTTTGCACAATAGTGATAAATAAAACTTACTCATCGGTATTAAGGTGCATTGGAATGCAGCATCTCCAGTGTAACCTTGTTGACAAGAACAAACTGCATTATGATTGACAGTAATGCATACGGCGTTCAGTCCACAGGTTCCAGGACATGGGTCCGTGCAATGTTGTTGAACGCAAGCCAAATTACTAGAACACTCAGTATTAGTTGTGCATTCAGGTCGGCAATTAGGCACCCTGCCAATGTAGTTAGGTAGACAAGAGCAAGCTGCTTGGGTTCCAATTACTTTGCACTCTGAGTTAGGTCCGCATGGTGAAGGCACACAAGGATTTTCAGACTTGGGAGGTTGAGCTAGAATTAAAAAGAATATTTATGAATTATTACTGTTCTGCTAAAGTACAATATGAATGTATTGATTAGAAAGCTTAGCATTTTGATATAGATCATTTGACAAGTTCGTGACATTACATTTTAATATGCACATAATATTTGCATTGTAGATGTTGTGTAAATGTTGCTGTCATTAACATGCAAAATTCTATTGTGCCCAGAATGGTCCAACTAGATAATTTTGGGTTAGGCCAAAAAATCAACATTAATTTAGATAAGTAAGCCAAAAAAATCTAGTGGGCACTGAAACCAGCTATGTGTGTAATATAAAAATTATAGAAAATTAATTGTTTGTTTCATACTCACGTTTTTCTTTGATGCATTTGATAAATGGATCTCCAGTGAAACCTGGTGAGCAGCTACAAATAGGATTGTGGTTAACCACTTGACAACGGGCATTCAACCCACATGTTCCAATACAAGGATCAACACACTTTTGGTTTGAGCAAGCTCTGTTTTGAGGACATTCTGTACTGACTATACATTCTGGCCTGCACATTGGCGGAGTTCCCACAAATCCGGATTGGCAAGTGCAAACACTATGACCATTAACTGGTTTGCAAAGGCTGTTGGGTCCACATGGTGATGGTTGACAAGGATATTCAGGTTCCACATTTTTGACTATGAAAAAATGAAAAATACTTTTTAAAACACATACGAGTATATGAAGATACTTTAATGTTAGAATGTGATACAGCTAAATTGAGTTCTGTAACCTCTGAAACTTTTGTTATTGTGTTCAACTTTTGTTATAAAAATCTATTATGAGTGCGACGTCATTTAGTGACGAAGAAATGTGCAAAGAATAATAATAATGATGGACTTACTGTCTGACGCCTCGAGAGAAGGAAGATTGCAGCGCAATAAATATAATAGTGGCTTAAGATTTGGAATTCAAACAGACCAGCAAGTGGCCAATACTTTCACAGAAAATAATTGAATGCTGCAAAACTTTCCTTTGAGGCCACTAGATTGGAGAAGCTAATTGGTCTGAAGATGTATCGATGTAAGACGGAATGGAGATGCCTTTGAATAATTTCAATAATTCGACTCAATTATCATGGCAGTACCACAAAATGTGATCTGCGACTTGATCTAGATAGCCGCAAAAATTATAACAGGACGAAGGGACAAGTTTGAAGCCAAAAAGTTTACCATTAAAGCTCTCATGGCCGGAGAGAAATTGGGTAGTCAATAGTTTGGATACACCCACGGGAAGTTGAGGCATGCCCTGATGCAAGGAAAAAATTTAAATGCCTGTCTACCCATCATGGAGGATGATGATCATCATTGTTGCCAAGTTGACAACTGGGCTTCTAGGCAGATTTTAAGAATCATCCCTGGTAAGGAGTGAAGGTGGACGTCACTTATAATTGCGGGCTCACCCTTACCGAGAATAATAATTGCCGCATAATGAAAAACCTCCAGATCTAACAGAATGAGCTCTGTTAACACTGAGTGCTTCCGCTTAACATGTTCTATAAGCCTTGCCGAAAACCAATAGCTCTCACTACTGATCACCGATCAGCATCCTTTTGGCAACTTAGATCCAACTTCTGTGGATCTTATCATCATCTTCGTCAATAATAAAAAAAAGGGAGGCACATTTGGCTGGTGCATAATTCTGGTCTTTTTTATGGTTTCCATTTTAACGCTATTGGGGATTGGACATTCATAGATAGCAATGGGTAGGATTTTACCAAGGTCTATTGACGATGGTATTTTCCATTGGTTTGTTGAGATTCTAACTCTGAGAAGAGGGAAAATGTTTAATTTTAGTATTATGACATTTTTTCCTCAGAACTCGATATAGCTCCCAGTGTCAATCCCATTGTCTTTTAAAATTAGATTTTGCAATATCTCTTCAAGTCATTAACTTGATTTCAAATGAATCTACGGAGCTGGAGAATGATTTATTTTCACCACTTTACAAGGTACATGTGGGTCCAAAAGTCCCTTCAATAGGTTGCTGAAAACTTCCACCTTCAAGTCCACCAACTCAATCTCATAGATTTGAAGTGCTTGGCCATGCAGTCTTCTGTTTGAATCCCACGCAGTGCTGTTCCCCTCGAATGACACAAGCATTTTTTCGCCTAGTATTCGGGGGGATAATATGGCTATGACTTAAGTCATATATATTCTTTCAAAAAGAGGAAAAAAAACTTGTTGGTATGCTCCGATTGTTTCACTTGGGTGTGCCTTCGGATCCAGTACAGCGGTGTGGCCGGTGAGTTTGCTGGTGTGCAATGGCTCACTCACTTAATTCACAGCTTTGATTCCAATCAATGCTGCGAACCTTCAAAATGAAACTTTCCTTATTGATTTTCCGGAATTGACGAACACGGATTGTATCCTTCGAACGAATTAGAGGGCAAGTTTTATAGCTTGCAAATATGAGGTCCGGGTGTGAGAACCTCAATTCAGTGTGTTGTCCGCAAATGAAAATTTGTTCAATTGAAGATGCAAGGATAAGATTCAGGTTGCTGTGTGAAGTTCTTGTGTGATGTGTTGGATTGAGAGGAGGAAACATAAGACTATGGGAATGCAAAATATCACAAAGCTTCTTTGATTTTTAGTCATTTTTTAATAAACAGGTGTTGAAAGCTCTCTTTATAAAAGAGTTGTATTATTTGGTAGTATATCTTCGAGGTGAGTTTCAAATTCATTGAAATAAATTGATTTAGGAAGGCATTATACACTTCCAGGAGTAGGTTCATTGTTTTGAATTTAATTCTGATAAATAAAAGTTCTGAATAAATAATGAACACAATGACAATCGTCATATTTGAAAATTTTAAGGATTTAATTTTCTACACAATTAATAATACTGAAATTGGATAATATAAAAAATAATTTTTATTGTACATTTAAAATGAAAAAAAACTTAAATTCACTTTGTGGTCAAGAGACCTCATCAAAGTTTAGGTGTTTATAAAAATATATTTAAGATACATTTCAATTAGTTAAATGAAATAAGAGTTTAAATCAACTGATAAAAAAGCAGATATGAAGACAGAGATAAATTACCTGTTTCTTGAATGACACAACTTCGCAATGCATCACCCGTGTATCCAGACAAGCAGTAGCAAGAGGGTGCATGATTTATAACTCTGCATTCGGCATTGAGGCCACACGCCCCTGGACAGGGATCTTTACACTTATTGCTGGAACAAGCTTTCAACCTATCACAATCAGAGTTGGTTACACACTCCGGCCTGCATCCAATGTATGGATCACCAGTGTATTCTGGTAGACATGAGCAAGATCCAGCACTATTACGCTCATTGCATACAGCATTAGCGCCGCATGGAGACGGATTGCATGGATTGCGAGGTCTCTCTGTTGTAGGAGCAACTGGAATACACAAAATCATTTATTTAGATATGCACTTCTTTTATAATATAGTAGATTCAATAAATGGATACATACTTGGTTCAACATATCTGCATTCCTTGAAAGGATCACCAGTATACCCATCAAAACAAGTACAAAGAGGCACATGATTTATAACAGTACAAGAAGCATGCAATCCACAAGATCCTGGACAAGGATCTGTACATTTCTCATTAAGGCATGCAAGGTTTCCTGGGCATTCAGCATTTATAGTACATTCTGGTCTACAATTAGGAGGGCGTCCTATATAATTTGGCAAGCAAGAACAAGCTGGTGTGTTACCGACATCTCTACACTGAGAATTAGGTCCACATGGTGAAGGTACGCATGGGTTTCCACTAGGTATGTCCATTACAGGCTCTGTACAGAAAGGAAGGAAAGAAAAGTTAAGAAGTAAATTAGACTACATATAAAGACACAGAACAAGAAAGAAAAGAAGCATGCTCACTTTTGTCCTGAACGCATCGCATAAATGGATCACCGGTAAAACCGACTAAACAACTACATATAGGATTGTGGTTCACAACTTGACAACGGGCATTAAGGCCACATGTTCCAGGGCAGGGATCTTGACACTTTTGACCAATGCAAGCTTTGTCTTGAGGACAATCTGCACTTATAACACATTCAGGCTTGCAAGATGGTGGTGAACCAATATATGATTCGAGACATGTACAAACAGCGTGTTCATTGATTACTCGGCACTGACTGTATGGACCACAGGGTGATGGTACACATGGGTTTACCGGCTCATCTTTAGGAACTAAGGAACAAAATAAATATATAAGAAAAGAAAATTACATTGAAGGGATAACAGAAAAAAAGATAAATTCAAGTTGATAGATTAAAAAAGAAATAATGAAAGTGTAAAAATAAAGTGTGAATAATAAAAAGCTTACTAGGAATAGGTCTACAAAAGAGTGTAGGGGTCCCTTCATATCCTGGGAGGCAAGTACAACTAGGAGCGTGATTCACAACATCACATCGGGCATTCAGACCACAAGCTCCGGGGCAAGGATCTTTACATTTATTATTTATACAGGCTCTGTCTCTGTTGCAATCTGTATTAGTGACACATTCTGGTCTACAGCCTGTATATGGATCCCCGATATATTCCGGTAAACAAGAACATGATCCGGCACCATTACGTTCTTTGCAAATAGCATTCCCACCACACGGAGATGGGTAACACGGGTCACTTGGGGTTTCAACGGGTTGTACAACTGAAAGTATGGGAAACGAAATTCTAATCAAGTCTCCAAGTATAGAATATAACAAAAAATTTTGTTTTATTCTTTATAATTTCATTGGTTAGAGGTTAGTTTAATTTTAAATATTCTTACTCGGAACGAGCACGCAGCCTGAAAATGGATCTCCAGTATATTTTTCAAAACATTGACAAATTGGTGAATGATTAACAACAATACATCTGGCATTAGCTCCGCATGATCCTGGACATGGATCCCGGCATTTTTCAGCCTGACAAGCCAAATTACTAGCACATTCTTCATTGGCAGTGCATTCTGGTCTACAATTTGGGGCACGTCCGATGTATTCCGGTAAACATGAACATGCTGGGGTATTTCCAATGACGCGACATTGAGAGTTAGGACCACAAGGTGATGGAATACAAGGATTTCCACTTGGTATTTCGGATATTTCTTAATAAAAAAAAATAAAAAGGAATTAGAAAAAAGTTATAGAAAAATATTTTCAAGAATAGAATAAAAAGATTGTTAAATTGTTACTTACTTTGCTCAAGAGAGCATCTTACGAAAGGATCCCCAGTGTAGCCTGAATTACAGCTACAAATAGGGTTGTGATTAACAACAATACACTTTGCGTTTATACCACATGTACCTGGACAAGGGTCTTGGCACTTTTGACCAATGCAAGCTTTATCCTGCATACAATCAGCGCTTACAATGCATTCGGGACGACAGGATGGAGGAGAACCAATGAAATCTTCTTTACAAGAACATACAGCATGATCATTTACAATACGACAGTTGCTATAGGATCCACATGGTGATGGAATGCATGGATTTTGTAATGGTTCATCTTTTGAAACTGGTAAAAAAAGTATAATGTTAATATTTGTAATTTTTCCGAATAATTATATTATGCATTGAAATTAAATGAAAACATACTTTGTATAATTATACGGCATGACGAAAGCGCGTTTCCTGTATATCCCGGCAAGCAATAGCATGATGGTGCATGATTGGACACGGAACATTCAGCATTTATGCCACAAACTCCAGGACATGGATTTTTACATTTTTTTTGTACGCATGCCTTATTTTTAGGGCAATCAGTATTCAATACACATTCAGGACGACACTCTACATAAGGATCACCAGTATATTCTGGTAAGCAAGTGCAAGAACCTGCACCATCACGTTCCTTACATATTGCGTTTGTGCCACAAGGAGACGATTCGCAAGGAGTTTGAACTTCTACAGGTTGTACGACTGAAAAACGATTTCAAATCAATTTTATATAAAATTCAAGTATTTACAGAAAACAATATTTCACTTAATGAAAATATCATCTTACTAGGAATGATTGAGCAGCCCGCAAATGGATCTCCCATATATCCAACATTACAAGTACAGACAGGAATATGTTTAATGACGGCGCAGGATGCATAATATCCACATGAACCTGGACATGGGTCCATACATTTTTCTCTAATACAAGCCAAATTTCCCGGACACTCTGAATTGATCATACATTCGGGCCTACAGAATGGTGGTCTGCCAAGATAGTTTGGGAGACAGGAGCAAACCGGATGATTTTCCACAATTTGACAAGTTGAGAAAGGTCCACAAGGAGAAGGAACACATGGATTTCCATAAGGTTTTTCAACACGTTCTACAAAAAATATTTTAGGTTATTAAAAGAAGAAAATGAATAAAATATCTAATTTCTATATGACGTAATATCTTACTTTCTTCCTGTGTGCACCTATCAAAGGGATCTCCTATATAGCCTGAAAGACAGCTGCATATTGGGTTGTGATTGACAACTAGACAACGAGCATTGGTACCGCAAGTACCAGGACAAGGGTCTTGACATTTTTGATTAACACACGCTTTATCTTGAGGGCATTCAGCACTAACAACGCACTCAGGTCGGCAAGATGGTGGAGAGCCAATATATGATTCGAGACAAGAGCAAACACCGTGATCATTCACTACACGACACTGACTGTATGGGCCACATGGTGATGGTTGGCATGGATTTCTTTTTGGTTCATCTTTAATAACTGAAGAATAGAAAGCAGAAAAAAGCTTATTAGAAATAACTTACAAATCAGTCAAACAAATAATAAGAATATAATAAAGTTTGAGAATTAAGGTAAGGTATATCAAAAGTATAAATATAGAAAACAGTATAGGTAAGATTGAAAAGAAATGAGGTCTTACTAGGTTGATGACATGCACGTAGAGGATTTCCAGTGTGTCCTGGTAAGCAAGAGCATGATGGAGCATGGTTATATACAGCACATTCAGCATTTATGCCACATGTTCCCGGACAAGGGTCTATGCATTTATTATTCACGCATGCTTTTTCACTGGGACAATCATTGTTCAAAATACACTCGGGCCGACATCCTATGTATGGATCACCATTATATTCATCGAGGCAAGTACACGAGCCAGCACCGTTGTATTCTTGGCAAATAGTATTAGCCCCACATGGCGATGGGTTGCACGGGTTACGGGGAGCCTCGTCAGCTGAAAGATTTTCTTCGCTTATTGAAGAATTATAATATGTTGTTAATTCGTTACTGTATTATTATATTGTAATATTAATAAAATAATTTTTCTTAAATTACTGTTATTCAATTTTAGTGAATTATTTCAACCCAGTATAAAGGGTTATTTCAATTTATATTTAATTTAATGTCATTATTTGTTATTATTGTAGTTCAAATTAGTTCGATCTGAACTATGCAATTTTTTTTATCTTCGTTTGATTGATTAGTTTTTAATAATAAATTGTTAATGATGTTAAATTATTTTTAAAAAATTACATTATTTTAATCTTACAATGAACGATTTTCGAACAGCTAGCAAAAGGGTCACCGGTGTATTGGGGTAAACAGTTACAATTAGGGGAATGAGCAATGACTTTGCATTCCGCATTAAATCCACAAGAGCCGGGACAGGGATCTATGCATCGCTTCTTAATGCAGGCGTGGTGAGGTTGACATTCCGCATTGATTACACATTCGGGCCGACAATTGGGGGGGTTTCCCAGATAATATGGTAAACAAGAACAAGTAGGGTTATGGCCTATTGGTCTACATACAGAATTAGGCCCACACGGAGATGGATTGCAAGGGTTCGTATTTGGCACTATTGGTTCGTCTAAAACAAAATAATATATTATATTATCTGTAAAATAGAATCTGAAGATACTTAAGAATGTTTAACTCAAGAACCTTACTTTGAATTCTGTCGCACCGAATAAACGGATCTCCGGAATTATTTTCTAGGCAAGCACAATTTGGATTATGATTGACTACACGGCAGATGGCATTGGTTCCGCATATTCCAATGCAGGGGTTAGAACATTTACTGTTCATGCAAGTCTTATCTTGTGGGCAGTCTGAATTGATAATGCACTCGGGCCTGCAGTGGGGAGGGGCGCCCAGGCAGTTGGGGTTGCAAGAGCATACGGGGTGATCGCTGACAACCTGACAAGTACTGTAAGGGCCACATGGTGTTGGGTTGCAAGGGTTCTTTGGAAAATCTATGGTTGCTGAAAATATTATGTATGTGTGATTATAGAAAAGTAGTTAAATACATGAGTATGTTTTAAGAAATGTATTTCAATGTTGCATTTTAACAATAAAATCTCTTTCTCAAAAAAAAAAAAAATTGATCAATTGTTTTTGTTTGATTATTTTTTCAATCTATAATTGAGCGTGTTTTAGAAATGATCTGATTGATGATAACATCAAATAATTATTTAAAAATCCTTGCCAAATGTATAACAGCATACTTTCAGAACAGCTGAGCAAACAGTGAAAACATTGTTGTGTTGAATGTAGATTATTCCACAAGGGGATTATCTTGATTATTTTTGGAGTTTATTGGTAGAGATTTTATTGAAAACGTTTGAGATATATGCGAGTATGTACAAATAAAAGATAGAAAAATATGAAGCTTACTAGGTGAATCAACTACTTGATAACATGCAAGGTGCGGGTTTCCACTAGTGTGTGGTGGGCAATTGCAATGTGGGGAATGGTTAAATACATGACAAAGAGCGTTTTGCCCGCATGTTCTTGTACATGGATTTTGGCAAATATTATTTTGGCAGGCTTTGTCTTTGGCACAGTCGGCATTCAACACGCATTCAGGTCTGCAGCCCGTTGTGTATGGGTTTCCTCGATAATTATGTACACACGAACATGAACCAGCACCATTTTTTTCTATACAAATAGCATTCATTCCACAGGGTGAAGGATTGCATGCATCTATAGTACTAATAACTGGCGCTGCAACATTAAGGCAGATATAAAATGTTGACCAATGTACATACCTTTATTAGAATGTTCGATACGGCACTCAAATGCACTTACCTTGAATAGGATTGCAGCCAGAGAAGGGGTCTCCCGAGAACCTTTCTATGCATGTGCACATAGGTTGATGATTTTGCACATAACACACTGCATTGAAACCACAAGAACCTGAGCACGGGTCTTTACACTTTTTGTTAATACATGCCAGGTTAGAAGGACAGTCTTGATGTATGACACACTCCGGTCGGCAGTTTGGTGGGGCCCCGAGCATCCCGGCGATACAATAGCACACTGGAAAACTATCTTCAATAATGTGGCACTCAGCATTAACCCCACACGGTGATGGCAGACATGGATTGATGAAGGATACCTTGACTGTTAAAAAAAATAATGAGTTAATAAATCAGTCTGTCAATTTTTGAAAACCATTTTTAGAGAGAAAGTAAACATGTTTTTTTTACACTTGTAGCGCATTGTTCACTGCGTGCGAATAATGTTATAATGGTAATTAAATCTATTTTTATAATGGTAATTAAACAATTACTATTACAATAATAGGTGACTATATTCAAGAATAACAGATGTCTTTCGAAGACCTTTTTTAAACTGCTTTTTAATTGATTATTGCGTTCTTCTGCTATTTTTGTGACCCCACCCCCACCCCAATCGTGCTTTTTGATGATTTGTGAAGTGTCTGTCTGTGACCTGTCTGATTCCGTCTTTTATATTTTGTTTTTGATTTGTCTATTGCGTTTGTATTTTTTGCACAGTGCGGACTGTGTGCCTATGGACCGCCCCATATTGTGTTGGTAATATGTGATTTTACGATTTGATACCTGTTTCATTCTAAATGTTTTTGTTGTAATTGGGTAAAATTTTTTATTGTATATTCTATCAAAATTAATGTGTGGAGCACTCACTGCTGACTCTTTTGTATTTTTTTGTTATAAGGTACATTGTACCGTTTACTTATAAATAAATAAATAAATAACCTTTTTCGACACATTGTTCAAATGGATCTCCAGAGAGCTCTGGAGGACAGCTGCAAACTGGATTGTGATTGATGACTTGGCAGCGGGCATTGATACCACAAATTCCAGGACAAGGATCTCGACATTTCTGGTTGATGCAAGCTTTGGTCTGACTGCACTCAGAGGTTATGACGCACTCTGGGCGGCATGACGGAGGATTCCCAATAAAGCTTGGGAGGCACGAGCATACTGCGTGACCTGCTGATGCTTGGCACACACTGTTAGGGCCACAGGGTGATGGTTCGCACAAGTTTACGGCTTCCACTTCTAAAAATTTATTTTAATTATGTATAATCAAAATGAACATTAAAATACAATAATATTCAAATAAACATATAAAATTAAAAATATAATTTATTATTCTTTCAAACATAAATAATTTAACTAAAAATTATTTTAAGCAATCTGAAATATTAAAAAACTAATAAAAAATATGGTAAAGACATTAAAATTTGTATAACTTGAAAGTATTATTTTCAATCTTTAATTATATTGAAGAATTATGGATTCAAGTCTTGCAAATTAGCACTTACGTGTAATAGGAGTTATTCGACACCCTTTGAAAGGATCTCCTGTATGTCCAGAAAGGCAGGTACACACTGGTATGTGATTAGTCACACTGCATTCGGCATTTATTCCACATACACCTTTGCATGGATCTCGACAATGCTTGGACAGACATATCAAATGGCTAGAGCAATCAGAATTCATAATACATTCTGGTCGACAGCCACCAGCATATGGATTGCCAATATTAGGAGGAATACAATGGCATCTTGCAATACCGTTCATTTCAGAGCATTGTGCATTTTCACCACAAGGAGAGGGATTACAAGGGTCATCTCTTGGAGGAGCATATGGTGGTATTTTAGAGCAACCAATAAATGCATCACCCTCATAGCCTGGGAAACAGGTACAGAAAGGTGTATGATTAACTATATTGCATTTAGCATTTGGTCCACAAGAGTTTGGACAGGGATCAATACATTTTTCTTGAATGCAAGCTTTGTCCCTGGGACATTCCTGATGGATTACACATTCAGGTCTACAATAAGGTGGTTTTCCAATGTAGTTTGGAGCGCAAGAACAAACTGGGCGTTGGTTATCAACTTGACAGATAGAATTAGGACCACAAGGTGATGGTACACAAGGGTTTTTCGGAGTTTTTTCTTCAGTTATCACAGGCACATAACAGTTTGTAAATGGATCTCCTTCAAGTCCTGGGGGACAGCTGCATATTGGATTATGATTGATAACAATACATTGAGCTCCAGTACCACAACTTCCAGGGCAAGGATCGAGACATTTTTGATTAATACATGACTTGGTTTGATCACATTCGGAACTAACAACACATTCTGGTTGACAAACTGGTGGTACTCCTTTGAATCCAGGTAAACAAGAGCATGCAACCAATCCTTGAATAGACACCAGGCATCTGCTAAATGGTCCGCAAGGTGATGGGTCACAAGGGTTTCGTGAATCGCTTTGAATAGGTGGAACAAAAGGCTTGGCTGGTTGACAAGATACAAATGGATCTCCCGAATAGCCAGGTGGGCAGAAACAAACAGGATAATGATTAACGGTTTCACACTCTGCTCCGACACCACAAACCCTGTTACATGGATTTTCACATCTATTATTGATGCAAGCCTTTGCTAATGCACAGTCACTATTAAGAACGCATTCCGGTCTACAGCCCACTAGAGAATCGCCAAAGAAGTCTTTTTTGCACACACAAGAGAGGATTCCATTTATTTCACTACATTGTGCATTTACACCACAGGGAACATGTTCGCATGTAACTTGTTCCTCAATAGGATCTAAAATCAGGAGATATAGAATTAATTTAATCATAATTAGTATGTCTCATGTATTGTATATAGAGTATCACATAAGTAATCTAATTAATTTGAGCTAAATTATAAAATACTTACACACTGTAGGAACAGAACAATGCTCGAACGGGTTTCCATATAAACCCTGAGGGCAGCTACAGATAGGATTGTGATTATAAACATGGCAATACGCATTCACTCCGCATGATCCTGGGCAGGGATCAATACATTTTTTCCGAACACAAGCTTTGTCAAATGGACAATCTGAATTCAGCAAACATTCAGGATTGCAGTATGAATTGACAGTGTTCCCTGAACACACATCACAAACCGCTATTTGATTGCCATAAGGACTACAAGTTGCATCTGAACTACAAGGTGAAGGTTGACATGGTTTTGAATCATTTGCGATAGGTGATATTAAAGCTGGAAAGAACAAAAGATTTAATTATTGACATTCAAATAGAATATAACTTATTAAAAGCAAAATACTGTATATACTTACGTGATTCCACGCACATGAATAAAGGATCCCCAAAGAAACCTTCTAGACAAATACAAGAAGCTGTGTGGTCTCGAACTTGACAGATTGCTTGAAGACCACAGACAGATCCATCGTAGCAAGGGCTTTCACAATGTCTGTTTACGCATGCTTTGTCTGAAGGGCAATCAGAATTGATGGTACATTCAGGTGTGCAACCAATTTCAGGTCTTCCTGTAAAATCTTGCAGGCAGAAACAAACGGGTCTTCCAAATGATACTTGGCAAATAGTATTTAAGCCACAAGGAGAAGGCAGGCATGGAGATCTCTCTTCTGGTATTGGGAAGCATTTGATGACTGGGTTTCCAGTATAATCATGGATGCATGAGCAAACTGGATGATGTTTTTCAACTCGACATAATGCATCTATTCCACATGAACCCGGACAAGGATCTCGGCACTGATATCCAATGCATGCTTTGTCAAAAGCACAGTCATCATCAACTCTACATTCATAACTTTGACAGCCTTCAGAGCTTGCGGGGTTTCCAGTAGTTCCTTCTGAACATGCACACAGTGGTAATCCATTAGAATCAACTTGACATATAGCATTAGGGCCACAAGGATTTGGATAGCAAGGGTTGGTTGGTTGTAAACGACAACCAGTGTATGAATCACCAATAAATCCTTCTCTACAAAAACATCTTTCACGATTTTCTGAGACGTAGCAGTCTGCATTTCTACCACAAGGTCCTGGTTGACATAAAATGTCAACTTTTACAGGTTCAACACAGTTTTTGTATGGATTTCCAACAGTTGGTTCTTGACAGAAGCAAACAGGATTTCTGCCAGGATCACAGCTTGCTCCAGTACCACAAGGGTTAGGTTCACAAGGATTCTTTGGTTCCACACATCCTCTTATCGTATTAGGACTCTCTAAATATCCAGGTAAACATGTACATTTAGCAAAACCATTGCTTAAAATTGTACACTGTGTGTTGGGTCCACATGACGATGGTTCACAAGGATTATTAGGAAGAGCACAACTTATTTGAGGTGGGTTCCCTTCGTATTCAGGTAAACAGAAACAAGAAGCTTTTCCATTAACAATTCGGCACCCTGAATTCAATCCACAAGGATTAGGACTGCATTCATCTCCTTCTGGGACTAAAATATTCAAATTTAAAATTAGATTTTTTTCATAAATCTTGACTTGGCATAATCATAACATACATGTTTGAATTTTTTAAATTTTATTTTTATAAAATCTAAAAATTGCAAATTTTTTGTGAATTTAATTGCTTGTTATTTCAGTTTTTTTTTTATTCCTGATAAAAACTTTATCAAGATACATACGTCGGGGTAGGTATAGAGGACAAAGCGCCATACTTTTCTATCTTGACACACACCCTTAGCCTTTTTTACATCCATACACTTTCTCATACAACTTTCACGATTTCTCTGACTTTCCACATTCCCTTCTTTCATAATATCATTCACTTGATCCAACCATACTTTCCTTCGTCTTCCACTCACTCACTTTGCACTATATATCTGTTTTGTTAGCTTTTATTCAATCATTCATTCCACATGCCCAAACCATCTCTTACTTGACACATCAGCCTTAAGTTCACACTCATCCTAATCCTAATCACTTCATTCTGTATTCTGACATACGTTGTTACTTCATGTATTTTTCTCAATATGCACGCATTTCTACAGCATTTATTCAGCCCCTCTCAGTCCTTTTCCATGTCCACATTTTACTCACACACATCAGTTGGCACTATAATTTTAGCAGATTTTGATTCTGTCCGGTTCAAGTATACATGTTTTAGTGCCTTATTTACTTTGTTTCCTATCACTACACGCCGTTCGATATCCCTCTTAACTCTTCCATCATCTGAGAAAATACTACCCAAATAGCAGAATTTATCAACTTGCTCCAAACTTTCATTATTCACCCATATGTCGCATTTATTTTTCCTTTCATACTGTCTATCATCATTACTTTGGATTTTGCAACATTCATTCTCAGATCATTCCCTTCGAATCTCTCATATAATTTACTTATCAAACTCATCTTTACTCTCCGCCAACTCGACCATGTGATCTGCATACAGTAATCCACATATGTTCCCATTACACATTTGTATGACACCAATTTACCTCTGTAGCCCCTTCACAAATGAATCTATATAAATATTGAACAACCAGGGTGACATAATGGATCCCTACCTTTTGAAATATCAAACAATTCCATCAAGGTACCATTCACCCTAATACATGCTCTACTTTCGGCGAATAATGACGCAACACTATTAAGTTTAGTTTACATTCAACACCATATTCATTCAATATTTTCTATAGCTAGCCTCTTCTCATGCGGTCATATATCAAATGCACAATATACTTTTTTTATTTTTTTCCATACATTTTTCCACAAGCATGTGCGAAGAGAAAATTTGATCCACGCACCTTCTTCCACTTAAAGAGGCATCCTGAGTATCCAACACTTTATTTTCTGTCTTTCTTCTCACTCTTTCTATAAGAATTTTTCCTTACATTTACTTACTACATTCGAGAAAGTAATGTCTCTATAACTTTCACACTCCATTCTTATACCCAAAAACAAGTGATGGATAGCTTGTTCGGAGTTTCGGTCCGATGGTAGGACACCTTACTCCTTCATCGGATAAGTTCTGACTGTTAAGATATTTATTGGAAATTTTTGGATCTTTTTGGGAATCGGGAAAGGATAGGTTTGTGGTAATTGTTTTGATTTTATGAATGATTATGAGAAATTATAAACGATTAAATACATATATAAATATGATGATATATACATAATATTAAATACAAATATACATAAATTTGTGTCGTTACACACTGTTTTATATTGAATGGGTGAAAAAAAAAAAAAAATGAAAAAATGAATTGTGAATAAATTATAAGAATGAATATAGTATATGTAGATAAGTAAATGAGTGGGGAAATGTGTGTGACTTTTATAAATATATTAAGGTGTAGAAAATGTTTATTGAAGGTGAGAAATGCGGTTGCCTATGGGTCTTATACCCTTTTAATTTTAAAGTAATCAATTTTCTAATGGAGAGCAGTAATAGTTTTATAAACATGAATTATGTATAAAAAGTGAATTTGAGGAATAAAAAAAATATGCATTCAAATTAAAGATTTGTTTTATAATGAAAAATACATACTGCAATTTTTGAAAGGATTCCCTGTAAGGCCCTTGGGACAAAAGCATATTGGGTTTCCATCGTCAATTTCACACATAGCATTAATCCCACAAGGATTTGGTATGCAAGGGTTTTGAGGTTTTCGACAGCCTACAGCAGGATTTCCTGTATACCCTGGTAAACATTTACACTGAGGTCTGTGGTTGATGACATCACATACTGCATTGAATCCACATTGACAAGGTGAAGAACATTTGGCATTAATGCAAGCTTCAGAAGTATGACATTCAGTGTCTGATCTGCACCCTTGAACTGAAAATATTTAATAGAATACTATAAAAAATAGAAATATATAAAAAAAATTAAATAAGTACTTTTGATAAAAACGTTTTATTAGCACGTTATATAATATATAATAGGTTTTTCATATTTTGAAGACTTACTTCAACCAGGGCTGTGGAGTCGCTTAAAAAAAAACACGACTCCGACTCCGACTCCGATTCCTATATTTACCAACAATACGACTCCGACTCCACAACTCCGACTCCACAACTCCGACTCCACGACTCCGACTCCACAACTCTAACTCAAAAAAGCTCAATTTTAGCAGGTTGTTTCCTACCTTTGCATATAGCCATTTTTTTTCATGTTATAGAGATATAAATAAAACAAGATCAAACTTTAAAAAAATTAACCTATTATATATGATAATTTAAATAAAAAATTAAATATGTTATTACAAAGGGAACGTACATCTGATCCCTGCTATTACAAAAATTAATAGAGAAATGGAGAGAATTTTGTTTCTGTAACGCAATGATATCAACACGTGGACGTGACCAATGCAGAACGATGACTGGCAAAAAAATGCGCGCAAATTGCGTGCAAACAAAAGGAGAAACAAATGCTCCTTTTCTTTCGACGTGAGAAAGAAGGAGACAAACACATTTTTGTAGACTTTATGCATTAAATGGATCTCGGTGATTCACCATATCGGCGCGACTTGCGCCTGCAAGTTTAATATTCGCGCACAATACACATTCATTATAATAATTAAAAAAAAATGTTTTTTAAATTTTAACGAAAAAGTAGTCGGAGTCGCTAGTTTTTTACGACTCCGACTCCGATCCGACTCCGGCCCAAACACCGCGACTCCGACTCCGCGACTCCGACTCCACAGCCCTGACTTCAACCATTAAAGATAATAGAAGATATAAAATATTTGTCATAAAATGAAATTACCTTGTGTGCATTCAATGTAAGCATTTCCAACAAATCCTGCAAAGCATTTACATTCAATTGCACGATTGGCTGGGAGACATTCAGCATTATTACCGCAAGAGTCCTCTTGGCAAGGATTGATACAAACTCTATTTAATCTATCACACAGAAGTTCAGGTGGACAGTCTTCGTTGTATTGACATATTTGGCGATTATTTATTACTAGCAAAAAAAAATTACAGATCAATGAATGTGTCAAATTTAATATTACATGTACAAAAAGGAAGTGCGCAATAAAACTTACCTGGTACGCATCCTACGTAACCATTGCCTTCGTAGCCTTCTGCGCAGCTGCAGTCAGAGCCGTGATTTGTGTTTATACAAACGGCATTGCGCGCACATGGATTATGTATATTACACGGTCTCTGACATGCATGATTGATGCAAGCTTCGGTTAGCTGACATTCTTGATTGGTATTGCAACTCACTATACAAAATTCAAAACAATACGTTGTATTTACAACCATTATGTACATTTACAAAAAATTATGCAATATACTAAAAAATAAATAAACATCTATATATTTATATATACTCGTATATCATATAAATGCCTGTATTGATAGTTAGGTGCATTATGGAATGTTGATTAATTAACGAAATTGTAAGTCATTTAGAAAAAACAAATTAATAATGAATATTAGAATGATGGTTCTTACATTTCTTAGATGGAGTACATTTAATAGCTGGATTCCCGTCGAATCCCTTAGGACATGTACATATGGGATGGTGCATCTTGACCTGGCACTCGGCACCCACCCCACACACATCGTCAAAGTCACAAGGGAAGTGACACAGTCCCATGTAACAAGCCTCAGTTTCTATACAGTCAGAATCCGATTCGCACGGCTCAGGGGCTTTTGAGCTTCCTGGAGGTTCTATGTTACAACATTATAATGAAGTTAAATGTTACATGTTATTGATATATTAGGGCCGGTGCATGATTAAAATGAAACAGTGACTAAGTATATGTGGTAACAGCCATCACGTATCCTGCATGAAGTTCATCTTCCAGTGCTTTACACAGTTATGGATGTAAGTGAAACAACACACACTGTATTTACATATTTGTACATTTGTCAATAGGGGGAAGGAATATTGAAGGGAATTAAAATTAACCTGGGTTGTATGATTATCTAAGGTTTTTTTACAAGCACATTCCAAAATATTTACAGTCAAATAATTGTGAGGAAGTTAGAATTAACATTAATTTTATATACATTGGCAACTTAATTATTAGAATTATTAATTATTTGTAAATAGTTATACCTCGTTTGCAATCCTTGTTGGCATTCCCCACAAGACCGTTAGGACACTTGCATATCAATGTGTGATTAGACACCAAACATATGGAATTTCTCCCGCACTGGTTCATCTGATTCAAACAAGGATTTTCACAAACCCCTGAAGAGCAGGCCTCAGATGCTGGACAGTCGGCGTCTTCCACACATTGTTGGTTAGTCAGTGAATTAGTAATTTGTGTCTGTGTTGTTGTACCGTCCATGTCGATTATTGTACTCATGTATGGTTCAGTAGTCAAGTCCGAATAGTCGTCAATGGAAAGAGTACTTCCATTTTTATTTTTTTTAGAATCAAATAACATAGTAATTTTTGATGTTGTTATCTGAATATCACCTTCTGTATATGTTGTTGATTCATTTGATAATATATTCGAATTACCATTTCTTGGCTGGTCATCGGAGGATGGTTTATCAATGGTCGATTCATTCTTATATATAAATGATGGTTGTGTTTCCTTATTTTCCGCAGTGAAAGAGTCATTGTGAACTTCAGCAGGTGTTGTGATTGTAGGCGTTTCTGAGGACATGACATGTTTATCAGTAGGTCTCTCAGTAAAGGGGAAAATGGTTGAAACCTTAGTAACTACACTGGTTCCTTCTGTTGTTTCATAAGTTGCATCACCACTTGTTACAGACGGCACAGTAGACTTTGTTTCAATTATAGAGCTTATAGGTATGACAAGGCTATATCCCCCTTTACCTACTTCAGTTTTATTATCAACATTTACTTCAGATTCACTGTGTGCTACAAACTCAGTTGTTGGTTGTGTTTCATATATAATAGTCGGAATATATGTCCTAGAAGTTGATGGCTTTGTAATACGTCCCTTTTCAAAATCGGTATTAGTTGGCTCATGCGTAACTGATTCAATAAATGGAGTATTACTTGTTGTTGTTGAAAGAGTCGTTAAATTAATTATAGAATCAGTAGTTGATGATTGTGATTCATTTTTCACATTTGGTTTGGATGTTAAGTATAAAGTGGATTGTTCAATTTCAGACTCAATTGTTGACGCACCTGTAGTAATATGCTCTTCAGATTTTATTGATGGTGTGTGAATATTAGAAGTATGTGGTGATTTTGTGTCCGACTCTGTAGTTGGTATGTAAGAAGTGATAGGTGGTAAATGTATTTCAGAATCTGTAAATGGTACATGAGTAGTGGTAATAGGAGGTTCTGTAGTTTCAGACTTTACAGTAGAAATACCTAAAGTTGTTTTTATAGAAGAAGGCTGTTTCACTGAATCTGTTTTGGTTACAGGTGTGTAAGGTTCAATAGTTAAATGTTTACTTGGGTTAGTAGAAAGTTGATGTTCAGTTTCAGTTGTGAGAATAAATGTTGGAGATTTCGAAGATGGTAAGGGTATTTTTGAAGTTATCCTTGTAGTAATAGGCTGTGTCTCAGATTTAATAGTAGGTTTATTTTTTTCAGGTAATAAAGTAGATATAGTTGCAGTTGTTAATAATGATGAGACAATGTCATCAGATTCATTTGTTGTTTGTTGTGTTGACAATTCAGTAGTTGGAATATTATCTGCTGATGTTTCAAACTTTACAGTGGGAATATGTCCTGTTGTTTTTACAGTATAAGGTATAGTGGTAAAATCATTCCTATATGCAGATGTTGTTATAGAAGTTGACATAGTAGAAAATTGATCTAATGATTTAGTAGATGGTTCACGTGTTTCAGTCAGAACATACAACCCAGAAGTAGTTCTTATAGTAGAATGTTCTTTTTCAGATTTAGTTGTAGGTCCAGATAAAGTTGTAATAAATGTCACTGACTCAGATGATGGTATATGTCTATCAGACTTTACGGTAGATGTGTATATTCCTGAAATTGTTTTTGCAGTAAAACGTTCCTCAGATGAAGTAGTGGTTACAAATGGTGAAGTGTTTTTGTCAGATGGTGAGGTTGTCATATAAGTTGTGATGGTATTTTGGTCAGTATATTTAGTATTTGGTTTATCTGTTGAGGATTCTTTATTTGATGTGCCCATTTCAGACTTTGTAGTAGGAACATATAATCCTGAAGTTGTTTTTAAATTTGAAGTATCTTTCACGGATATAGTAGGTGGTATGTATTTTTCAGATACAGAAGTTTTATGAGTTCGAGTAGCAAAATAATAATCTTCTGACTCGGTGGTTGATAAATCAGGCTCAGTGGGTGCTATATGTGATATTGAACTTGTTGAGGGTACATATTTTGTGACAGTATACTGATCTGAATATTCAGTAGTTGGTTTATCTGTTGTGAATTCTTTATTTGATGTGCCCATTTCAGGCTCCGTAGTAGGAACATATAATCCTGAAGTTGATTTTATGTTTGAAGGTTCTTTCATGGATATAGTAGTTGGTAAATGATTTTTAAATACAGTAGTTTTATTAGTTAGAGTAACAGAAGAATGACCTGACTCAGTGGGTGATGTGTGTGTTACAGAACTTGAAGGTATATATTTTCCAGATGCAGAAGTTGTTACATAAGTTGACTCAGTGGTTGATAAATCAGGCTCAGTGGGTGTTGTATGTGATACCAAACTCGTTGAGGGTACATATTTTGTGACAGTATACGGATCTGAATATTTAGTAGTTGGTTTATCTGTTGTGAATTCTTTATTTGATGTACCCATTTCAGACTTTGTAGAAGAAAGATAAAATCCTGAAGTTATTTTTAAATTTGAAGTATCTTTCACAGTAGTTGGTATGCGTTTTTCAGATATAGAAGGTTTGTAAGTTAGAGTAGAAGAATCTTCTGACTCAGTGGGTGTTGTATATGATTCAAAACTTGTTGAGGGTATATATATTCCAGATGCAGACATTGTTACAAAAGTTGATACGGTATTCTGGTCTGAATATTCGGTAGTTGGTTTATCTGTTGTGAATTCTTTACTTGATGTGCCCACTTCAGACTTCGTAGAAGGAACATATAATCCTGAAGTTGTTTTAAAGTTTGAAGGTTCTTTCATGGATATAGTAGTTGGTACGTGTTTTTCAGATACAGAAGTTTTATGACTTAGAGAAACAAAAGAATGATCTTCTGACTCAGTGGTTGATAAATCAGGCTCAGTGAGTGTTGTATGTGATACTGAACTTGTTGAGGGTACATATTTTGTGACAGTATACTGATCTGAATATTCAGTAGTTGGTTTATTTGTTGTGAATTCTTTATTTGATGCGCCGATTTCAGACTTTGTAGTGGGAACATATAGTCCTGAAGTTGTTTTTAAATTTGAAGTATCTTTCACAGATATAGTAGTTGGTATGTGTTTTTCAGATATAGAAGGTTTGTAAGTCAGAGTAGAAGAAGGATGATCTACTGACTCAGTGGGTGTTGTATATGATTCAAAACTTGTTGAGGGTATATATTTTTCAGTTGCAGAAGTTGTTACATAACTTGTGATGGTGGTATACAGGTCAGAATATTCACTAGTTGGTTTATCTGTTGTGAATTCTTTATTTGATGTGCCTATTTCAGGCTCCGTAGTAGGAACATATAATCCAGAAGTTGTTTTTGTGTTTAAAGGTTCTTTCACGGATACAGTAGTTGGTAAATGTTTTTTAAATACAGTAGTTTTATTAGTTAGAGTAACAGAAGAATGACCTGACTCAGTGGGTGATGTGTGTGTTACAGAACTTGAGGGTATATATTTTCCAGATGCAGAAGTTGTTACATAAGTTGACTCAGTGGTTGATAAATCAGGCTCAGTGGGTGTTGTATGTGGTACCAAACTTGTTAAGGGTACATATTTTGTGATAGTATACTGGTCTGAATATTCAGTAGTTGGTTCATGTGTTGTGAATTCTTTATTTGGTGTGCCTTTTTCAGACATCGTAGAAGGAACATATAATCCTGAAGTTGTTTTTATATTTGAAGGTTCTTTCACAGATATAATAGTTGGTATGTATTTTTCAGATACAGAAGTTTTATGAGTAAGAGTAGCAAAAGAGTGATCTTCTGACTCAGTGGTAGATAAATCAGGCTCAGTGGGTGTTGTATGTGATTTTGAGAGTATATATTTTGTGACAGTATATTGGTCTGAATATTCAGTAGTTGGTTTATCTGTCGTGAATTCTTTATTTGATTTGTCCATTTCAGACTCTGTAGTGGAAACATATAATCCTGAAGTTGTTTTTAAGTTTGAAGGTTCTTTCACAGATTTAGTAGTTGGTGTGTGTTTTTCAGATACAGAAGTTTTATGAATATGAGTAGCTAATGAAAGATCTTTTGACTCAGTGATTGATAAATTAAGCTCAGTGGGTGTTGTATGCGATTTTGTACTGGTTGAGGGTACATATTTTCCAGTTGCAGAAGTTGTCATAGTAGTATCATCTTCAGAATAAGTTACTAAATGCTGTTCAGGGTTCTCTGTATCTATGAAATTAGTTTCAGATTCCATAGAAGGTTGTGTCACTGAAGTTGTTTTTACAGTATAAGGTTGTTCATCTGATTTACCAGTAGGTGCATGTTTTTCAGGAGTAGTAGTTGAAATATAAATTCCTGAAGTAGTTAATATAGATTCATTTTTAGTAGATTGAATAGAAATATTTGTGGCATGAGTCACTTGTGCAGTAGAAAAATCTATTTCAGAATCATTATCTGAGCTATATGTTATAAATTCAGTTGTTGGAATGTATTTATCTGAAATTTTTCGAATAGTATATTCAGATTCCAGAGATGGTATTGGTGTTTTTGTTTTCATTGTTGGAATGGATGTTTCTGTATTTATTTGGATAGTAGAATGATCAATGCTTGATTCAGTAATTGGTATGTGTGTTTGTGATTCAATAGTCGAATGAGACATTTCAGTAGAATATTGATCTATAAATTTGCTTGAAGATTTATTTGTTGATGGTATAAATGTTTTTGGAGTTGTCTGAGAAGAGTGATGTTCTTCAGGTACTGTATATCTTTCAGATTCAGTAGTAGTAATATCAGTTGGAGTAAAATAATTTGCTTCAGCTTTAGTAACTGGAATATAAGTATCAGATTTTTCTGTTGGAA
Source organism: Odontocerum albicorne (assembly GCA_949825065.1). Lineage (NCBI taxonomy): Eukaryota > Metazoa > Arthropoda > Insecta > Trichoptera > Odontoceridae > Odontocerum > Odontocerum albicorne. The sequence continues at coordinate 28,824,876 of OX463840.1, forward strand.
TATATGTTTTTGATGTTTGAACAGTGAAATATTTATTTTCATATCCAGTAGACCCGTCTGTTTTAGATCGACTAGTTGAAGTATAAAATTTAGAAGTTGTTGGCTCAGTAGAATATGGATTTGGCAAGTGTGTCTCATCTTTAATTGTTGAAACAGTTGTTCTCTGAGTCATTAATTCAGTGGGATGTTTAGATACATGTGATTCAACCTCTGCAAATGGTGTGTGTGTTTCAGATTCAGTTGTTGTTATAAAGGTTTTGGAAGGGGTTGAAATATTAGGTGTCTGCTTTTCGAATTGAGTTGTTTCACTTTTTATAGGAATATTTGTTAATGGCTTAGTAGAGTATCCTTTTTGAGGCTTTTTAGTTGACGTACCAGATTCAGTAGATGGTTCATTCATTTCTGAAGTTACCCATAATGTGAAATGTGGATATTTAGTTGATGGAGCGTGTGTTTGTAATTCTAAAACTGTTTGTGTTATGGATTCCGTAGATGAAGCATATGTTCCCGAAGACATTCCTGAATTAATTTCTGTTTCCATTGAATAAGTGTGTGAATCAGAATCTAATGTAGTCAAATCCATAATAGTAGATGTTTGTGTTACAGAATCAATAGTTGGTATAAGAGTTTTTATAGTTGTTTTAGTGTTAGGATGATCTAATTTTGTAGTCATTACAGACTTTTTTGATGTAGTTTGAAGAGTAAAATGTTCAATTTCTAATTCAGTAGATGGAGAATGTGTCATAGGTTCAAGAGTTGATAATTCTGTTTCAGATAATGAAGTTGGAATATTAGTTTCCCGAGTTGTTTGGACTGTTGAGTATATTATTTTTGTTTCAGTTGTTGGTTTATTTGTTATAGTTTCAGTTGTTGGAATATCTGTCCTTAATGGTTTTGAAGTTGTAAACCTACTTTTAGTAATTGGCTTATGGGTCAATGCTTCAGTAGTTGTAATAAATGTTTCTGAAGTAGATTGTCTCATGGAAGATAGATTTTCAGGTTTATCAGAATGTGTAAATGTTTCAGTAGTTGGTTGTGTGGTAAAAACTTGTTTTTCAGCCTCTGTTGTTGGTAAATTTGTATCAGATATAGGAATGTATGTTCCTGAAGACGTTTTACTTGTGGAATCTATATTTTCAGCTTCTCTAGATGACATTTGAGTCACAGATTTAGGAGTTAAAATATTTGTCTCTGAATTCATTTCAGGAATAGTAATTTTAGTTTTAGATTCAGTAGTAAATAAAGGTGTCTGTGATTCAGTAACGGAAATATCTGTTTTCAAAGTTGTTGACATAATGGTCCCTTGATCCTCAGACTCCGTAGTAGAAAAATAAGATTTTGGTGTGGTTTTGACTGTGAAATGATTTTTTATTTCAGAAGTTGTTTCATGTTTGTCTAAAGTATTTTGTTTACTAGAATTTGATTCACTGTCTGAAAATTCATTAGGTGAATATGTTTTACTTGTAGCGATGCTGCTTTCAGATTCTTTACTCATAGATGTTGAGTATGTTGATTTGATTGTGGAAGACAAATTATCAGTTTTGGATGTTGAATCAGTGGTAGAAAAGTTAACCATGGTTTCAATACCATTAGCGTGTTGCCCATCTAGTGTGATATCATATGGCAGGGTAGTAAAAATATCACTTTGTTTTGTTATTATGGAAGAAGTGGAAGAATATGTTTTATTTTTAGATGGAATATCAGCTTTGCCTAATTTTTCATCAATTCCAACTACACCAAAATAGAAATCATCCGTTGTTGTTATTTCACTAAAATGTGTAGTTTGAGAAGGTTCAGAATATGTTGTCTTATCAGATGGGAGATTTGTTTCACTTTCAGTAAATGTAGATAATGTAGGGATTGTTAATTTATCAGTAACCGTTTCTGAAACACTATTTAAATCTGTGTGAACTGAACTTGGTGTAGTATTATTATAAATATGTTTTGTAAATTCTGAGCTTAAATTAGATGTTGTTGTTTCAGGAGAAGTTAATTCATGTGTAGTGGGTATTATATCTTTCGTGATAGTTGAGGTGTTCATAGTAGGCTCAGTAATTGTAGAATTATTTTTAGTTTCTTTTACACCTTTTGAGTGGTCTGTTGTTGTTTTATAATTATTAGTAATAGTTTCACTTTCTGTGAATGTTGTTGATGTTGTAATGTGATTCATAGGCATTGTGTTATAACCATTGGATGAGATTATTGATGGTACATGTACTGTTGAACTTTCTTTAGGGATATTTGTAATGTCGTTAGTTATTGGAGTGGTAGTTTTGGATTGTATAGTACTTATATCTTTAGTATTTTCTGTAAAATACAGATTAGTTAAATTAGTTGTACTTGAAGTTTCAGTTATGGTGTATACTGTTGTTGGCTTTTCAATCTCATAAGTTGAAGTGTGACTAATTTCAGAAGTTGTTTCAGGATATTCACTTTCATTTTTTCTATCTGACATACTTAAAGTTGTTATTTCAGCATTAATGGACGGTACACTTTCATTAAATGTTGGTAATATGGTAACTTTGCTAAGAGGCACAATTGTGCTACCTGGTTCAGTAACTTTTGTTTGAGGAGTAGTTGAGTCTGTTGAATTTATTGATTCATCAAGAGTACTGGAAGGTAAATTAGTTTGTGTATTTTTCTCTGTTGTTTTATCAATAAAAGATTTTGAGTTATCAACAGTTGCAAAAGTGAATTTTGTAGAAGTAGATTTTTCTAACATACTAGAGGGGCTAGTTGTATATTGAGAAGTTGTTAATTCTTCACCTAATGAAGACATATATTCTGGTGTCACATACATGACTTTTTCTGTAGTTAATGTTTTGTCGATTTCCTTTTCTGATTTAGTTATTTTATCTGTGAAGCTAACTGTAGCAGTGCCTTGATTTTGAACCTCTGTACTTGGAAATACTGAATATTTTGGAGATAGATTTTCAACATTTGATTGAGTTGTTACTTTAGCATCAAAAATACTTGTGGTAACTTTAAGACTTGTTGAAATATGAGGTTTTGAAGACAAGGTTGTATGAGGTTGTAATTTTTCAGTGACTGCATTCGTCTTATTTGACATCATTTCTGGTCTAGTGTTAATATCAACACTTGAAGTGGATGATATTACTGTTGATTCAGATGTGGATTGTGTTTGATCTTTATTTTTCGAGTGGAATGAAGTGTTATCATTAATCAGGTTACTACCACTAACGGTGGACATTTCCTGCACAGATTCAGTTGTTTCAAGAGTTTGATAGTGTGTAGTGAGCATGTAACTGAGCAGTGTGGACATATTTGCTTTACTATCTGTAGGATATGCTTGAGAGGTTTGTTTATGATCATCATCATCTAGATCTTCCGTAGTTAAACTGAAATCCTGAATGGTATTTGCGGATGTTACTTTGCTTTGGGTAACTTCAGTTACAACATAATCAATTGTATAGTCTTTAGATGGCAATAAAGTTGTTTTCTTATCATGGTCTTTTCGTTCAGGTGTATTGACTAATGGAGTGGTTGTATGAAAATATGAATCTGTATCAATGACGGTTTGACTTTCGGCTGCACTATTTGTTTTGCTGGTGGAAACTGCAAACTTGTGTGTAAAACTGTCAGTCATGTCGTAGGGTATTGTAGTGCTATCTGTTAATGTGGTTTGGGTGGTTTGCAGATCTGTTAGAAGTGTCAAATAATAACAAATGGGAGTTAATAAATCCTAAATTTTTTGCAAACAACTTATTCTACAAAATTATCAGTAAGTGAATTTGTTTGTTAATATGTTAATTGTGATAAAAAAAGCTGGATAAGGTGTTATTGAAAAACAAACCATTTACATAAATATTAGAAAGCATGCAACATAACATCTACAAGACAGGCATTTATAGTAAATAGAAACATATTGGATCTACAGACAGAATTTCAAATTTCATTCAAGAAAAGAAACACTACTATGTATATTTGCATGCGGTTTACCATGCAGCAGACTGTGCTTTATATATATAAATGTACCAAGTAAATGAAAAGGGATCAAACAATGGGGGAAAGGTTCTATGTAATGAAGGGGGGGGGGATAAAGATAATGTACTAGATTACATCAGGGAGAGCGGAGAGGCACAACATTGCGCATGAAGTAATCTCTACGCAAGTTGAGATGAACAATAGGAGACAGTACAACAGTTTTCCGTCACACGGGATGATCAGCCCAAACCATTAAGTACTGGTGGCTGGCTGCAAGCAAGATGACTCGAGTATCAGGAACCCTATGGGAGTTGCTTGGCGTCTCAGGTCACTGCTACGTGGCGCCAATGCAACATTGTTATTAAATACAACTGAATGAAATTAGTTTCATTAATTTTTGGAAAACAGCAACACACTTTTACTAACTACATGACCCTTATAACTAGATAACAGATAACTTCAGTTATTTTTTATTATAGTAAATTTTTTTAACTGAATTGACCAAATGCATTAAATTTATTCAAATACTTAACTAGCCTTAAAAAATTTTTAGAGCAATATATCATTTTTAATATTTTGTATCAATGAACTGTAAAATATTAGTGAAAAATGTTGAGAAAAAGCAATAAATAACAAATATTTATTTATTTACTTATCATTTTAATGCAAAAATAAAATAAGAAATAAAATTATATTACTTTTTTTACAAAAATGCCACACAGTAGAAACCCAACTATCCTGATTATTACATACATTATGAGGAACTAAAGACAACTTATTACTTACTATTATTTATTTATGATCGAATCATGAACGATTGGCAAAAAATTAAATATATTAAAAAAAAACAATGGAAAAAAAATTTTGTACAAAAATGTATTAACCATCCGAATTGTATGCTTTATTGCATAATAATCTAATTCAAAGCATTTTCATACTTATGTTATGCAGCAGTTTACGATTAATCGAAATTATTATTATTTAATTGTTATTCACCCAAATTTTGGTGTTGCCAGCTAGTGAGCTTTAAGTTAATTACATTAATTGAGAATACAAAATATGTTCAAGAAGCTAAATCACAGTAAGTTTACGCTATTAAAATTTAGAATAATGCTACGTTTATCAAATATGAATACTTATTTTATATCTTTATTCATTAGAAACAACAAACTTTCTTAACCCTCTGCAAACGGAGGTAGACATATTTATAAGAAGCAAATTGGAAAAAAAGATATTAAATTCAAGCACTTTATCAACAAAGAACAGATTTATTTTGATACAGTTATTTAAATAGTTGTATCAAATAGTATGGACGATTCATATAAATTATTTTCAATAATCGGGTTTCCACTCTATGTAACATATGGAACACAATTTGATATAAAATGATCAAATGAATTAATGGAATCGGAGAAGAGTTGAGTGAATAATAAAGGGCATATAACATACCATGCATGCAGGCACCAGAAAATGGGTCGCAGGGGATTCCTGGAGGGCAATGGTCACAGCCCTCGGTGATTACAGTTTGAGCTGATGAGAAAAGATACCATTAATGGCTATTCTCTCTGCTTACATACTCGTACTTACCTTGTGATGGTACATATAATGAATTCCACATTACAGTATTACTGAGTGATCAAAATCACTCCAAAGAAGCTTTTGCAATATTCTAACATCTATCAAAAAGTGTAATTTCATAACATTTATTTTCAATTTATTTTTTTTATTATTTATACTTTTTAATTTTTAACCCTTACTAGGTGTAAGTCCGCCCTAAGGAAGGAATATTTCACAAAACAAAAATTAAAGAAGTTTATAGAACAGTCATAAGAATGAAAACCATACATAAAGAGAAGACAAATTAAATTCGATCATAATTATGTTACATTACACCAAAGGAGAGCATTTAAATCAGAAAAATATTCAACATATACAAAGGATCATTTGATGATTTGTAGACTCAAAAAAGCACTTTTATATAAAATAGATTATATTTTGTTTATAGTTAAGGCATTAACGTTGTGGAGGTTTAAAGACATTGTAATTTATTTAATCAAACACTGTTTATTCCACTTTTTTGTAACGGTATAACTCTACCGGTTTCAAGGCTTTCACCTCATCTTCAGGGGAGTCTTGTTTGTGCTCCCCTTGTCTTGAAATCGGTAGGGTTATACCATTACAAAAAAGTGGAATAAACAGTGTTTGATAAAATAAATTACAATAAAATAGACTATACAATAAACAAGATTGTATATTAAATATACTGAGCAGGAAATAAATTGAATAAAATAAATGCTGTCAAAATTAATCATGTCAATAAAATACAATACATTATAGGGCAGCACTTCCTCATAAGTTGTGTGTTGCCCAAAGGGTAGTAGAAGTATTAGAGATCGGATCCCTAATAACAAAATCCAAAGATGAATTCAGTCAAAGAAGTGTTCCAAACATTACTTAAGACTTAAATTGAGCTAAGCAGGACATGCAGCTATTTAAGAGGAACATTGGATGAAAAAAGCTCGAATAGAGACCATGATAAACAGTTAGACTAACATAACAACCTCAAAAAAGGTGGTGAAATAGTATTGTGGACATAGCGGGAGTTGGGTTGATGCAACAAGCCCAAAACAGAAGAGATTGGGGATATTTAAGAGAGGCCTATATCCAGAAGTGGATATACCCAGACTTATGATAATGAACACTTTATCTTTTTCCTAGCTCTCTCCCACTATATGTGGACTGCTTTTTCAACTCCAGGTTAAATAAAACTATGATTTGAATAATATTGATCTGATTGGCAAAAGAACATTTTCTTCAGCCACGGTAATCGAGCCTTCGAGTTTAGAACTACAGGAAGAGGAACCATATTTCACGTATTGGCTACAATACCGTACGTGAAGAGGCAATAGCACCTACACACGTACGAACATTGTTACAAGACAAAACTCTTACGAGACTGGGATCCATTTTCTTTATTTCTTATTAGAGTACTATCGAAAATCGAAACTGAAATCCCCGTGAAAAAATCAAGTGTCTTACCAACTAGGACACGAAGGTTGTCAAACAGTATATTACATAAAATAATGTATATTTTTAGTTATTTTAAAAATCAAATAAATATTTTATATATAAAAAAATGCCTCTAAGAAAGGAATATTGAAAATGCAATTTTAGGCATATCTTGGCATTTAAAATATATTTTACCTGTTACACAATGGCAACCATCACATTGGAATCCAGCACGGCAATCTGCAGATGTCTGACATTGGCAAACTGTAAATTAAATGAAAATATGTTTTACTTTAAAGGTGTGAAATGGGCTCCTAACCACTCACATAGGACAGGTGGGAGAAAAGAGAGAGAGAAGGATACATATATTGTATTACACTTTCATTGTATACTATATAATCAGGCACGCTCAATACCTTTTCTTCGAAACAATGAGAACAGTTAAAAGGCTTTTAATCTGAAAAATTTTACCATTGGGAATCAAACCCAAAATCCTTGGATGGAAAAGATGTTCATAAAAATTTGCTAGCAGTTAGATTTGAAAATTTCGTTTTTCATGCTACTCAAACACTCTTCTATGCTCAATAAATAAAACAAATTTGATGATACCTTTAATGCAAACAGGTTGATGGTTTCGCACTTGACAGTCCTGTTGGGTAGCGCAAGGGCTGGCCACAGAGCAAGGATTCTGGCACTTTCCATTGATACACGCCTGCTGCAAGCCACACTCATCGTGCGCTGAACAGTCTATTTCTGTACCATAAAAAATATATTATAATTCATGCTTTACGTAATTCAATTCAATAAAGCAATAAAATATATAAACAAGAGAGAATTTCGAAAAAAAAATCTAAATTATCGATTTAGTTTATCCAAAACAAAATTAAGTGCAACGAATTATCAGACATTTTTTGAAAAAAAATATATACTTGAAAATAAATATTTGACCACATGGAATAGAAAAAACATAATACAGAAAGAAATCCAATAGTTAATTCGGTCAGTTTATGATCAGTTTTTATGTTTTATGAGTAATTTTATGATTATATGTATTTACATTAAACAAACACTAATATATACAAAAAACAGCAAATTTTTAAAGCTTTTTTGACCATATTTAAATTAAACAATGTTTAAAAAAAAACAGGAAATAATATTTCACAATTTGATAATTTTTTAAATATTATACCAACCAATCTAAATTGAGTAACAATACAACCTCTAATCACCACAATAAATAATATTATGTTCAAGTGTTAGTACAATTATAATCAAGCATTATTTACTACATTGCCACTTAAATGAAGATTGATAAAAAATAAATGGAATGATGACATCTCTAATCCAGGAATTTTTATATTATTACAAAAACAGAAATAAATATTATACACAAAGATTGACTTTGATGTATGATACAAATGTTGTGCCATGGGAACAGATCGGAAAGGTACTATATTTAAGTCAAGATTCAATTTTCACTAAAATATTGGTTATTAAAAATGTACAATATTTATATTAACAGATAAGGAGCTTACTTCATTATGTCATAAGCAAGCCATGAAATGTCATAGCATAGGATGAAGTGGGACTATCAAGATTATGTTGAGAAAAATTAAAATTATGTTGAATCTTGCTATTCTCTATGAACATGTTTGATATTTATAATGCATGTTTGTGAAAAAAAAATAAAGCTTTAATATCATTGACAAGGGCCAATGAAAAACAATAATTTTTGAACATTCAAAAAATTCACAACAGAGTAAATTCTACCAAAACAACATAATTTATGTTAAGCTATGTATATGTTTTTTAGAATTGATTCAGTTTTATACACTTTGTCTGAAAAAGGATATTTGTATATAAATACCATTTTGATAAAAAAATAGTTATTTGCATATTTCTAAAGATATGAAGAACTTTCACAAGGAAATTTAAAAGATTTAAATATAAAATTGTTAGAAGACCCGGAGAGATAAGAAAACAACTACAATGGTACACTTGATCAAAATCAGGAATCAGAAATCAAGGAAAGATTGAAATTCAAATAGAAAACAAGCTTTATAGCATAGAGTAAGGATTATTAGGAAATATTTTTGAAACTAACATACCATCGTAATCTAGTTGGGATCACGGACAATATACGAGTATGAACACTTTCACATTGCAGTTAGCTGAACCTTTAGTCAAATTTGTGGTATATTATAAGATGGAAAGCTTGTTACAGACAAAATGAAGTGGTTCCCGAAATCTTACTACAATAATTATGACGATTTTAGGAAAATCAAATAAATACTATTTGTTAACAACGTAGAGCAAAGCAATATAAATAATTGAGGACATATAACTTTTTCAGGAATTTAAAAAATATATAAATTTTTTTCTAAAAATATATATTCTTTACATTGCAAAAATATCAGTTGGTAATTAACATATCCAAAATATATTTTGCTTGATTGGAGGTGTTGCCATTCAACATATATTTTTGATAAATAAAACCAGCAATAATAAAAAGTGGAACAAAAATGATTGCTATTTATGGTCCGTAGAGTTAACTGGGATATTAAGCTGTTATCATCATATTTCTAATATTGTCTGTAAATGGCAAATTCAATCAAATTTCCAGTAATATTTGGATTTTTCTTAGCTGCACATAATCAAGCAGGTTGAACTTGAAGAATTATGTAAAATAAAATATAATAAAACCCCATCCATTTCAAGTAGAGAAAAAATCAACAAGAAAAACTTTGCATTAAGTCTTTTTGGAAAATACCGAATAATTTTGTAAAAAAAAACAAATTCATTTGTATGAAGATACACAATTTTGAACCGCATGTCTCAATTTTACTTGAGTTGAGGCTACTCAGAAAGTGTTATCATTAAAACTGTCCTTTTATCATAGTTTCATTTTCTACATTTTTAAAAAACAGAACAGAATTAAAGAAATAACTAAGCTTGTATTACAATACATAAGAAATGTACAATTTAAATCTTGGAATAACTTCATTATCAAAGCATTCCCAAGGCACAAATACAAAATAGATGTTGACTATTTTGTTTCAAGTTACATATAAATTTTTATTTTATCCTTATTTTAAAAGTAAAAATACTTTACAGAAAAAAAAATTATTTAGTTGCCTTTATTTAAAAAAAAATTACTGTTGTTTTTTAAATTATACTTTTTTAAATGTACATTTTCAAAGTAAAAGAAAAAATATATGATCATACTAAAGTTTTTCTAAAAGAAATGAAAATATCCTAGAATTGATAGGGTTTTACAATTTTATGTTGATATTATACAATTCATAATCTCAATAAAATCTCATAAACTACAATATAATTTATAATCTCAATAAAAACAATTTATACATGCTGAAAATACACAATAAAGCAGATTTAATTGATATATTTTGATAGACAGCAACAAATGTAATAATTATTTAATTTGACATGCGACTGCACACTGTAGCTGCTGCAGTGACGCCGGTACTTTTCAGTCAGTCGTATTTTGCTTTAAATAAAATAATACCACTCTATGGACACTTTTACCTGAATCATTTTGGCAATCGCTCATGTTCCCTTTATTATTAGAATTGCACAAACACACTGGTATGTGATCGATAACTTTGCAAAACATATTCTTCCCACAAGTCACATTGACATTGCATGGATTAATACAGAAGAAATTATCACAAACTTCGTATGACAAACATTGAGAAGAATATAAACATTCTCTTTGGTCATCTGCTTTGCTCATTTTCTTCATATTAAAATACGAAGTGTTAGCATTTTCCGTATTATTATATATTATAGGATATATTGAATTCATGCTATCAGAACTTAATGAAATATTTTTATTTAGTTTTTCACCATTCGGTTGGATTGTTGAATGATTGATAAAAAATATGACATGTGGAATTGAGTTGACATTCTCCACAGTTTGTGCAAAATGAAGGTTCTCTTGGAAAGGCGAATACACCCTGGTACAAAGAGAGTAAGGGTCACCGGTGTGGAAGGGCAAGCAGACACAGACAGGCCGGTGTGTTTGTGCAATGCACGTGGCAGAGACGGCGCAAGTTGTAGTGGTGCAAGGATTGGTGCAAGTGCTTGCTATGCAGGCCTCTTCCTCCCCACACTGATCGTCCGTTGAGCACAAACTCAATGATGCTGTGAATATAATACACTTTATCTATTAATATGTACTTCTATATCATGAACATTGTCTGATATACAAATACATTTGCATATATTTAGTGAGATGAATCAACCACCACTAACTAGTGTTAACTACATAAGAACAAGGAACAATATGCACTATATACAAGCAAAGATGAGAATGTGAAGACAGATAAGAAAGAGTCGAAGAGGAAGTGGGGTAGATATCTGAAATTCAATGCGGTTCCATTTGAAGACGTTATGCGTAGTTCTACGAGACATTATAATAACCTGGAATGTGAAGATAATTAAATCATTAGACTTAACCAGCAATTGAAAAAGAAGGTAAAGATCTAATTACGTAGAATACAAATAATCGCACAAGCCACCAAATACGGATATCCATGTAGTGATTTTACCTTTCAGACATCCATATTTTGGATCGGGCAAAAACCCAGAGGGGCAGAATTTGCAGATCGGTTTGTGTTCTTCTACATAACAAGGAGCATCTGCTGAGCAGCTGGCATTTACACAAGGATCCACACATTTGAAGTTACGGCATGCCAGATTCACAGGACAACCACCATCTCTTAAGCAAATAGATACTGATGGGTGGCAATCTTCTATACAAACACAAATCCGTTTATGGTCCAGCACTTCACACACTTTTCCCGCAGGGCACGAGGGTGCATCAGGTGTATCACAAGGGTTTCGGCACACTCCTCTAGCACAAGCCATATTGGAGGCACACTGTTCATCTCGAATGCATTCTGCATTGTCCGGTGCGCAAGTCAGTTCTCCCAATTCATTGAGAATAAAGCCAGATTTGCAAACACAGACAGGTCGGTGGTTGCGCACTTGGCACTTCTTGTTCCCTGTACAGGTGGCAGCAATGCGCTGGCAGGGGTCACGGCACTGGCCAGTGGGCGTGTGGCACTCCAAGTGCGTAGGGCAGTGTGCATGGGTGCGACAAGTGAGTGCAGGACCGGCAGGCCGGGGCTGCGTGGCCAGGCACTGGGGGTCGGGCGTACAGCTGGTGTGGGGTGAACCCGTGTGGCACTGGGGACAGGAACAGCGGGCACGGTGTAGGGCAGCACGGCAGATGGCTCCCTCTCCGCATGCTCCACGCAGCTTGCAAGGGTCCAGGCACTCCAGGTTAACGCACGACTTTTCTCGGGGGCAGTCAAAGTCGCTGGCGCATTCAATATCTAGCGGCATACAGGGAGCGAGGGAAGGACAGGAAAAAAGAAAAAGCGTACTTAAGAACTGTGAAAGGAAACTTTCTCACGAAATATTGCATGCTTTTCGCGTTTGTCGATAGCCCGACCATAGCTTGCGAAGAAAAATGAAGGCATTCGCAACAATTTACAAGCAAAGATATTTACATGAAGCCTGTTTTGCCATCCAAAGACTTATAGAAATACTGTCTTATATTTCAAGCATGAAACAGGTGAGAATGCTTCCTGCACAGTCCTAATCTGGCTTATCATTCAAAGAAGTTATTTAAATTAAATGTCAAATATTAATGACTAGATCATAATGTACTTAAAAAACAAATTCACGGGAAACCTGTAATTATTATACTCTAGTATTTCAGATCTTTAAGGCAAACATTTGATAAGGCAGATTAGACTTTAATTCAAAATAGAATGAGATAAATTGAGAAATATCTTAATATGATTTTGACATACAAAGAAATGTGATTTTCTATAACCTCATCCGGTATCTGTTGATATTAAAACCTACAAGTATCATATTAACTAAATATGCACCACTATACAATATGTTACTCTATTGGCCCGTGTTATTTTTCACAAATGTAAATATTGTACAGATTATTACATAATATTCATCGTGCAAAATATACACGTGTAAGATGATTTCCATTATAGATAACTTACGGGAATGGCACTCCACATCTGGTCTTCCTTTGGTTCCTGGTGGACAGCGACATACAAATTGGGCTCCTTCTCTCAAACACTCTCCATTTTTACCACAACCTGTTGTTCGACAATCTATCGGAGTTCGATCTATAGAACCTAATATGATGAAATAAAAATGTGTTAACATATGAATATGAAATACTTACAATCATACAAATTAAGTCGTAGTGTTACTTACATTCAACATACGGGTCTCCCGAAGGATAATTGTCCAGACAGTGGCATTCAGCCTCGTACTCATTTATTACTCGGCATGCGGCGTTTATTCCACATCTCTTATCTTTGCATAAATTCACAAGCTTAGCATCGCATAAGCATCCTTTCAGAGGATCACCAATGCAATTAGGAGAACAACTACATTCATAATTTCCATCAGGATAATCTCTACAGCGGGCATTTTCACCACAAGGATTTTTCAGACATGCTGCATCTCCGCCTTGTTTACATTCAACAGCAGGATTTCCAAAGTACCCAGGTACACACAAACACTGGGCGTGTCTGTCCACTACTCGACACTGTGCATTTACTCCACATGCGCCAGGCTCTAAGCAGGGATTTTTACATGTTTTCGATTTGCTACAATATTTGTCAGGTGCGCAGTCAGCATCAGAAAGGCATTCGTATGGTTGACAAGATTTAGAAGGTTCTCCACTGTAACCATCGGGACATAAGCAAACACCTCGATGTTGATATACTTGGCATAGAGCATTTTTACCACAAGGCGATATATTGGCATTACAAGGATTCAAGCATTGTGATTTGAGACAAGACTGGTCATTAGGACAGTCAGCATCTGAAACACATCCAGATGTGCAAACTCCTCTGGAGCAAATTTGTCCTTTGTGGCATTTATTGTTTGTTGTACATAACATTTTGCACACTCCATTGCTACACTTCTCTCCACATGAGCAATGTGAGTCATCTCCGCAAGCCGTAACGCAATAACCAGCTTGATCACACTGACACCCGTTCCCGCATGGCACTGGAGACTTGGTACATTCAGTGAGTGGATTTCCTAAGAACAGTGGTGGGCAACTGCATTGAACTCCATGATTGATAACTTTACATTGAGAACATTTTCCACACTGATTTTCTATTGTACATGGATCTGTACATTTTCCGTCAATACAAGCTTCGAAAGTATCGCAAGATGTGTCTGTGCGACATCCAATTTTACATATTCGGTTTTCACAAATTTGTCCTGAAGAGCATGCAGAATCACTGTTGCACACTCCTCTACATATTCCACGTACACATTTTTCATCTGATAGGCAATTTTGATCACTTCTGCATGATGTTTGGCACAATGCTCCATAACATGCGAGGCCTTTTGGACAATCTCTATTATTACTACAAGCAACTATACTTGTTTTACATGCAATAAATGGATCTCCAACAAGAGGTGGTGGACAAGAACAAACTTTGTTATGGTTCTTGATTGAGCAAATAGCATTTGTTCCGCATGCTGTGGGTGATATGCAAATGTCAGTACACTGGTTATTAATGCAAGCTTTATTGCTAGGACATCCATTATCAGAATGACAACCAATTTGGCACACCAAATTTTGGCACACTTCACCTGATGGACAGTCGGAATGTTTACGACAAACTGGTTTACATGTTCCTGAGGGCTTATCACAACGTTCATTTACTAAGCACCCTGAATCTGTTGAACAAACAGGGCGACACTGTCCTTGTATACAGCTCCATCCATTAGCGCAAGCTCTATTTTCCTGACAAGGACTTGCTGGGGCTCTAACACAACCCACTTTAGCTGTTGGGTTAGGAACCATTCCATCTGGGCAAGAACATGTCGCTCTCTGGTTAGCTACAGAGCAAAGAGCATTTGGCCCACATGGATTTCCGTGTATACAAGGGTTTGTGCATTTGTTATTTCTGCAAGATTCACTTGCACTACAATCTTCATCAGAGTGACATCCAAACAAACAAGTATTTTGTAAGCAAATATGACCCAAGAAACAATCATTGTCGACTCGGCAAGTCACTGAAAATAAATAAAAATACAACATTAGTAAACCTCGACCAGTTACATAATCCTCAATCTTTAATATATAGAATTTATAGCACTACCACTGAAACATCTAATAAATTTGAATTTTAGAAGTGTAACTTTCCCAGCTGCATTAAAGCGTTCACATATTGTCCCAATACACAAAGGAGGCTCAAAGGATGATTTAAAAAATTATAGACCCATATCTCTATTACGTATTCTCTCAAAAATTATTGAGAAAATGGTGAAGGACCGACTGATGAAATTTTTGTGCACTGTGCACAACATTATCTCTCCTAATCAATTTAGGTTCCAAAAGAATGTGGGAACTGAAACTGCTTTGCTTAGTCTAATAAATAGCGTTACCACCACTCTGGATAATAAGAAAGAATGTTTGACAGTTTTTTTGGACCTTGCAAAGGCTTTTGCTCACCAAATATTACTTACCAGATTGATGGAGGTGGGTATATGTGGGCGCTTTTTTAGTTGGTTCTCTTCATACTTATCTGATAGAACTCAGAGAGTTAAATTGGGCGATAGTGTATTTGGTGAGCCTCTTTTTGTGAGATTCGGAGTACCCCAAGGTAGTATTCTGGGACCTATATTGTTCCTGATATATGTCAATCAGTTCTGTAATCTTTCTATCAGGGGTAAGATTGTTACTTTTGCGGACGACACGGTTCTTCTGTTCAAGGGCAGAACATGGGATGATGTATTTTCAAAGGCAAATGAATAATTATGTGTAGTTAAAGAATGGATGGACTCAAATTTATTGACTCTAAATTCCCAAAAAAACTAAATACATCACATTTAGCATCTCTACAAGAACTCAAGCACCTACAGATAAATACATAACACTGTACATTTGTTCACCCTTGGCTGACTGTAGTTGTGTTTCTTTGGAAAGGGTTGATAGTATAAAGTATCTTGGAATTTTTGTTCATCAATTTTTTCGCTGGGAGGTCCATATTAACACTTTGAACACAAAAATCAGAAAACTAGGATACATATTCCGTATGATTCGACATGTGCTCAGTGAGAATATTCTTAAAAGTATATACTTCGCCTTATGTCAGTCAGCACTTTCTTACGGTATATCAGTTTGGGGGGGGATGCACCTTAACACAGAAACGCATATTGCAGGTTTCCCAAAAATTGATTATAAAGATAATTAATACACTTCCTGCCCGGTATCCCACAGCAGAGCTTTTCAGGGAGTATCGGGTCCTGAACATAGCCAATTTACATTTCAAATCCATTCTCTGGCACTATCATCGAGAGGAAGGGAAGATGCAGACTCAGCAGAGACACATGACATGCATGGCAACTGATCAAATGTTCACAATCCGTAGAGTTAAAATATCTTTTGCCCAAAGGCAATATGCCTATTTAGCTCCCATTACATACATTGGGGTGCCGAATTCAATAAAGGCAAAGGGAGGAAAACAATTAAGGCAGTCAATCGAAGTGTGGTTATTGTGACAGGACTTTGAGTACTTGGGCTTGCAAGAGGAATGACTTGTGGAAAATGTTTGTGTGAGCTCTTGAGTGTGGTGTTTTTTATTGTTTTGTATTTTTATTTTTTTGTTTTTGTGATTATGTGCGGTACATTGTGGGGTGAATGTTTTTGGTCTGTCTGGAGTGATGAAGTGTGAGGAGTTTGATTTTGCATTATGTATACATGTGTAATGGAGTGTCACTGTTTGTCAGGTTGATGAGAATGTGCAACGGGGTTTTTATAATAAAAAATCGGAAATAAGTATCGATTTATTTGTTCACGCTATATGTCCTCAGTGATATACAGGCAAAAGCCTAGTTTACTGAGGACACGACAAATGAAAGGCAACAAACCCAAATCTATTAAAATTGTGTGTTCAAATTAAATTACCTGTTTTTTTCACAAATGATGTATATTTCTTGTCATGTGTAAATAAATAAATAAATATGCTTTGTAGACTTACATATACAATTTTCTCGTAAACATTTCTCATTCAGAGCACATTCATTGTCATTTTGACAGGTAGGTAAACACATGCTATTGCGGCAGGTGTTTCCAGTGGAACATTCGGAACTATGTTCACAGGAAACAGGAACTGGAAAAATAACAAATAGAGTTCAAAATAGCTCTAAATAACATTTTGACAGGTAGGTAAATACATGCTATTGTGGCAGGTGTTTCCAGTGGAACATTTGGAATTATGTTCACAGGAAACAGGAACTGGAAAAATAACAAATAGAGTTCAAAATAGCTCTAAATAACATTTTGACAGGTAGGTAAACACGTGCTATTGCGGCAGGTGTTTCCAGTGGAACATTCGGAATTATGTTCACAGGAAACAGGAACTGTAAATATAATAAATAGAGTTCAAAATAGCTCTAAATAACATTTTCCAAGCTAGGAAAAGAAAACTAATGGAATATGTGAAAGAAAAAAATATATGATACTTACTTCTGACACATTCAACTTCCTGGTTCCCAGTAAAACCTGCGGGACAACTGCACTGAACAATGTGATTGGTGCAGGCACATTCAGCATTCAGACCACAAGGAGACTTTTGATCACAAGGGTTTAAGCACTGTCCTTGTATACATTTTTCTGACAAACCGCATTCTTCATCCATTAAACAAGTAGCTAAAACAGAAAAAATTAATTAGATTCCAATGGAAAAAAAATGTAAAGTAAATTTTTTTAGAGTAACAGACATAATTTTTTTTAAATATATAAAGTTACTTACATCTACAAATACCTCCATAGCAATAGGTATTTGATGGACAATTGGCGGAAGTTTGGCAAGGGACTGGTTTTGGATTGCATCCAATGTTAATATTGTTCGCATCTCCTTCATATCCCTGTCGACACACACATCCTGCTGTGCGGTTAGAGCTTACACAATTTGCATTCCGGCCACAAATTATACTATTACATACATCTCGGCATTTGGGTTCGCCATTATCAAAAACACATTCAGCAGCGTTGGGACAATCTGAATGTTTTTGGCATTCCACAGGTGCCCTGCATCCCTCACGATAAGCATCACCGATGGTATCTTTAGCGCATGTACATCTATATGATCCGCGTGAGTTTTGGCAAAGTGCTCCTGGTGCACAAGGTTTTTCAGCACAAAAATCTATGAGTTTACATCCAGCTAAAGGATCTCCAGTAAATCCAGGTTGGCAATGACAAACTTGGTGGTGATTTTCAGCAGAACAAAGAGAATTTTTACCACACGGATTTTTAACAAGACAAGCTATTCTGCACATATGATGGTCACAAAATTTATCATGTGAGCATTGCTCATCAGTTGTACATTCTACAGGCTGGCATCCCTGTTTAGCATCACCAAAATATCCTTTTTTACATGCACAGATTGCTTTATGATTAGATGCTGAACATTCCGCATTACGACCACACACTGAAGAATCATCGCAGATATTTTCGCATTGAGCTTGTCCTAGATTATTAATGATACAATGTTGCAAATCTGAGCAATCATTATCTGATTGACATTGTAGTTCTCGAGTACAGATGCTATTGAGACAAAACTGGAAGTTAGGACAACTTGAGTTTGAATGGCAGGTTGGTTGACAAATTCCTTGAATACAGAGTTGATTTCCAATACATTCTCTTGTGTTTGTACAGAATGCTGAAAATAAAAATATATAAATTACACTCCTTTTCACTGAATATATTAAAAGCCAAAGTAAAGAGATGTGCACAGTAACAATAAGATTATTGAGTTTCAATGACAAAACAAACAAAAAATTGAAACAGCGGTTTAGAAAAGAGTTAAACTTACATGAACACAATCCATTTGAACATAGTGTACCAGCAGGGCACTGATTGTCAACAGAACAATATTGGAGGGCAACACAGCCAAGCAATGGATCTCCTGTAGAGCCAGGTTGGCAAGAGCACAGCGCTACGTGATTTTCAATGTGACAGTCAGCTTTCTCACCACACACTTTTTCCATTGTGCATGGGTTAACACACTTATTATTGATACATCCTAGTTGGGTAGGACAATCTGAGTTTGCAATGCATTCCAATTTGACACATTCTACTTGAGCATCTCCTCGGGTGCGAGTGGGACATTGACACAGTGCTTTATGTCCTTGAGCAATACATTGTGCATTTTTCCCACAAGCTTTTCCTATTTCACATGGGTTTTTACATCTATTGTTTTCACATTTTGCAGAATCAGGACAATCAGAATCTATGAAACAGTCTCCTGGCTTTCTACAACCAGTTGTGAGGGGATCACCGACAGTTCCTGGAGCACACTGGCATGTATAGCCTCCATCAAGGTTTTCACATACAGCTGTAACATGACATGGGTTGGAGAGACATTCATCTATATCCACACAACGGTTTTCTATAAGTGTGTAACCAGGTTCACAAAGACAAGTTGCACGGTGTTCTTGTGTTTGACACAAACCTCGACCACAGGCCATTCTTTCACAGGGTTCTGAAAAAAAATTAATTGACAAATAAGATTTGTCATTTTAACCAATTAATAAATCATCTAAAAATTAACATAATTTTATTAAATGTTAATATGACTGGATAAATGTCAAGTACGACTCACCTGCACATTTGTTAGTGAGTTCATTGCAGTATTTGTTCAATGAACAGTCATCATCATTAAGACATTCAACTTTGAAACATCCAACATTGAGATCATAAGCATCTCCAAGATGTCCGGGAATACATGAGCAGGAAGCTTTATGGTTTTCAACATTGCAAATGGCATTTTTTGCACATTTCTCTTTGCCACAAGGATCAGAACATTTTCTTCTTATACAAGACAAATTATCTGCACAATCATTATTGTTTTTACATTGCCCTGGTTTTAAGCAGCCTTGTACAAAAGGTTCACCAACTGTGCCTTCGGGGCAAGCGCATTGATAAGACCCTAGAGTATTAATGCATGTTGCAGTAGGGTGGCAAGGCTTATCGGAACACTCATTAATATCCTTACAAAGGTTATTAACATTCTTGAAACCATTGGCACATCTGCACTGTGACGCAACACATATTTGATCTGGGCCACAATCCGAATCTCCACCGCAGCCAGCGATACATATACTATCCTGACATATTTCTCCGGGAAGGCAGTTACTGTTACCATAACAAACTTTTAAGCACATACTGTTAGCACATCTCTCTCCAATAGCACAAGCAGCATTTTCCGTGCAAGGAACATTACATCTGTTGGCAATACACATATGGCCCTGGGGACATTGGGAAGAACTAGAGCAGATATCGGGTACTCTTACACAACCTTGCTCTGGAACAGGATTTCCTTCAAAACCAGCTGGACATTTACACACTGTGGCATGGTTAACACAGTCGCAAATTGCATTAGGACCACAAACTGCATCATTATTACAAGGATTCTGGCATTTATTATTGATGCATGCTTCATTAGATATACAATTTTTATTACTCCGACAACCAAGGAGACACACTCCGTTTATACAAGCTTGATCACTGCTGCATTGTGAATGAGAACCACAAGATGTTGTGCAAACATTTTGTGTGCATTTTTCCCCTGAAGAGCAGTCATTATTACTTCTACATACAGAATGACACTGTCCACTATAGCAAATATCTCCAGCACATTCTAAATCAGTTTTGCAAAATGAAGCAATCCTAACACAGGCACGGTTGTTTTGGTCTAAATTAAACTTGGCTGGGCATGTACAAACAGCTTTACGATTTCGAATAGTGCATAGTGCATTTCCTGCACAGGCTCCAATACAGGGGTTTATACATCTTCCAGATTGACATATTGACTGGGATGGGCAGTCAGAATCTCCATTTGGACAATCACCCTCTGGGCGGCATCCTTCAGTGATAGGGTCGCCTACTTGGTTTGCTGGACATTTACAAACATGGCCTGATGATACAGCCTCACAAATGGCTGAAGGATGGCAAGGGTTGGGACTACATGGTTCTGTTATACTACATTCGATTTCCGCAACTGGATTTGGTCGAGTTCCTGGTGGACATTGGCAAACTGCTCTATGATCTTCAGCGATACAAACTGCATTTTCTCCACAAGAATCTTCATCACAAACATCATAACATGTGTGAGTTAGACGGTTACAAAGTTGTGTTGGTGGACAATCGATATTGTAAACACACGGAACAGACTTACAGCCATCTTTCATATCATTTGGATCTCCAGCGAATGGTCCCGGAGGACACTGACATCTTGCAACATGATTGTTAGTCACACAAATGGCTTGAGGCCCGCAAGATAGTGAAGAGCAAGCTGGTTGACAACTCAAGATACCATTGATTGATTTGCAAACTTCCGATTCTGAGCATTGAGCATCACTGGAGCATTGATTTTTAGAAACAGGTACGCAACCATTTCTATCTTCTGGATTTCCAGTAAAATCAGGTAAGCAATGACATTTTCCTTGATGATTAAACGTGACACATTGAGAATTATCAGGGCAAGTGTATCCAAGACATACTGGTGTACACTTCAATACGCCCAGAGGATCAGGTTTGCAGGCTGCTGATTGAAGACAATCATTATTATTTGTACAGTCTGGTGTAGATGGTTTATCACACAATGATGATACGGGATTCCAAACATATCCATCTTGACATTCACACACTGGGTGACCAGCAGAATCAACGTGACACACTTCATTTTGACTGCAGACTACTGTGTGACAAACACTGAGGCAAGATTTCAATCTATCTTCTAATGCCAGACAAGCTAATCCTTTAGGACAATCACCATCGTTTATACATCCTCCTTTCGGTTGAGATATAATTGCTTCTTTAGGTTGGCATCCAGTTATTAAATCACTTGGATTTCCCACATAATTGTCAGCACATATACATAATGATCTGTGATTATTACCAATACAAAGTGCATTAGGACCACATTGGATTTTGCTGCATGAATCTACACATTTACGGAATCCTTTACTGACTTGGAAACAAATCTCTGCATCATTACAGTCACCATCGTAATAGCACTGGCCTTGTATGGTGCAGCCTTTAGAGAGGTCAGCTGGATTGCCGATATACCCCGGAGGACATAAACATTGCCCCATATCACACATAGCTTTAGGTCCACATTTAATATTCTCACACAAATTTCTGCAGTGTCCACTTTGGCATGTAAATCCGGCTGGGCATGGGACATCTCTGTTACAAGCACAAGTTGAAGGATCATCACATTGGGCCTTCTGAGTTTCCAAACATATGACAAATGGATTTCCAGAATATCCATTTTTGCATTGACAATCATAACTTCCGAGAGTATTGATACACGCTGCATTTGGTCCACAAGCATTTCCATTACATTCATTTATATCTTGACACTTGATGTAAGGATTTCCTGCAAATCCTGAAGGACACTGGCAATCAATATCATTTGGTCCAGTTTGGCAGAGTGCATCTTTACCGCAAGAAGTAGGTGTACATTTAATCTGCTTAGTAGTTACACAGCCTTCATATGGGTTTCCAATAGTACCAGCACTACAAACACATTGATTTGTTAATCCATATTGGCAGTGTGCATTTTCTCCACAGGATGGATTGCATTCAGGACCCGCAATCGCTGAAAAGAAAAAATGTATGAAATATTTGGCATCAAATACAATTAACACATAATATATATTCAATTTGATAATAAATTCTACTTACGAGGCATACAAAGCAGGTCTGGGTTTCCAATAAAGAATGGATCACACACACATTTGTTTGTGTTCATGTTACATGTTGCCCCTATTCCGCAAATGACTCCCTCACAACGTTCTTTGCACCTGCCTCCAATACAGACTTTTGGAGATTTACAGGGCATTGCCAATGAACAAACATCAGGTTCACATGAACCTCCAGGGAATGGGTTTCCAGAAAATCCATTTAAACATTTGCAAGTTGGTCCTTCATTTGTCACTATGCATGTAGCATCGTCGGCACACACATATGAGTCGCACACTAAAAAGAAAAAAGAATGGTGTCATGAGTATTTCATATTTATTTTATTTCATGAGAACCAAATTGCTTAATTAAATATACAAAATAATAAATAATTTCAATACAAATATTAAGGAAAATAGGAGGTTTTTAGATATTTTTGAATAACATGTTAAATATATGAGTATTAGAAAAGGTTACACCTTTTCTAAATTTAGAATACAAATGAAAATGATAAAGTTTTAAACAGAAAACTAGCATGTAAAAATTAATGTTCAATTGTTGTCATTTATTTTTTTATTTCTCAGATCATTTTTCTTTTATGGCCCAATTCAGGGTTTGTTGGTTTGATTCCTGTTGATACTTTTTTTTTTAAGATTTGTCTGATTTTCAGTAAGGCCTTGTTAACATCTTTATGGATGGTTGGAAGAGATTTCTACATAGCAATAAGCCTGGCAGGTTGTACAGTAAACAACTAAATTGTGCAACATTTTATAGTCTCCTTGTTTTCCTTATGGAACATATGATGATTATTTATCATACGTTTCTCATAGCTCATTTATTATGTTAGAAACTGCATCAAATCTACTTAACATTAATCACATTATAGACATGAAGTCTTCATGGAGATGTCTTGATGATTTTATAAGTCCATAACATTTGTAAAAAAATATTGAAAGTTTAATACTCACTAGAAACACATTCCCCATTGGGAGCCTCGGTGAAACCTACAGCACAGCGACACCAAGCTGCATGGTTATCTGGTTCGCAATAAGCATTCGGGCCGCAGAGCAGAGTTCCACACGGACTGACACAAGTGCCATTCTTGCACGTCAAGATGTTAGCACAATCTGAATTGTACAAGCACTCACTCTTTGGAGAGCCAGGATACTGCAATATACCTGTAAGGGCAAAAAATATATTTAATATTAAAGAGTAATGAACTTGATATGAATGAACGATTATTACACTTTATTTATACAGTAAAGTGCCAATTATCCATGGTGATTGGGGGACACTCGAGCCCATTTAATTGAAAAACACAGTTAATCCAAACAAAAATTTTATTAAGTTAAACATTTTAAGAGTTCAAATGCTAGATAAATTTTGTAATGCAAGATGAGTACAAGAATAAGCTTTCTCAATGTTTGACAGGTACAACTGCTTAAATCTATTGTGACAATTACAATACATTGGAAAGCCCTTGTGTTGGTGTGGACACGAGAAAACACCACCAACTTACTAGCTTTAGTTAATTGGTATGATGTAAACGATAGATATTATAACAGTTTAGGTCCATGCATTGTAATTTTCAACATTAAAAATTTGGAAACAATTATTTTTCAGGTTTACTACAAAACAATTTGTACTACAATGGACCACGGTTAATCCAATTCACGGATAGTTGAGCCCCGGATAATTGGCGCTGTCCTGTCCTTGTTATTAATTAATTAGTATACAAGGATTCTAATTGTTTCATACAAATTATACACATTTTAAAGTTAATACTTATTGAAATTCCGTTTTCTCTCTTTTAGTTAGTAAATATGAGAAATTTTGTTACTTTTTGAATACTACATGAAAAAAATATTGTTTAGGTTTTTATTGAAAATCTCACAAGGAAATACAACAAATAGGATGGCCCATTCTAAACACCGGTGTTACGATAGGGAGATTAACAGCATCGACCCAACATGGGAGGATGTGGAGTGCTAGGCTGCGGAACTACCTGGATGGAGGCATTTTATGGCATCCGTGTTCCTGTTGGAACATATAGGGTCAGAATGATGATGATAATTTAATAACGAAGCAGTGAGAAAATGAACAAATTTCATTTTAATTATTGATCTATCACTTCTTCCAGATTGCAGACCAAAAAAAAAAATAATATTATGCATGAACTTGGACATCCACGGAGTTTTGATGTAATTAATATATTGTATTACCATGGTCCAAAAGTTTGCGACCTCAATAAGTTTGTGTATTATGGACAGATACCTCGTCGACTACGCCCATCGCATGGTCAAGCGATGATACAATTAAAATTTCATACCTCTAGCTTTAGTAATATATATCAACTAGAGCCAATAGACGATGTGTTGTTTCATTATATTTAGAAATGTTCAAAATTTAATATCGCACAGTTATCAAATTTCTTTCAAAAGGGAAAAGTTCCAGCCGAAATTAAACATTCAGATGCTATCTAAAAGGACAATTTCCACATTTAATTTTGCCAGGCTTCTCCATCTTTTGAAATAAACTTGTTAACTACTAAACTTAATATTCCATTGTAAACATTTCAGCTCTAGTTGACATACTTTTGAGGGTAGAGATATCGAATTTCAATTGTAACATTGTCTGACCATGCGATGGACGTGGCCGATGTGGTATCTATCCATACACGCTCTACTTTCGTCAGGCCACAAACTTACCGTAGTGGTATTTGAATTAGTACATTCCATGTAAGCTTTATGAGTATTCATTGAATTATTAACAGCCCAAACCGGAAAGATCTCAAATCCACTTTTCTTAAAGCAAATAATATAATTGTCAAAGAAAATCAATATTTTTCAGTGAGAAGATTTTACCATTGAGATAAAAAATATTGGAAAGCCTTTTCGAAAGATTGAACTCTTTAAATAAAAGGAGGACTGCAAACATTGGAAACCTACAATTTATTTGATGACAGTATTGCAACACCTAATTGAGAAAAGAAAACTAAGCTCCCGAGGTCGGCGGATTATTAAAAAAAACAAACATATTTTTAATCATGCTTCATTTTTCGATGAAGAGAAAAAGATATTTTCCATTTATAATAGCAAACTTTAACTTTGTAATAAGAATAATAAAAGAAAAATACATACACATCTAGAGCCATTTAGAGAGCATAATCTCCTAAAGAGCGCTCCAATAAGTTTGTACTAAGTTTTAAATATATCATTTTGCAAAAAAAAAAAATATATATATATATACTTACATCCTGATTTATAAGGATCTCCGGTCATTCCATTTGGGCACACACACTGATATCCACCTTTTTGATTGATACATCGAGCCCCATAAGCACACGGAGCATCAACACACTCGTCACGGTCAACACAGCCCAACAGGGGGTCACCTTCATATCCTGTGGCACAGAGACACTTGGGGGGGTCACTTGGTGTACATTTAGCATTGATGCCGCATGGAAATCTTTCACAAGGACTTTTGCACCTCTGTCCGTCGGAGGCATCCAAGAAGAACGGAGGAGGACACACACATTCACCAGGTTGAACGCACTTTTCATTTGATGTACAATCACTATCACTTGCACATTTTTTCTGGGCTGGAGCACATAATCCATTATAGGCGTCCCCGCTGTATCCTGGGGGACAGTGGCACTCGAAAGATCCAGGTTTGTTGATACACTCAGCTCCATATCCGCATACTTGCTGGCCTGATGTACATTCATTGATATCTAGAAAATTAGCATGTTAGTCATTCATATTCAAATATATTATAATGAATACTTCACTTATATATAAATATAATAGGTTGCCCTGAGAGTTGTTTCGTATTTCTCGGATAGATGTTAGGACAAAATTTTAATTACTTACTTCATTCTAAATGTATATCATAATAAAAGATAATAGTTTAGCACATTTTTTCAGTCATTGTTTACCCAATTTGTTTGAGTGTTTTTTTTAATATAATTTCGAAGATGAAACAAAATAAATTGTTTTTGGTGTTTGATACTTTTTCACAACTGCAGAGGGAAAAATACGACACAAACAAAAAAAACTATATTTTCAGTGTATGGCGACGATGATGCAGTAAGCGATCATGTATGTCAAATGTGATATGAAAAAATACTTAACGGTGATATGTTATTTGAAGATGGTGTCCGCTCTAGAAGACCGATAACCACTGATGAATAACCCATATTCTACGGCATGACAAATTACTAAGATACTAAAGATATCAAAAACCAGTGTCCACAAGCAAGATACATCTAAATGAACATATACATAAAAATACGAAATTACTTTCTGAACAACCAAATAGTTCCTTCGAACTTATTAATAAAATATTGTTTTGGAAAAATTGAAATGATATAACACATCGATCAATAAGTCCCGGGACTAACCAACAGATGGCGCCTCTAATAACAAATCCATACCATTCTCAGTTAGTACCAGTCTTTAGAAGTTACGTGTCAAACTTTCATGACATTGTGTCATTGAGTTACAGTGGTTTCAGTAACGCTACTTTTGCTATTTTCAAAACAACGGAAAAAACCGAATTTCGTGTGTTGATAAAACATTGTTTTTTAATGAGAAAAAATACCGTTCAAACTCAGCGATGGCTTGAAAAGTGTTATCCGGGCTCTGCTCCGTCAAAAACAACCATTTGTCGGTGGTATGCTGATTTCAAACGCGGTCGTACAGACACAAATGATGCTGAACACTCTGGTCGTCCAAATGAGGATGTTACACCAGAAAACATTAAAAAAAACCTCAAAATCGTGATAGAAAATCGCAAAGTAAAGTTGCGTGAGATATCTGACATCCTGAAGATATCATTTGGTAGAGTTTACACTATTTTGTATGAACATTTGGTCATGAAAAAGCTTTTTTCGAAATGGTTGCCGCGTTTGCTCACAATGGAACAGAAACAACAGCACATCGATGATTCAGAGCGCTGTTTGGCACTGTTTACGCGAAATAAACAGGAATTTTTGCGTCGGTATATGACAATGGATGAAACTTGAATCCACCACTATACTCTGGAATCAAATCGGCAGTCAGCTGAGTGGAGAGCAGCCGGTGAAGGTCGTCCGAAGCGACCAAAAACTCAACAGTCGGCCGGGAAGGTTATGGCCTCCGTATTTTGGGATGTGCATGGTATAATATTCATCGATCACCTTGAAAAGGTAAAACCATCAATAGCGAATATTACATAGCATTATTGGAGCGTTTGAAGGCAGAAATTGCTAAAAAAACGGCCCCATATGAAGAAGAAAAAAGTTCTCTTTCATCAGGACAATGCACCGTGTCACAAGTCGATGGTAACGATGGCCAAATTGCATGAGTTGAACTTCGAATTGCTTCCGCACCCACCGTATTCTCCAGATTTGACCCCCAGCGACTATTGGCTGTTCGCAGACCTCAAAAAGATACTCCAGGGAAAGAGATTTGGCTCCAATGAAGAAGTGATTGCCGAAACTAACGCGTATTTTGAAACCAAAGATAAATAGTTCTACACGGCTGGCATAGAAAAGTTAGGAAAGCGTTGGAATGAATGTATCACTCTTGAAGGAGACTATGTTGATGAATAAAGAAGAATTTTGGCGAACAAATGTTGTTTTAGTAGATAGTCTCGGGACTTATTGATCGATGTATTATGATCAAAACATTACATAATATATTTGATAATTTAGTGTGTGAAAACTTTCAATTGACTTAACAGGTTGTTCGTAGCACACTTAATTTCTGTAAGAATCTTCATAACTGACATACTCACATAGAATCATAAACAAATATTACTTTAAATCATGAATATAAAAGTGAAAGCTACCTTAGTAAAGACTTAATTAATTCAAATAAAAATAGTTTATATTGTAGAACTAGGAAAATACCTTGGCATGATCCATCTTGTAGTGTATAATATCCTTTTGGGCACGCACAGTAGTTGACACCACCAGAAATTTGAATGCATTCAGCGCCAGGAGGACATTTTTCACCATTGGAACACCCAGAGAGAACGCAGTTTCCATCAACAATTTTATATGGAGGTTGACATTGACATTCAATACTATTGCATTCTTCACAAAATGAGTAAGGATTTCCACTGAATCCTGGAGGGCATTTGCATTCATAACTACCAGGAAGATTTTTACAGACCGAATTGATTCCACAGGCTTGTTTATCTTTCATTTCTATACATTCATTGATGTCTCGGCATTTTCCTGTTTCTTGGTTTCTGATATATCCTTGCAAACAGATGCAAACATTTTTGCCATTATCATTGACACATTGTTCTCCTGGTGGACAAGGAGATTTATCATTGCAAGTGTGCACTTCCTCAGATTTGGCACAACCTTCTCTGTAGGCGTCTCCCTTGATTCCTCCAGGACATTCGCATGTATAACCGCCTGGCAAGTTTTTGCAAACGGCTCCAGGTGGGCATGGATTTGCAGCGCATTCATCCAAATCAGTACATCCTCCTTTGAGACCAGGTATCCCTGTGAATCCACTACTGCACAAACAATGAGCTTCTTGGTTAATAAGCATGCAATGTGAATTTGGACCACAATGAACACTTTCACATGGATCTGAAATAAAAAACAAGTTAATATATTATATTTGTTCAAAAAATCATTGATGTTCAAATATAAAAATATTTTTTTTTGCAAAAAGTAAATAAATTGTCAAATCAATGCTAAAAATATTGTGTGAATTTTAGCAATAAAAAAGAACAAGAGATAAAATACTTACGTCTACATTCATTTCCAATGTTGGGTTCTGGACATAAGCACCTCTTGTATTGGTCACATATGGCATTTCCTGGGCAATCTCCATTATTTTTGCAGGTGACAATTTCTACACATTTCACTGATGGGTCTGGATCAGCTAGGTAACCTTCAGGACATTGACAAGTGTAAGATCCAGGTGAATTGATACATTCAGCACCTATTCCACAAATAGCATGTTTTGTGCATTCATTAATATCTAAGCATCTTTTGAATGGATCACCAGAAAACCCCGGAGGGCACTGACAGGAGAATTTTCCAGGAACATTGCTACAGATTGCATTTGGCCCGCATCTACCTGATGGTCCATTTATTATATCACATTCATCGATATCTATGCATCCAGCTGCAATATCACTGGGATTGAATGTCCATCCATCTTCGCAAATACAATAAGCTTCTAGTCCATCAGGTTTGCAATATGCATGCTGTCCACATTTAACATCATCACAAGGAGCTTTGCATGCCACTCGGGGTGGGGCGCCAACATATCCTGATAAGCAGTCACAATGAAATCCTCCCGGAGTATTGGTACAGGTGGCGTATTCTCCGCACAAATTTGGTTTATCCATACATTCATCATTGTCTATACAGACAGAACCTTTTGGTGAGAAACCATCTTTACAAAAACATTGATTTTCAATGCATTCTGCATTATTTGTGCAATCAAAATTTGATTTACATAATATGTTAACATCAACCTAGAATCAAAGTATATAAACACAATAGTCACAATTATGAAATTTGGTGTATTTAAGAGTATGTAAAATAAATATCAAAAAGAACATTATACTTACTTGTTCACAAGCTACTTGAGGATCAGGTCTTCCGGCATATCCTTGAGGACAAATACAATTGTATCCAGGCACAGCATTTTCACAAATAGCATGTGAGCCACATGGTTTTTCTAAAGCCACACACTCATTTATATCCACACACCCTTTAAAGGGATCACCTGTGTATTCTTCTTTACAGCTGCACGTGAAGCTCCCCATAGTATCCGTACAAATAGCATTAGTGCCACATGGATTGTCAGCACATTCATTTACATCTGAAATATTTATATTGAATACCGAGCCTGGCGATTATCAATGCTTAAAGTGTGCATTGATATTTCATTTAAATATGTTCATTGTAAAAATATTATATTTCATTACTTCACTTATAAGCATTTAGAATCTAAAGAAAGTTATTATATTTTTGTAATGTTAAATATATGTTAAACGCGATAATTATTTAGTAACAAATATTGTCAGATCTACGAAAGAGAAAATTTCATGTTATGATATTTATAATATATATTTCAAAGTTCTACTTGAAGTTAGACAAGTAAGTAAACAGATAAATGAATTTAAAGATATTAAAAATGAACACACTTTGACAAAACTGGTGGCCCTGCCCTGTGAATCCTTGAGGACAAAGACACTTGAAGGATCCAGGCACGTTGATGCATTTGGCATTGATACCGCAAGTACTGCTCCGGCCGCACTCGTTCACGTCCACGCAATCCTGGTCGACACCCATGGAGTACCCCTCGGGACACACGCACGAGAAGCTGCCGTTGTTGTTGACACACTCCGATATCCCCTTACACGGGCTTCTCAATGATGAGTCGCATTCGTTAATATCTAGCAAATTATTACTGCATTATGTTTTATGAAAGCAAAACCAAAAGCGGGTGCAAAATGTGATCATGTTAAGGGGATGGAGTATTACTAGTATGGGGTGGGGTATTACTTAAATCTGGGACACGTTATATTAACCCTAGTTATAATGCAGAACAGCACTGACATTAAATCTCAAGGGTGGCGGTGGCGCACATATAAACAAATGTAGGTGCTTTCAAGTTTTAACACATCAACTGTGATTGATTTTGTTATTTATTACCGATTTTACATTCTATAAAGAGAGAAGCAAATAATTCAAAGTTGAATTCATATTTTGTGATAGTTTTATACCTATTTGTTGTATATAAAGTTACTCTTCTTTACAAAATATAAAATTATATAAAAACAAAAAATTTAAAGGCAGTGCTATTCAAAAAATTCAAACACACAACACACTTGAATTAAAAAAAATCTCATTTCAAAAACCCATATAAGCAAAACTCCTGTTAAAGTTAGTCTGTACTCCGATGAACTTATGCTCTTTACCTGACATATTAGCATAGTGGGGGGAAAGGGTCTTACCAACACAGCCGATCATGGGGTCCCCCTGATAGCCGAGAGGACAGGAGCACCTGAAGGTACCCGGGAGGTTGCTGCAGAGAGCGTCACGCCCGCAGACGTTACGCCCCAAGCATTCGTTTGTGTCATCGCATCCGGTTGAGTAAGGATCTCCTTCGAAGCCTTCCGGGCATTGGCACGTTCGTCCTCCGGGTAGATTGGTGCAAATCGCTCGGGGACCACATGCGATACCGCTAGCACACTCGTCGATGTCCACACACTAGTAAAAACAAACCAAAGTTTTCAAACACTCAAATTTAAAGTAAAGATAGATCCATAAATATTGAATTTCACATTGACACTAACAGTATTACTGTACCCTTAAATCAACATCAGAGTAGTCACTTAGCAACTTTTGGATCCCTATAGTTGGAATTAAAAAGAAAACGGTATAATTACAATGATTTCTTACCTTGGCTTGTCAAAATATTTTTAATCCCGTTTTTCACCCTTCATTTGAAATTAATAACACTATTTTAAATTCGGAAATGAATAGTAAACATATTTTGATAAATACTTATGATGTATGCAAATTGTATACATTGAAATCATTTCCAATTTGAATCAAAGGTTTGACTGTCAAAATAATCTCAGCCATAAAATAATTATTTTTGGAAAATATATTAATTAAATTTTTTAGGCAGTATTGTGATTTTATATTAATCTATAATTTTGATTTTATTTTAAACACGGTTTTACGCCTTCAAAACAACACTTTCTGACTGATAATATGGGAAACGTCAGATATTTTTGAAAACTGTTCAAGTTGGCGCTGGCGTCAAGCGATAAGCGAGCGAAAATGTTGCCCACAAAACATTCGAAAATGTTTACATTTCCTGAATATGCCCGGTATAAAAAAATGCATTACGAAGGATTAGAAAAAAAAGTTTGAAAAAATACTTTTGATGCAAATTTTACTTACACCATCATATGCATTTCCTGTGAATCCTTCTCCGCAACTACATGTATAGTTACCAGGATAATTCGTGCATACTGCGTTATTACCGCAAGCATCGGGATGGGCGCATTCGTCAATATCTAAAAATATATAATATTTGATGAACAATTAAGAATTAAAAAAAAAACTTTAATAACAGAAAAAAAAAAAAAACTCGTAATTTACCTCTACATTCTACTTCACCATCCCCTTCGAAGCCCTGGTTACATTTGCAAATAAAATGCGCTGGTAAATTACAACATTCAGCATTTCGAACACATCTCGAGGAAATAATCGAGTCTTCGCATTCGTTGATATCTAAAATTAAATAAACAGCAGGTTTTGAGATAAAAAATTGTATGCAATAATTTTATATTTGGTAATATCTATAATATACATATATATTCGCATAGACAATATTTTTAATTTGATAAAATTGTCGAAATATCGTTTTACCTTCACATTGAAAGCCATTTCCTCTGTATCCAGGAAAACATGAGCATTGAAAACTCCCGACGGTGTTTGTACAATGTGCAAAGACGTCACATGGCCTAGTTTTACATTCATTTACATCTGAAAAATTAAAAATATTATGTTATTATTTTATTTCCTTGGATAAAATTCTTTAGTTGAAGTAAAGATAATTTTTAAATAATCAAAGATAATATTATTCTATATTGCATTTATATTTAACTGAACACTTAGTTTTTGTATCAACCAAAATATAAATAATTAATGATTATCAAAGAATGTTTAAAAGTTTTGCTATTCTTGAAGATATATATTTATTAATTATCTTTTAAAATATGTATAATTTCAAACCATTTTTATGTTGAGCATACTTCGTTAGACCAGTTTTATTTATTTTTATTTGATATCGTATTTAAAACAATTATCGTGTTAAGAAATATAACAAGAAGGTAATTCCATACCGATTTCTTGGCAGTTACATCCACCGAAACCATCATTACAATGACAAACTCCGTTTAGACAGACACCGTTGGTGCATTCGGTTCCATCATCTTTGGTACAGTCATCTGAAAGAAAACATTCAACAATTATTCGAATGCTAGATATTATTCATTTTTATAAAATCTTTTTTCTTGCTTGTCTTTTCTGACTCATTATCCAACGATGTTGGTAAAACTCACAAACGTATTCATTTGGATATTATTTGTGCATAAATGTTTGATTTTCATTACGATTACTACAGTTAACTTTCATATCAAAACAGTGATAGAGGAATAACAATTACAATACTATATATAAGTTCTGAGATCACATTCCAATAGGAAATACATACTGATTGGAAATCGTTATCAACAAAACTATTTCGTAAAATTGTGTTTTTAGCTCAGCATTTTATTAATTACTGAGAATTAAAAGCTAAATAAACACAATGAATTAATTAAATGGAAATTTGAATGTGAATGAATGAATGCGATTTGAAAAAATATAATAGCCATATTTTTTTTTATTTAAAAAAAAAGTAAAAATGAATAAACGAAAATAATGGATAATGCGTAAGTATTACAAATATATTGTGTCCATTCATTCACTACTTCTCAACATATCCAAATAGTTGATGCTGGCTGTCTTCAGAAATGCCGAATTGATGATCCTGGCATGAAGAGTGACCAAGAGAAAACATTCTATTTAGTCCCATAAATCAAAACTTTGGGTTGAGAGTCACTGGAGTACACACTTATAGTTCATAATCGTATGTGGTGAGAGACAATATTGACACGTGAACATGTTTTTTTTACTTAGCGAGCTCTTAGCAATAATGGAATCTTTTTTTTATTTTTGAGTACCGTCAGGAATCAAACCCGAAACTCCCGAGTGGAATACAAGCGTCTTACCAATCAGATTACGGAGGTATCCTAAATGGTTAAAACGCTTGATTTAATAAACAGGCGAAATAAAAAATACAGAGTGATTTTTATTTATGTTGGTTACGAGTTGAAAGTGAAACATAATAATTCAAATATACAAAAAAACTACATGGTAAAAATTATGAGGGCCCATTTAAACATAGTATTACGAAAAAAGTAATTTGGAACGAGAACCGTAAGACAAATTATAGCGATTCAAGCCATGCCATCTGAGTGCCCATAACCCGTGATGCGTATAATAAAAGGCACAATATAAAATGGGTGATCAGGGTAACATATCTGAAGTTGGTGCCATCGGAAATGACTATGTAAGCCAATTCTGATAGGCATACCCTTTGCACAAAGGGCAAGGAGCTTCAGTAATTGCAGCCTGTCTGCGTCTTTTTTCTCTATTAGGTCCCTGATAACTAGCAACAGTCCCATGACATTTGGTTAAATCTATTGCTGTTTGGTCCCAGTTGTGCTGAGCATTTATGTTTTTAAGCGTAAATAGTAGCTATATTCCAGTTACTTTTCAGTTTAAAGTAGCACGCTACTTTAAAAGCCAACTCAAAATTAGTAACAGTGCTACATTTTCGTAATACTCTTAAGACGAAGCAGCTATGCGTTTTGTTGACAACACTGGCGATAATATATTTGAACGCAATAGATTCAATTGCGATATGTAAAATGAGATGAACTAATAAAATGTGTCTTGGTACCATGTCTGTAATTCGAAAGTTTTGATCGAAAAGCTAGAAATCATTTTTATTTTATTTATGGATACCTTACACACGATCATAAAAATGAGGTGTTATGGATATGGAAAACTTACTTGTGCATTTGAGCTCTTTCCTAAGTTCGTCTGAGCCCCGGTAACAGTCCTGCACTCCGTCGCAGAGTTTTGATAACTCATATAGTTGTAACACTTCCGTCGAGTCGTTAACTTGGCAGCCAAAATATCCGTCTTCTAAATTTAAAAAGAATACTTCTCGTTTTATTCCTAGTCCAATCCCATGTTGGGATTGCGTCGCTACCTGAAACAAAAGAAAACGAAAACTGTTATTATATTATACATTTAAATCTGATCATGAATTCCCACTCGAACCCTGCAACGATCAACCAATGAACTAAAATTATAATACTCTGTGATTACGCTTCTAGAACATGTTCTGTATTCTCAATAAATGTAATCAACTTATTGCTCATTACTGGGAACACCAAAATATGGGTA
This sequence comes from Odontocerum albicorne, assembly GCA_949825065.1. NCBI lineage: Eukaryota > Metazoa > Arthropoda > Insecta > Trichoptera > Odontoceridae > Odontocerum > Odontocerum albicorne. The sequence goes on from OX463840.1 coordinate 28,860,665, forward strand.
AATAGCCTAAAAATTAAAAAAAATAAGAAACTTCTATCTGATTATAATTGTTCTGAATTTGAATTAAAAAAAAACGCTGTCATTTGAATTTCAAAGATATTTTGACAAATCACAAACTTTGAAGTATAAGGCATACGGAACAATAGAAAATATATTTTTGTAATTCTAGGAGTGAGTCTAAGAGTGAATATTTAATGACCGTATTATTTAAATGCACACGTATAACCGTGTCTGGGAAAGTCCACAGTTTTGATTCTTCAAATTAGCAAAGCAATGTACTCATATATTTGTTTCCATTCACTGATGTTCTCTTTTGAAAGTGAGAGTCGATGTTGCTACTTTGTTTGAGGACAATACCAAACACGGGAGCCGTGGAGGGAGAGGGAGGGGGGGGGGGATTTTATGAATATGATAATTTATTAAAATTGAATTGCAAAACAATTAGTCTTGTATTTTGTTTCGATCTTGGCACATAATTTAAAAACCTACTAAGAAATAACACAAAATGTTTAGGTAAATTTAAAAGAAAAAGTGTTGCTAGAAAACAATTAAAAATGATTAAACGATTTTCAAACAATTTGATATTCTCAGAATAAATATATTTATTTACACATTTTATCTTACAATACACAATTTGGCGGATGTATTGTCAACAAACAATCACTTCTAACCAACCGGAAAATTCTTTAAAATTTTTAATAATAATAATATAATTACAATTTATATAGCGCTGTTTAGAAAGCAGAAATTTTTGTCTCCAGTGTTATGTGAAAGATTTATACGAGAACATAATACAAAGAAAATAAAATGATAAAAGACAGAATTGTAAAATTAAAAGAAGACGGAAATTATTTGACGACTTAACAATTTTGATATTTGTCTCATTTAAATTTCATATTCAAAAAAATCTAAATAATGGTAATTTATTTCTACCCAAAAATCATTACATTATATAATATTATTACATAATATATTATATAATCAATCATGTTTCATGTAAAATGAAAAAAAAGAACTTCATATTCTGTTATAGTATATGAAGTTCTTTTTTTCTACCTATTCATACAATCCAATCAATCTTCTTTTTTTTTTCATTTTACCCTTATATCCTCAGACTGAGGACTTGAGATAATGGGAATGAAACTTTATAACATAATGCGATGGTAATCGATAATACTATTTTTAACTCATAAGTTGTAAAAAACACTCGACATTAAATATCTTACGAGTATATGGACATAATATGTCCACATTATATTATAGTGTCTACACGTGATTGAAAAATAAGACTTAGATATAAAGATTATTGAAATAAATGCACTTCGAATGAATAATGAAAATTATCACGCATTATATATATCAATCCAGCGACAGTCAATTAGCAGAATTCGGAAGCAATGCCAAATACCAGGCATGCTTTTGGTACCCGGAGTTATCGCTAGGAGGTTATGTCGCTTAGGCCTCGGCCACACAGGTAGGAGCCTCGCTTGATGCTTAGAGCTACGCTGCGAGCTAGGCGGTATATCCTAGCGAACCAACGCACCGCGTACTATCGCAATGGCTACACTGCACGTTTCATGCCACGCTACATGACGATTAGTCACCTAGTGAGTCTCCTAGCGAACAGACGTGTTGGTTAATTTTATTGTGTCACCAAGTGATTCTACAAGATAGCGGAAGTTTTACTAACAGCTGTGTATAAAAGGAAGCCTTTGTGGAACCCATCGAGCAAATTATACAAAAATGTACCTGTAATAAAATAACTTTGGAATGAAGTTGCACAGGAAGTAAATAAAGATGGTAAGTTGTAATGAAATTGGTTAGATTTACGAGTGGCATCGTTTGTTGACTCAACCGCTCCCAAATGTCAAATGAATTTGTGCGAAGCCCTTTGGTGTGGCCATGCATGAAATCGCCTCGTCTATTAGTCACGTAGCACCTAGCGAAGCACTTGGGTGTGGCCTCGGCATTATGTGTACATAAACAACAAATGTCACTCCTTAGTAACAAAATGCGATATGAATACACAATGATGCAAGTAAATTGTATGAAGTTTTTAAAATATTATTTTTTAATACACCAATATACTTTATACCTTATAATATACGTTATACCTTTCTCAATTATATCATACGAGTACAATATACATGTTGGTATAAATACATTTTCTACGTGAACTACATTTTCTTTCGATAAACCCTAACGACAACAATTGTGTCGTTAGATTATAATTATTAATCAATGTACCACTATTTTACGTATTTAATAAAAATTTCAATGTACGAGTATAAGAAATTTAAATATATTCACAGTTAGTTTCATATGACATTTCAATTTATTAACATGAAAACAAACTCATTTTCTCGCGTGCACCGTACACATTGCACATATTATATGGAAACGGAACCTCGGTTGAAATCCCAACCATTATCAAGTCGAGATTATTCTGCTAAAAAGCAACAACAAAAGTAAATCTTTTTAGGCATCTCCACCTGCCTATCCATTATTGATAAAAGTTTAATTTCACGTTATATCAAACCAATAAAAAAAATTATGAAACTATTATATATTTTAAATTTCCCCATTTATAAATCATAATAAAGTATTACACGCTCGCCTGCATATGAATCACAATAAACGTTCGAACATGATAAAACGCAATCTGGTATGCGAACTGATGGATGCAACCTGTTAAATTTTATAGACAGAAATTTTCATCGCGCAATTATTATTTACGTAACAAGCAAGCCTGAATAAGATTGTACTGGGTAGCCAAAAATTTACTTTTCAACTTATATCGATTATTTTGGTTTGGTTTAATTTTGAAATTAAGTAGTTTAGACTTGGCAAATTTGTTATGGAGTGCGCTAAATTGTCCGTCAAACAATTCAGTCGCCATTGTCGCCATCAGCGACAATTACAATCTCGCAGAATGACAGTGTTGTGTGGAATTTGGTGTGAATTTCGAAGACGCTGCAGGTAACGTATTAAAGTCGAGATCTTTCTGCCACATAATTGGATGAACTGAGTTTGTAAAATATGTGGTTTTCGCAAGATACATGCCACACAGCACGAGCCATAAATGAAATTTTGAAGAGAATATTTCCAGACCTATTAATTTCCAAAAGCAGTTATATCGACTGGCCGCCAAGGTATTCAGATTTTATCTATGCCAACAAGACATCTAAAACTATAAAATAATGTCAATGAAAATGTAGTGAGAAATGCTTTTGAAAGAGCTCGCATTCGGGTGACAGCAAGAGGCGGGCATTTCGAACAAAATTATATTTTACAAATAATAACGAATTCATACTCAAAGATTTGTTGTTTGTATTTATTATAGGAATTATTTGAAATAAAAGTTGTAACGTTAATTTTTGGCCAATCTGTATATGATATGCGCATGATATGAATTGTTTCAGCCGGGACTTGGCGAGATAACGTGTTGCAATTTAATACTAGGAAGCGACTCGGAGCACCTGTCAGACATGCCTTATTCCTACGGACTGGCAAGGTGAATGAATACACCAGCCCGCATCTAGTGGAGCATGCAAAATAAACAATGTCACGCATCGTCTATTAAGCCCCGCTAGACTTCAATTTTTTTCTGAATCAAAGATGACTGATGGTGAAATCGAAACAATGCGAAGTTGTTGCAATTTTGTGCGATATCGTGAAATGTAAGCTTTGGAAGCATCCTTTTAGTGAAGTCGAATCAAAATTTATGATTATATATGGACATTACATTAAAATTGTTACATGAATGTGTTAATATAATATCACGTATCGGAAAATATACTAAGGTTTCTTTTTAACTTACCTTGGTAAGTTTTATAACTAAATATGTTTTTTAAACATATGTAAATGCGGGGAAGTAACCAATCTAAATAAAGTCCGCAGCAACCACCTTACTATCCTTGACTTAATTTAGTTTTTAGTAATTTTTTTAATCTGTAAAAAAATAATGGGTTCAATTCTTTATTTAGAGCGCCGTTGAGGATAGCCTGCTCTCTAAACGACGCTATATAAATTGTCCTTTTGTTGTTATTTCCTTTTGTTTTAAATATTGAATGTTTGTTCTTACTTATATAATATATAATACAATTTATTTTACATTAAATATTTTTATAATATGTTTGTTTAAAAAAATCTTATTGTACATTTATGAATAAGATTTTAACATAATAAATATCAATTTCTGCAGTAATACAATATGTTGCACCTTTTTACTGTAAATAACGATAATTGTTTGTAAACTTCAAATTATATTAATCAAAACACATTTTTCCACTCCACATCTATCATAGTTAAACAGCGATTTTCTTGTGTTCACGTCTTTATGAATATTGTTTACCATCTGTTGATATTTTGTTAACGTTTGTGTTATGATGAAATATTACGAAGAGTGTCAATTGTTTCCACTGAGTATAATCTACATTTTAAAGGAAACCAGAAACATAATATGAGGCTTGGGAAATCGGAACTTTTAGAGGACTGTACACTTATAAATTTACGTTGGACATTATTTTTAAACGTTGATCAAATCGTTTTATTTTTCTAATATTTTATTATTTCAATAAAAAAATATTTTTACAAAATTATGTAAAAAAACATATTTTATCAGTAAACCGGAAAAATGGTAGAAAACGCCCAAAATATTATAATAAAAAAATGATATGATTAATTATTGTTTTTTTACATTATATGAAATTGTATTAGTTCTGTATAGCAGAAGAGCTCGTATTAAGTTTTATACAGCAGAAAAGCACGTATTAAGTTTTGTACACTAGAAGAGCTCGCATTAAGTTTTGCACAACAGAAGAGCTCGTATTAAGTTTTGTACAGCAGAAGAGCTCGTATTAAGTTTTTTTACAGCAGAAGAGCACGTGTAAAGTTTTGTACAGTAGAAGAGTTCGTATTATGTTTTGAACAGCAGAAGAGTTCATATTAAATTTTGTTCAACAGACAAGTTCGTATTTTAAGACAAGATTAAACGATACATAACAATATATCAACCTATCAGCCGAGGAAGTGTTGACAGGTTTTAGTTCAGAGGACACGGCGGAATGACCTAGGATGTACTGTACATGTAGTGGGAATACCGAATAAGAAACCTGGGAATGGCGAGGATGGCTGTTTGGGGTCAGCCTGAGTGAACACTCAGGAATGTAACGCAACTGATTTATCTTTATTTGTCCCCCAATTTATATATACCTACTTGGTTGTGATGAAGTTTTACATTATTTTAACGCCATGCTCAGGTATGTATCATATATAGCTCGAATACACTTTAACCAATAAGAAGTAATAGCTAACATAGTAAAAATGTCTGTCCTGTCTGCGACCCCCTGATTTACAGGTCCAGGCGTAGATCTTTAAATGCTTTCGTGTAATCTAAATCCTAGAAATGGCGTCAGTGCCGGCCGAGTGAGAAAATGGCCTGCGGCGCTTTAAGTTGGAGCTACAGAGATTCTGATTGAAATTACAATATTATGTACCGTGAAATTACATCTCATTTGTAAAGAATGTTTGCAAACATTCAAAAAAACTTTGAGAGAAATGGAAATAAATACTTCACCCAGTAATCGAGCCTTGGGGCTTAGAACCTTTGGACTAGGCACGGAACTCGCAGTTCGTCATTGCGCATGTTACCAATACTGCTCCGCACGTGAAGAAGCAACAATAGCACACATCTAGTGCACCTGGGTATTGTTAGCAGAATAATTATTATAGTAGATTGAGTGTTTTTTTATTGGGTACCATCGGGAATCGAATCCAAAGTCCCCGTGTAGAAATCAAGCGACTTATTAACTAGGTCATGGAGGTCGTCAATATAAAACATTCATTATACTCGTATATAAAACAATCAGACGATTTGATTGCCATGTGGTATTTTAGTTCTGTTAAAAGCAAGCCCTGTATGAGAAATACAAAAAATCCGAATGAAAGACAAGAGATGTTTCGGCATTTGAAATTGTTTCATTGAATAATATTTTGATGAGTAAAACCTACGATTTAAAATATTTTAGTCATAAAGTATAACCTACAATATTAAATTTCTGTATAAATATTCAGTGCAGAACTTTTCTAAGTCCTGTTTTGTATTTTTTGTTATTTAGTTCATTGAAAAATCTAAATAATTTAGATATCTGCTCGAATAATTCAGGTAACATTATCTTTACTAATGGTCTGTGTGTAATTGACATTTTATCAATTATCGACATCATTTTTGACGTTGCGTGGCGCTTATAAGAAACCAATTCTTCTTCATGTGAACGGACGGACTTCAACATGGACGTCTTCTTCGATCAGACTATTAGAGAATCCTTTGAATACCAACACAATACACCTCATTTAACACATTTTAATTTGAGGTTTACTTAGCGTGACTGTAGAAGAATCTTCCGAGAGTTATTTAGGGGGTAAATAAAAAAGTATTGAATAACTCAGAATATCCTTTCATCCTAATTTTTCTTCGTTTCCCTTCTTTATCAAAAAATGTTTTTGTTTATATATTATATTTTGGGCTACATTTGCAACAACACTGTCCCTGTATGAGACAAGTGTTTTGTGGTTTCACGCATTTTTGCTAATTTAACAGCACATCAGGCATCTGGTGTTATGGACTTTTTCAGTACCCAGGTCAAAGTAATAGTCAACAAACGGTAAAAAAGCCGATTAAAATAGTTTATACTTCCATAAAAATATCTTACGTGACTTAATATAATAAAAATTAATAAGATTCAAGAAAATAAAAATAAAATTAATTAGGAGTTTAAAGGCAAAAAATGTCAACAAATTTTTTTGCGTGTTTTGATATGGGTAATTTGGGTAAATTTGATTTGGCAATCCCTTGTGATCGATGATGATTGTGGATGGATGGACGATGCTTATACATATATTGTTTTATTGTCTGCAAGCTGTCTCACTTCAGCAAGCACACAGTCTTGACGAGACAAACTCAAAGTTCCGGCGACAAGGAGGTCATGCTTTTAAGACATAGATAAGTTCCATATGCTACAGCCTTTTGTGTGACGCCTGTAGTCCAACTCAGGAGTTACAGGTTCGATTTTCTTTGAACTCAGATTTTTTTTAAAACGATTTCAGTCTGATTTTCACTTAAGGTAAGAAATTGCCACATGGCAATAAGTCCACCAGGTTATACCACATACAACGAGAGTGTAATACAACACCAGATTGTTTACTATATTCATAAAGTAATGATTGTGTATTTACATAAAAAAATATGAAAAACAGTTAAATATTGATTGCATAATTCAAATGGCATGACAATCAGTCTACAAGTGATTCTATCCAAAGATTACCTTCATAGGAATTGTACGAGTATTTGTAACGCTTCAACGAATATCAAACATGGTATCCACCAACTCACTACAGTACATAATATATTTAACATTATATAAAACCGAACGCTGAACACTAAGAAATGGTAAACAGTTGTGAGTTTATCATAGTAGGCGAGTGTAGAGAAATATAATTTTATCTGTGAAAACCGTTACATTGACAGCATATAACGTCATCTATGACTAACAAAAAGGCGCTGTCGCGTCTTTGCGTATATCAAAGTAGTGTATTCGAATCATCCGGAAGACAAGTTATCTCATTTCTTATTTTGATTAAAAACTTTATGAGCTTGGCAATAAGGTTTTTTGTTAATAAACTGATCCCATTCTAAAGGAGGTATAAAAGCATACATAAACTCATATTTTACTCCAGGTTATATTTCATAACGGTGTTCATGTTTGATTTTATACATTTTGAGTACTTTAATGTGGGCAAAGAATTTATTTGAACCAATTCAAGAGTGCATTTAATCACACAATCCTGAAGTTAAATCTATTGTAGCCGTATCTCTGATATGACTGCCTAGGCAAGCTTTCATTGCAAAATATTAAATATAAAGCACTGCATGATCCAAAACTATATTTTTCTGTGATAAGTCAAAATAAATTACTGCCTTAGGCCATATGTGAATGTTGCAAGCAGATATTGCCTTTTGGCATTTCCAGTTCATCACACTTTCACGTTGTCCTTTACTGTCCATGCCATCAGATTTTGGAACTACATGTAGTTATCAGTTATCGTAAGACTTACCCTCATTGGTTTGCATTATGTTATAGTGACATAGATGAAATGTACTCGCATTTCTCCAAATTTTCTAGTTCTTTTCCAACTTATTTTTCTTTTTCCGATCTTTGATGACATTTGCAAATATTTTGTTCAACTTTTACCCAGCAATTGGCTCTAATCAGCATAGCTCTTGCCTGGTTAATTGGGAGATATTGCTGCTTGGTAATAAATTCAACATTTGTATATTTTACAATAAATTATCCAAATAAATATGTGTTTCGTGGATCTTTTTAAGATATTTACATTGATATACAAAATAAATGTATCCATCTTAATACTTTTTTTAATGAAGGAAATAATAATAATGAAGGACAATTCACATAGTGCCATTTAGAGAGCACACTCTACTCAAGGGCGGTCTATCTCGGAATTAGAGCATATAACAGATT